>JBAMJV010002080.1:0-73992 GCA_037951105.1 Echinarachnius parma
ATAATACGTGCGTCATGATTCTTCCGACCGGAAAAAAGAGGATATGTTTGTTTCATGAAGAAAAACAAAGATGCAACCCCAAACAGTGCATCAAATGCCAGATTATTTATGATACAACAACATGAACAAAGTATTCCAGACGTATACAAGACCGATCCTCGAGAGAGCGAAGCGACCGACAGGGAAGGGTGACGGTGGTGGGAGGTGGGTTTCCGCCAGTTCAACGCTCTTGCAATGTTTTACTTGAAATTATGCAATTTACTTATAGGTAGGAAATTTGACATGACCTGAAGTAAAATCCGAGTTATCTTGTCGAAAGAAATACCTTTTTTCCATCACTGGTATCCAATTAGTTATAAACCATGATTGAAATTGTATGGGGGGCAAGAGCCCCTACTCCCTCAAGCCCCCCCCCCCCCCTCCTGCAGTATATAGGTATACGCCAGTGCATGCAAGAACTGTTTCGACAATTACTATCCCTTTAAGTTCAACTTCGAAACTTTGTGAAACACCTGAACAGTCTTATTTTGCATACTAATACAGGCCGAGGGAAAACAGACATAATAAGTTACAGTCAAATAAGAAAAGTGATGACCACAAAGGGAAGCAAGAAGGTGGCCACTGTAGACAGGTGGCATCTGCAGACAGGGTTCAATATAATTTTTTTTTCCAAAATTTAGGTGATCTCTTTTTATTTGGTGGCTTTCGTCGGCATGTTGGCTAATAGTGTATCTCCATTGCCACATTTATAATCAGGAAATAATATTGATATGATTTCCTTTTTTTTTTGTCGTTTCACTTTCTTACACAAATGGAAATTGTTTTATGGCAATCATATTGTTTTAAGTTTGCTGAAAATGAGAAAAAAATTAAACTATAGTGAAACTATAACAAAATAGACATGTGACCACAAGTTAATAAGACATGTTCGGGTGATTATAATGTGATTTATTTTATTATTATTCTTTCGTTAGGCTAACATAATTTGGCTTTTCCGTTATATCAAATAAGGTCATGACGGGTGGATTACATCATGCTTCTAATAAAGTGAAAACATGATTATTTCTTTGATCAATTTCGCCTTGACTTTTGTTCAGTATAATGATTTCCTATATTATATTGTTCTAGCTATACCTATATTATTATTAATATTCTTAATGAAAGAAAGTGCCTCCAAATATTCAGTTCAGTTCAGTTTCAGTTCAGTTCAGTTTATTTCACATCCATAAAATCAACATTTAACAATCGAATACATTTAAATTTATACAAACTATTTACAACATGTAATGAGAAAAGATATTGTACAACAGCAAACAACAAATATTGGTAGTGGGTATTGCAGGGATGTGAGGGACCGGAAAAGGCCATTGGCCTGTCTAGGCCGGTCCCCTTTTTCTACAACACCATGAATTATATCATAAATAAACAATAATAAAAATGTTGTTCACAATAATGCAACTAATATTTACAAACTACAAAGGCACACATATACAAACATACATACAGGCAGGCAAAATTAGGTTTTCGTATGAAATTATATGGATAAATTGTAACTTGATAATTGTTTACATTTAAATTTACGCTTAAAATTAAGTAATGTTGGACACTCTTTTAAAAAGTCTGGTAGATTATTCCAAATAACTGACCCTCTATATCTAATAACAGTTCTAGAAAAACTATAACGAAAGAATGGAACATAAATTTTGTGTGAATTTCTAGTTGTATATACATTTATGTTTCTATTAAAAACAAAGTAATCATTAAAACAAATAGGCAAGTGAATTTGATCGTATACATAAGTGAACATAAAAGCGGCAACACTTATCTCATATAAATCATGAAGTTTTAAAATTTTCAATTTAAAAAATAATTTGTCTGTATGTGCTCTATAAAAAGAATTTGTTATAACCCTGACAACTCTCTTTTGTAATAAAAATATCTTTTGCATCAAATACATTGCACAATTGCCCCATACGATTATACAATAATTAAGATATGGTAAAATCATAGTATTATACAAGTTTACTAGTATACGTAACGGCAATATAAATTTAAGTCTATTTAAAACACCAATTACTTTAGAGATCTTATTGGAAATACAATTTATATGGTATTTCCAGGTTAAGTGTTCATCAATAATAATACCTAAAAAGGTTACTTGGTGTACTTGCTTTATTTCTTTTCCATTAATACATATCTTGATATCATCATCCTTCACATATTTATTTTTAGTTTTAAAAATAATATAGTTTGTTTTATCAAAGTTTATCAACAATTTATTGGCAAGAAACCATTTATGTATTTTAGCAATTTCACTATTTAATAAAATATTAACATGTACAGGATCTTTACCAGATACAAACAAGGTAGTGTCGTCAGCAAATAAAATAGAAGATAAAATATTACTGACAAGTGGCAAATCATTAATATACAATAAAAACAAGAGTGGTCCAAGATTTGAACCTTGTGGGACCCCAGTTAAAATAGAACTATGTTCGGAGTAAAATTTGCCCATACTAACAAATTGCCTTCGGTGTGTTAAATAAATTTTCATTAAAAGAAGAGGAATTCCTCTTACTCCATAAAAACATAATTTATTTATTAAAATATCATGATCAATACAATCAAACGCTTTTGAGAGGTCTAAAAATACACCAATTAAGAATTAATTACTTTCAAAAGCATTTGCTACTTTATCTGTAAAATCGAGAAGTGCATGGCAAGTACTATAACCTTTTCTAAAAGCAAACTGTTTCTCATATAAAATATTATTTTTACATATAAAACTAGTCAATTGAGTACATAAAATCTTTTCAAATAATTTACTAAAAACTGATAAAACGGATATTGGTCTATAATTATTCAAAAGAGATTTATTGCCTTTTTTAAAAACTGGAATTACCTTAGCAATCTTCAGAGCATCTGGGAATATTCCATTTTCAAATGACAAATTAATAATATTACATAAAGGTGTAACAATTAAATGAATCGACTGTTTTAGTACCTTGGGGTGAACTCCATCATAACCAGGACTTTTATTTACATCAAACTTCATAACCACATCAATAATATCTGCATTTGTAACAGGGGATAAAAACATTGAGTTCCGAAAATTTCCTTTTAGGTACTGATCATATTTAACTGACCCATCATTACACAAGTTAGTATTAATATTTTGCTGCAATTCTTGCCCAATTTTACTGAAATAAGAATTAAATGTATTGACAATTCTTTGTTTATCCACAATTTTTTCACCATCAACTTCAATATCATTTACACCATGCTTAGATGTTTTCTTATTCAAAATCATATTTATTAGTTTCCATGTTGCTTTCACGTTATTACGAGCATTATCAAATTTAGAATCATAGTATGCACGTTTATTTTCCCGAATTAAATGATTTAAATTGTTTCTATATGTTTTATATGCAAGTTCACGTAAAGGAGTTGAATTTCTTAAGTACTTCCGATATAACAAGTGTTTACGTTTACTCAATTGTATTACCTCTTTTGTTACCCAAGGCTTATCTACTTTCTTTTTCTTTTTAACAAATTTAACAGGAAAACATTCATCATAAACCTCTTTATATAACTTAAAAAAGTAATTATACCTATCATTCACATCATGAATTAAATTTAGTCGTTCCCATCTTACTTTATTCAACTCATTACAAAAGTGTTTAATATTTTCTTCATTCAAATCAACTTTAGGAACTTCATCATCAGCCTCGGAATCAAACGTATTTGATTTCAAAATAATGAATGGTGTTAAGTGATCACTCACATCCGTAATAACTATGCCACATTTTAAAACATTTTCAAAATAATTATAAAATATATTATCTAAAGTTGATGCAGTATCTTTTGTTATTCTAGTCGGCTTATAAATATATGGTAAAAATGAGAGAGTAACAAAGCTATTAAAAAAATCCATTACACTCATACTTTCATCCTTTTTCAGAAAATCAACATTAACATCGCCCATAACAATACATTCTTTTCTTTCTTCCACAATCTTATTCAACGATACTTGAAGTTGAAGTAAACAATTTAACGGATTTTGAGCTGGAGGTCGATATACAACAGCAACTATAACATTTTTCACCTTATTACGTAATTCAATAAACACACTTTCCATATCATCACTAAAAATATCTAAATCCAAACGTCTAACAAATCTTAGGGTATCATTAATATATAAACCAACTCCACCTCCTCTTTTATTTGGGCGACAATTTCCAACAAAGTTATAATGAGGAATACAAATTTCTTGTTCTTCTCCTTGTTTTAACCATGTTTCACAAACTCCAATTAATGATAATGGTTTATTGAAAACATCAAGACAGTTTGTGAATGTATCAAAATTTTGTTTTAAGCTCCGACAATTAAATTGGGCAAGAGATAGCGTAGATTGTTTAAAGTTTTCCAAAACATGACTAAATTCCAAGGGAGTGTAATATTGATTTTCAATGAGATCACCAGTATCATCATCAAGTGTAAAATCAGTTTGATCATCCACTTTGCACAAGAAACAATTACTACATGTTACATTATTTTGCCTGTTACACAAGATACAACTACATTCAAATGACATCAAAAAGACAAACAACAAACAACGACAAATAATATTATCTTAAAAATATAGCGAATAACAGTTCATAATGGTTGTATACACATGGGAAGAATATGAAATTAATTTATAAGAAAATTAGCAATGATATTAAATTCAAATTTCAGAGTTCAGATGTATAGCCCTAAGGCACAAATGTAGACTTCCGGTATCATGGGAATGTGTATTGTCTCAATAAATGTCAATGTCAATATCATGATAAGGTCCGGATAGAGAAATTAAAAAAAATGTTTTGTAGTTTATATCTTTGAAAGCTCACTCACCGACCAAATTCTTTTCCTGACAGATCTCCCGTTCGCTGCCTTCAGCAGCAGGATGATCCTGCCGTCGGTCGACCATGCTGCGTCTATCTTGTCATTTTTCTTGGCTTCTTCTTTCGCTTTGTACAGGATGGTCCTATTTCTTACAGTCAGATCTTCTTCTATGCCTATGTGGGTTCCTTTCAACTTTCTGCGGTTCTTCAGGATTCTCTCTCTGGTTCGGTATGAGGTACACCTCACTATGATCGGCCTCGGTTTGGTAGCGCTCCTCCCAGTCGTTTCTCCTGCAGCGGCTGGTGCACCGACACGATGGGATTTGTCAATCTCCGTCTGATCCAGGTTGATGTCCAGCTTCGAGCGCGCCAGATCCAAGATCAGCTTGTCCGTGTCTTCTCCTGGGTGTTCAGGAACGCCGTACACCCGAATACATGTACGCCTGGAGTGTTGTTCTGCCTCATTGGATTCTGCCTTTAGCTTGTTGATGCTGGCCATGCTGCTTTCTTGTATTTCCTGAAGTCTCTTGATGGTTTCAGTCTTCGTTCGCAGCTGATTCTCTAGTTCTAGGATGCTGCCTTCAGCCTTCTCTCAAGTATGTTATTTGGCCTGAATTAAAAAGAAAATATCTATCCATTTTATTTAACTGATAACGACATAATTATATTGTACCAGTCCCTGGTCTTATTTTGACACATTTTTTCGAGCTAATCAATGTTTATTTTGATTTTACGAAATATTTTCAACTATCGATCCTCCTGGTCAAATTCACCAGTTTGCAAAATAAAATATTCACGTATTTTTATAACAGATTACAGACTTTTTGATATTCCTACTATAGTAGCCTATACATATCAGCATTTGCATTCGAATCTTTATGCTATGCTTTATGATTGTTAATATAATGTAACAAAAGTCTAGATTCTGGGTACAGTTTCATAATCGCTATTTTAACCCGGGGGGGGGGGGGGGTACTCACGTATATTGGGTATACGGGGATGTGCCGCTGGGAAGGGTGACTTTTTCAAGAAAGATCCTTAGACATGGGTCCCCTTTTCATAAAAAAAAAACCTTAGACATGGGTCCCTTTTTTCATTTATTCCTTTCCCCTCTTTTCTCCCTCATTTTCTCCGGGATTTTTGGGATTTGCCGATGTGAAATTGCTAAAATGTTCAAGCTCGCTCCGCTCGCTCGCATTCGTAATATTTCACAACCTCGGGTGTTTACCATTCATAACGCCATATTATATATGACATAAAAACGAATATACCCATACAATAATATTGGAACAAAAAAATGGCATTTTCCGATGTGAAATTGCTGAAATTTTCAAGCTCGCACCGCTCGCTCGCATTATTCATAATGGAAATTACCGTATAATTGAAGACTATTCACTGTTTTTCAATCATTTGAAAATTTGAGAATTTCACCTCCGATATGCACCAGATATATATAGCTCCATTCTAGTGTAAAAATTACCAAAGCACACAGTACTCGAGTAATCAATATACTCGGTCAAACTGTAGTGTAAGTGTATTAAACACCCCGGCCCGTTTACTTTTGTAGGCGCAGATTGTTTCCACTGACGTAATTTTTTGTAGCTCTGTTCATAATTATTTAAACTTTAGTTCTAAGAGTAAGAATATAGAATTGATTTTATTAGCAAAACTGTTCCCTAAAGACAGTGTCTATATCTATTTGCACATGCACATTTTGTAAAAAAAAATGTATTTGGCATGATACTAGTACAAAATTATATAAAAGGTGATATAGTAAGTGATTATAATTCAGGATAATCTTTCTTAAGATTTTTGACTAATGCAAATTGCAAATCAACGAAACCCAAACTATGAAACGGCGCGAACGTTTTAGCCAGAGTTTTCGTTTAGATTCTGTGCTAACATTGCACGATGTTTATGATGAAAATTACATTTTCGCGTTGTGCAAAAGTATAATTTTATCAATTATGTGATAAAGGGATATCTAAAACGGATATTCGTGATACAATTATTTGATGAAAAGTGAAATATTAGGAGAAATTTAAGAATAATTGTTCATCATATGCGATGGAAATGCTTGTTCACAAATTTCAAATCAGTCATATGCGTATCTTTTCAAAACGAATTTAAACAAAGACAAATGCAATCAAGTGATTGAATAACTGTCTTTATGATTTGTTATTTTTTAATTCGTATTTCTGTACTTATCTAGCAAAAATATTGCTTTTTTGGAAGCACTAACACATTCAAGTGTACAGCATTCCAAGTATGCCTGACCTACATTGTAATGTTACGCGTATGCGTGGGTGATTTCCCCGACGTCCGCATTACATTTTTAAATATAAAGCAACGCGCTTAATCAATTTGTTCATTGTTTCAATTCTTTGTTCAAGCTCATTTGCATTCGCACTCGCTACACCATGGCAGCTTCACCGCAAAAGCGTGCGGCTTCTCCGCGCAAGTCTCCGAGGAAATCTCCCACCAAGAGATCTCCTCGCAAGAGCCCCAAGAAATCGCCGGCAAAGAGGAGGAGGTCTCAGAGCCCCAAGAAATCGCCGGCAAGGAGGAGGAGGTCTCAGAGCCCCAAGAAATCGCCGGCAAAGAGGAGGAGGTCTCGCCAAGCCGCGGCCCACCCTCCCGTCATCGAAATGATCACGGCAGCGATCACCGCCCAGAAGGAGCGCCGTGGATCGTCGGTGGCAGCGATCAAGAGCTACATCGCCGCCAACTTCCGCGTCAACATGACTACGCTCGCGCCGTTCATTCGCCGCGCCCTGAGGAGTGGAGTCACCAGCGGGGCCCTCCGACAGACCAGCGGCGTCGGAGCCACGGGTCGCTTCCGCGTAGGCGCAAAAGCGACGACCACCACCTCCCGTACTGCCGTCAAGGCCAAACGCGAGAAGGCCCAAGCCCGTGCCCGAGCCACCAAGGCCAAGGCAGCAGCCAAGCGTAAAGCCACCCTGGCCAAACGCAAGGCAGCTGCCGCCAAGAGGAAGGCAGCCAAGAAAGCCAAGAAGCCCAAGAGGAGGTCTCCCAAGAAGGCTGCAGCCAAGCGCAAGAGGTCTGCCAAGGCTAAACGATCCCCCAAGAAGGCGACCAAGGCTAGGCGATCCCCCAAGAAGGCAACCAAGGCTAGGCGATCCCCCAAGAAGGCAACCAAGGCTAGGCGATCCCCCAGGAAAGCAGCCAAGCCCAGACGCCGCTCACCGGCCAAGAAGGCGAGGAAGTAAACTCTGAATCGCCTCAAATTCAAACCCAACGGCTCTTCTTAGAGCCACCCACATTCCAAGAAAGAATTTCAAAATGTTGTCTCTTAAACTTAAAGTCTTATTAATTAATAAATACACTTTTATACTAAGTAAGACTAAAGTCAAAGACTTGTACAAAATAGATCTAGATTTTATGAAAACAAAAATGGTAATAACTAATATACATTTGTATAATTATTATAGTTTTAATACAAAACAGGTATAATTATACTATGTAATACCATTTCGGGATTACGTTCATATTATGAGACCCCGTCAGTGCGCATGCGCTAATCCGCAAATTCGTTGGTTACTAGAAAGGGTAAACAAAAAGGGTGACAACAAAGCAAGCCTACACTAGATCGAGCTTTAAACTATTAATAATAACTGGTAATAATTCATGAGGTTTATAATTAATTTGTAGCGTGGTTCGATATAAATATAACTAGTATAAGACGAAAATTAGTTGAAGGAAGATAACGTAATACTAACTGAAGCAAGTGACCGTAGTGAAAAAAAAAAAAATCGGTTCAGAATCAGCTGAAATAAACAATTTTAATATACGGTATACCAAAGTGGCTTTTAATTGTTAAATAGCTAGTATAACTATAACCAAACATCACATTCTCATTTTTTATAATTACAAAAAATGTTTCTGGAGGACCCCCTCTCCCCCCCCCCCCCCCCTCTTCCAACAAAAAAGAATAAATAAATAAATTAATGAAAATATATTGTTAAAAATGATAAATGAATATGTGCAAAAAGTGATGAATGGTTGATGCAATGTATATTATTTTATCTCATATGTCCACAGGGTATTGTGTGAAAATTCAAGTCAAATGGACATTGCATGCCATGGCCAAGTAATGAGCAAAAATGCAAAATAATATTCAATAACTTACTGCACTCACTTTGTACACAGAAGAAAAACTCTCCCGGAGTTTTTTCTTATCTGAATACTTCGATCGTACATATCTTTGTAACGAAAGGGAAATTTGAAAAACCGAAACCTGTCCCATGATTTGATTGTTAATACGAATAGAACAAGGTATGAGGGAACCACTAGAATGAAAAATTTATTTTGAGGATTTGGACAATGTTACTAAGTCCCTTTAATGCAACCAGATTGTTTACAAGGAACCTACATGAATATAATGATGTCATACAGTGGCGAAGCCGTAGCTACGGGGGGGTGGGGGGGGTGGGGGAGGGGGGGGGGGGGCACGGCACCAACAAAAAAATAGTTTGGAGGAAAAAAAATGGCGAACATCCTCAAAATAAGCCAAATGTCCCGGGGAGGCCACTCAACTATATTGCTGTACACACGCGCGACCACAGGTTTTTCAAACCCACCCTAAACAAGTTTTATCCATTGGTCAAATTTATACCCTATTCAAGTATTTTCGCGTGCTTTTTTGACAATGTTGCCCCCTAAACAAGTATAACCCTAAAACATATACCCCTAAACAAGGTCTACGTCAATTGCTCTCAATTAAACCTCTAAAAACAATGTAAATGGTTAACCACCTTAAACCCTAAACAAGGTCTATAACTTAAATAAACCTCTAATGTACATGTAAAAGTTTGTCAATCCCCGGCAAACTTCAGACAAGTCCGGGAAACAAGTTTGGAGAAATAGATACCCTAAACGCGTATTTGTTTAACTCCACAAACATACCCTTTTTTTCTGATTTTGGCCTTTTTGACACCCTAAACGCGTCACTCGCGTGACGCGCCATGATCGGCAAAAAGTACCCTTTTTACGCGTTTTTTTGGTCGCGCATGTGTACAGCAATATAGTTGAGTGGCCCCCCCCCCCCCCCCCCCCCCGGGCCAAATGTGTCTACATTATTCTTATCATGTTTTTGTAAATTCGTATTAAATGACAATGATGCTATAAAGAACAAAATAACAATAATACGGTACACATAACACAGTAATTAAGAGGACGATCGTTCCCTAGTAGCAATATGAATATAATTTCGAAGAATCGCTCCAAGTGGGAGGCCGCGGTCATTTGTACATAGACATTACATGTCTATTTGCGACTATAATCTCGGCGACAAATTGTAAATTACATTACGTACCGTATACAAATATCAAGACGTGTACGTCCTTGTTCAAGAAGAGGTATTGTCATAAAAAATATACCACATATCGTTTGACATGTTCAATTCGTGAAACTGTTGTGTCTTGGATAATTTGTAATGGTAAACGTCTGTGTATGCTCACGGCGATGTTAGTGTGTGTTTTCGTAGTGTCTTAGTGAAAACCGGAAGGGAAATTCTTACTATTCTCATCAAATACAATACTAGAAGCAAAATTGCTGATGTATCCATTTTGGCTAAACTAAAAGGAAATATATTACAAGAAGTAAACCATATATGTTAATCGTAATACTTTAAAATCAGTCATTCAAACGCGATCAAAACGTGATGTTGATAAATCAATTTTCAAAAAGTTCCTACCGTGGGAGGGGGACACCCCCCTCCCAAATCCTCCCCCAGCTAGTTCGCTTCGCGCTCTCGCACCTGTGTCCCCAATCATTTGACCCTCGCTATGATGTGTGTGTGGGTGTGTGTGTGTGTGTGTGTGTGTGTGTGCGCGCACACAAAAAAAAAAATCATAAAAAAAAGAAAGAAGTGTGTGTGTGTGTGTGTGTGTGGGTGTGTGTGTGTGTGTGAGTGTGTGTGTGTGTGTGTGCGCGCGCGCGCGTGTGTTTGTAGTGTATAGCTGTCTAATCAAAAGGGAGATGATTTAAGTCATGCTTTCTTAAATTTTAGTATTATCAAATTTCCTTCCAAGGTATGCACCAGATTGCCTTATTCCGAGTGATAACATTGCAAAAGCTCCCTACCGTGGGAGGGGGGGACCTCTTTCAAAAACTTGTAAGCATTTTTTTAATTTTTAAAAAATTCATCGAATATTCCGATTGGATATATTTATTGATATTTCAGCCGTTTCTGAACCGATTTTGACCAAATAAAGTTCATTATGCAATTAATATTGTATGCTCTTTCAAATTTTACACTCAGTTTTTCATTATCTCACACAAAAATTATTTCGTGCAGCGCCCTCTATACCAAAACTGAACTAGCCCTTTAAAGACAAAGTGAACTTTGTTTAATTAAAATCTGTGCAGAATCAGCTGAAATATCCATTTGTAATGTTCCAAGATTTACAATTATTTCAAAAGGTGGCTTTGATGGCTATCTTCTCTGGCAACTTATCATAATACAACAATACAACTGTACATGGTTATATCACAACAACAGATGGCGCTATCCGCTTGTAACCAAATGGTAAATCGGGGATAATTATCCACGATTTTCAAATTAATTAAAAGGAATTTGGAAACTATTGCAATTCATTAAATGTAAGCCCTTTCTTTATTACGGTCTTTTTTAGAGATTTTCCCAAATTCACATTTCACAAGAGATAATAAACTTTGTTTGATTTAAATCGGTTCAGAATCAGCTGAAATATCCATTTGTAATATTCCATGATTTACAATTATTTCAAAATGTACCAAAGTGGCTAAATGATTTTGATGGCTATCGTTCTAAAGGCTTTATTATCTGGCAACTTCTCATATTTTGTACAACTGTACATGGTTACAACACAATAACAGATGGCGCTATTACATATTGTAACAAACGGTAAATTCAATTCATTAAATGTTAGCCCTTTCTTTATTGACGGTCTTTATAGTTATAATCCCCAATTCACATTTCAAATTATTGGTACGCTTTTGACTTACATCTTTGTGTAACCCATTCTAGCTGGGAAATTTTCCCCAGGTTAGCGGTAAAATGTTTATTATAGCTGTCACACCTGTGTGTCCTCAGCATCCCCAGTTGGAATGTAAAGTACTCTAATTGATAACATTATATTTTCAATATTTTCGGTCAAGTTCCTAACAAAAAAAACGATGCAAATATGATTTCAAGGGATGCCTGTAAGTGTCTAACTCCACGAAAATTACTTGGAGCTTCCTCGTTTCTTTTCTACCGTGTTGTTTAGCTTATGGTATAAGAGTAGGCCTATGATAAAATAGGGTTAGATTTTTTCAAATGCCCCTTTAGTATGACGATAGCTATCATTCAGCTCAAGAGCGTTAAAGGGATCTAGTAACTTTGTTGACATGTGCAAAAAGTGATGAAGGGTTGATGCAATGTATATTGTTGTTATCTCATATGTCCACAGGGTATTGTTAAGTCAAATGGACATTGCATGGCCAAGTAATGAGCGAAAACTTTGCACCTTTAACTTACATTTACACTTACACTTACATTTACACTTTACATTTACACTTACATTTACACTTACATTTACACTTTACACTTACATTTACACTTACACTTTCTTCTGCCTATCTACTTTTAAGTGCAACTTTGCACCTTTTCCTAAAGATGCTTTATTGCACCGTCAAGGTGCAAGCGGTGAAGGATCAACTCTGCACCTTTACCGAAAGGTGAAATGTTGCACTTATATTAGTGCCCCCAGTGTGGCAACGGTGTGTACCTATATATAGGTGTAAGATTGACCCATTTTTTCTTACTGCAGGTGCACCTTTAAAGCTATTTGAAATACTGTTATTGGACTTTTCCTGAACATGCATTCCCCATTTGAAGGTATAAAACACCTATTCCCAATTTCCACCAATTACAAGTATGTATGTATGTGTGTGTGTGTGCGTGTGTGTGTGTGTGTGTGTGTGTGTGTGTGTGTGTGTGTGTGTGTGTGTGTGTGTGTGTGTGTGTGTGTGTGTGTGTGTGTGTGTGTGTGTGTGTGTGTTTTCAAATGGCGAATTTTTAGGTCGCAGAGCTCGTAAACAGGTCGCCCATAGAGCGCTCGGGCATCGGCAGGTATTCGATCGATATTCGGTCGGCAATCTGACGATTTTAGACCATTCGGGGCTTTAACATTCGGAGGGACGTCGGAAGAGCTGCGCGGCCGTCGCGCGGGCTCCCTACGATACCCGAACGACCTCCTCCCGTATACCGCCCGAATTGTAAACAAATCACGCGTGCGGTCGGTCGGCTTCTACGGGCCACGGCCGGGCTCCTCCTGCCAACTCAGGAATTTGGCCCCTGGCCACGGAAGACGCCCGCCCGTGCGTCGACCAAAGCCCGCCTGGACGTCACCCGGAGACAACCCGGCCGTCGCCCGGTTGTCGGACGGGCACCGACAGACCTATTTATCATCGACCGAAACTTGGACGGCGCCCACCCGTATGTCGAGCAGGTATCGCCCGACTACCATTTGTTTACCGGCGGGCCCCGGACGATTTCTGATCACTAGTGTTCAAAGGTTGCGCCCGAGCCCCGTCCAATAATGTGACTGGGTAGATTTTTAAACGAAAAATACGCTCGACTCCCTGGCGGGTTTGAAACTCGGCGACCTCCTGGCGATCAAATTCGGCCGGAGTCCGTTTGATTTGTGACGCAGGTATTACGGTATACCCGAACGACGCCTTCCTGTATACCGCCCGAATTGTTAAAAAAAATCAGGCGTGCTTCGAGCGCACTTCGTGCTGTTGTCGGCCCGCCTTCGGGCGGCTTCTACGGGCCCCGGCCGGCCGGGCTCCTCCTGTCAACTCAGGAATTTGGCCCTTGGCCTCGCTCGGAGCCTGCCTGGCCATCGCCCGGTTGTCGGACGGGCACCGACTGACCTATTTATCATCGACCGAAACTTGTACGGCGCCCGCCCGTATTTCGAGCTGGTATCGCCCGACTACCATTTGTTTACCGGCGGGCCCCGGGCGATTTCTGATCACTAGTGTACAAAGGTTCTGCCCGAGTCCCGTCCAATATGTGACAGGGTTAGATTTCAAGCAAAAAATACCCTCGACTCCCTGGTAGATTTGAAATTCAGCGACTCTCTGGCGATCTATAAATTCGACCGCGGTCCATTTGATTTGTGACGCAGGCTTTAAGCGGTCGTCACATATCCGATACGGAGCCCACCCGACTTCTCAGCGAGCTCAAAAGGGCATTATTCGCCAGTAATGCGGCCGGCGTCTGCTCGATCACTCTGGGCTCCGCCACGTTTTTTATGGGTCGGCCGACAAACGCAAGGCACCGAAACCTGCTCCCAAATTCAGAGATGTTATTACGTGAAGGGCCGGTCACAGACGTTAGTGAACGTAGTTGAACGTAGTGGCATCTAACGTAGTTGAACATACCGGCATCCGTACCGTACCGTAGTTCTCCGTGATGCTAACTTGGGGGAGCCGTGATCTTCGATTTCATTTTTGGACATGTTCAAAGGAGCGGTACGTTAGAGGCATCCGTGATGCAAACGTATACTAAACCGAAGTCTAACGTAGTCTAACGTAATCCTTAACGTACTCAAACGTATTTTTTATGAATAAATTCCAGATGGCGTAATTCGACATTAAGATATTTTTTGTCCTCTTGTTTTTTAATTTTTGTAATATTTGTCTAATTTCTATTTTGATTGTTAGGCTATTATCAAAGATTTATTTAGGATAATATTACTATTAAAGTGATCCATGTAAAGTGTAAAATTCTGCCGAAAGAGACATTTGAGACTTCAATCCTATGTCAATATCATTGTAATAATTACCCCGGTCATCGGACACACTCACAATCATTCCGCACATGACGTGCACTCTCTGCTCCCTTGGGAGCAATGCATTCTGGCTGCCATATGGCGCACTTAACGGTATACAAGTACAATTGCATATACACGTTCCACTCCTACCGGGTCCCCATTTATACACCTGGGTAGAAAGCAGCAATAGTGGATTAATTGTCTTGCTGAAGGACAAACGCGATGGGCATATATGGGTATAGAGGGCGCTGCACGAAATATTATTTTGGGGAGATAATGAAAAACTGAGTGTAAAATTTGAAAGAGCATACAATGCCAATGGCAGAATAAACTTTATTTGATCAAAATCGGTTCAGAAACGGCTGAAATATCAATAAATATATCCGATCGGAATAATCTGGGGCCAAGATTTATTCGATGATTGTTTTTAAATTAAAAAAATGCTTTACACTTTTTTTAAAAGTTTCAAAAGAGGTTTTTAAATAGTTGTTGATGATCTCTCTCTTTAGTCATTAATTTAACAAAACATCACATGCATAATTTTGTATGAAAATTGTTGAAACAAATGCTTTTTTTTACAGAGCGCCCTCTTGCGTTGTAATGGCTCTTTATGAATGATTACAGGCTTTTTACTTAGTCGTTTGTAATTTTGTATTCCTTTCGAGCATGGTGGAGTTATAACTATTATTTTGTAATGTAATGGTGCAGGTTTTGGTTACTAAAATTCAGTTTGACCAAAACTGTACCCTCTTTACCAAAACTCAACTATCCCTAACATTACTTAGAATTCACCGTTAATTCACTAGTAACATTTTGTTGGCATGTGCAAAAAGTGATGAATGGTTGACGAAATGTGTATTGTTGTAGTCTAGCATGTCCACCGAGTAATGTGTGCATTTTTCACGTTAAAGGGGTAGTACAGTTTTGGTAAGGCTGAACTTTAGTAACCAAAACCTGCACAGTAACATTACAAACTAATATTTATAACCCCACCATGCTCGAAAGGTATACAAAAATACAAACAACTAAGTAAAAAGCCTGTTATCCATGGCTCGACACTGACACTTGCCCGCTTGCCTGGGGTAAGTAAAAATTGATGTCGGGCAAGTATAATTTCATAAATGGTCTAGTTTGCTAGCCCGATCGGGCAACTTAACTTTCTCTTCAGCTGCGAGAGTAGAATGTTATTCCTTACATGTAGATCTCATATAGAAGTAAGCGGGCAAGTACATTTTGTGTTTTGGCAAGTAAAATTTGAATATTTATTAGTTTACTTGCCCAAATGGGCCAGTAGAGAAAAAAAGTTAGTGTGGAGGCTTGTGTTATCATTCAAAAAGCGCCATTAAAACAGAAGAGGGCGCTCTTTAATAAGGCATTGGTTTCAACCATTTTTTATACAAAATTATGCATGTGATGTTTTGTTGAAATAATGATTAAAATAATAGAGAGATCATCAACAACTATTTAAAAACCGCTTTTGAATTTTTTTGAAAAAGTGTAAGCATTTAAACAAAATTCAAAAAATCATCATATTTATTTGGGGCCCAAATAAATACGATCGGATATATTTATTGATATTTCAGCCATTTCTGAACCGATTTTGACCAAATAAAGTTTATTCTGCCATTAAAATTGCATGTTCTTTCAAATCAGTCATCCCTTGAGGAAACTCTCATTATGGTCTCAATATTCAAACGCAAAGCCTAACAAATGTCTACAATCACTTACAGGAAAACAGTAACAAGGCAAACGCCTTTAGCTTTGCGACACCATTTGGAACTGTCAAAAGTGTTAGGAATATGAGGCGATCAGAATCCTGAATCCAGGTCAATTTGGAAGAACTCTATCCAGAAAATTTGTACCATATTTCACCACCGTTAACCCTTCCAGCGTCAGCAATGACAAGTATAATTGTACTCTAGCCATTATTACATCGTTATAATATCATAATTCTTAATGAGAAGATCAAATGTGTGCAACAAATGTCCAACGCCATTTTCAGTGCAAATACGCAGATCGGCAAAAATAGGTTTTTTTTATTTTCGTGTTCAATCAGACATAATTTGAGATCCGCTGAATGGAAATACGTCATACAACATGTACAAAGAGCATCTGAAAGCACAACGCTTCCTCTGTAATAATATTACAGAGGTTAAGGTTATTTGGTACCATATTATGGTACCAAATAACCTTAACAACTATCATATTTTAATCATTTTTTTCCTGACTGTACCATTCTTTTTGAGACACCCTGTTTAGTATAGGGCAACTTGGACTAGTATGCTTCCTGGGAGTTGAGATGCCCGGTTGAGATGGTGCGCAAGATAATTGTGCGGGTTTGAACTGTCCCTGATGACCAAGGGTAATCATGCGCCTTTGAATAGGGCACCTATAGATACATGGCGCTCTATATGCTATATATTATTATCTTTATGGTCAAGTAATGAGCAAAAATGCAAAGTGACAGTCGCTCATGGCACTGACAATTACAACTTTCCAGTGGAAATTTAACATCCGAACACTTCAATCGTAAATATCTTTTTAACGAAAGGGAAATTAGAAAAACCGAAACCTATAATTATTCAATACTTCTCTTGGTAACACGAATAGCCTACAACAAGGTATAACTATAAGAGAACCACTAGAGTGCCAAGTAAGATATTTGGATGTGGACAATGTTACTAGATCTGAGTTTGAGTTTGAGTTTGATGCTTTATTATCCAAATAAAAAGTACATCAATATAACAATCAAATGTCAATGTGAAACATAAATATTAAAAGGATAATTGGGACCAGAAAATAGCATTAAATGCTAATCCTGTCTGGTACCATTAACACACATAAGTAGCACAACAATGAGAATCCAATAAATAAATATGAATAAATGTTGAATACATACTTAAACTACAAGCTATTCTACATCTAGGCTAAAATACGTTCTGTGATTAAATACAAAGCTTTGGTATTTAACACTAAATAAAAAGATAAAGGATTATATAACGTAATATTTACAAAAAAGCAAGAACCTCGGTTAAAAGTTCAAAACAATTATTCTATTAACATTTTGTGATAGTAGAGTTCTACGAAAGCAATACACTGATGCTTTCTCCCGTACAGATAGCGGTAAATCATTCCTAAAGCATGTGCCTCTGAATGACACTGAAAATTTACCCTGCGTAGTCCTTACCTTAGGCACACTCAACTTCTTACTTTCCCTTTGTCTAGTCTCATATTGGTGCTCTATAAAACAGCAATACTGAATTAGAGACTGAGGCATTTTATCATTCAATAATTGATACATAAAAACACAAATAGATAGTTTATGGAGTTGATACACATTCAATAATTTTAACTCCGGAAATATCGGTTTTGAATGAGTCCTAATTGGACTAAATGTTATGACTCTTAGTGCCATCTTTTGGCTTAATAATAAACACTTCATGTGTATTTCATAGTTACTTCCCCAAACCTCAATTCCATATGTCATATGCGGTTGGATTAACGTTTTATACAATAACAATAAATATACCTTGGCACAAACTGTCTTAATCTATATAAAACACCAACCTTTTTCCTAATACACTTATTAACCCTTTCTATATGAGGTTTCCACGTCAAGTGTTGATTCTATATAAACTCCTACAAATGATGCAACATCAACCCGGACTATTTCAGTCCCTGCTATTTTTAGTACCCCTTGAGTTACTACTGATTGCCTACACCCTCTTATTAACAGATAATTAATCTTTAAGAGATTCACTGTAAGTTTGTTCACCTTACACCATAATAATGGACACATTATCTAGATGCACATTAAAGGGATAGTTGAGTTCTGGTAAGGAGAGTACAGTAACCAAAACCTGCATCATTACATTACAAACTAATAGTTATAACTAGAAAGGAACACAAAATTACAAATGATGTAGTAAAGATCATGTTATCATTCAAAAAGAGCCGTTAAAACGTAAGAAGGCGCTCTCTAAACACTCATCGGTTTCAACCATTTTGAATAAAATATTGTGCATGTGATGCTTTGTTGAAATAGTGATTAGATAGAGAAATAACCAACAACTATTTAAATACCTATTTTGTAACTTTTTTGAAAAGAGGAAGCATTTTTTTGAATTTTTAACGGCTGGTTCAAAATTCTCTAATAAACCCGGGGCCCCGGGTTTATTACAAATTGTTATATTTATGGATATTTCAGCCGTTTCTGAACCGATTTTGATCAAACAAAGATGATTTTATTGTTTAAATATTATGCTCTTTCAAATTTTACACTCAGTTTTTCATTACCTCACAAACCAATTAAGTAGTCTAGCGCCCTCTCTACCAAAACTCAACTTTACCTTTAACTATATCCATATCATATCGAATTCAGTCTCGGCGGAAATGTATGAAACAAGTTAGAATCATCGGCAAAAGGTCTCAAATGAAAATAATTTGTTGAGTTTGGCAAATCATTTATATACATTAAAAAAAACAGGGTAGGTCCCAACACGGAACCCTGAGGAACGCCACATGTTATTATATGTCGTAATGAACTATGTCCATCATAATTCACAAACTGAAATCTATACGAGAAAGATAATCTTTAAACCACTGAAGAGGCAGGCCACTTATTCCATAATGTTCTAATTTACCAACCAATATTCCATGATCAATTGTATCAAAAGCTCTCTGGAAATCTAGGAATACACCTAGTATTACACTGCCCTTATCCAATGATTAAGCACATCATTATAATCAAATTAATTAGAGACAATTTAGTACTATAATGTTTACGAAAACCATACTGGTGCTTATACAAAACATCACTCCTTTCAAAATAATCAAGTAACCTCTTGTTTACTAATTTCTCAAATATTTTAGCCAAAAGAAGCAAAACTGAAATAGGTCTATAATTGCCTGGGACATCTCTATCCCCCTTTTCAAAAATCGGTGTAACTTTGGCTATTATTATTGCCTCCGGAAACACACCATTCAGTAATGACTGATTATAAATATAAGCTAATTGTTTTGCAATTAGATAAGCAGCATCCTTCAACAATCGGGCTGGAATATTACATTCAAAGTTGATAAATAGTCCTTCACCTCATAATGAGTAACTGGTTCCCAAAACAAAGAATCAACTATTCCATCACTAAGATAATCTTTGAATGTAATAACATCATCATCATCATACCATTAATATATTTAGCAAGGTTAGGCCCAACATTAACAAAAAAAATCATTAAAGCCTTCTGATATTTCTTTCCCTGAGGTTACAACTCTCTTATTACCATTGTCATCAACACAGAGCTTATCTACATGTTGTGATGTTTTTGTTTTTTTTACTATTTCCACTCTTCAATAGCGTATTGATTGACTTCCATGTTTGCGCTGTATCGCATTTATACATTTCAAATAATTTACTATAATATTTCCTCTTTGTATTCCTCAAAACTGTAGTCAAGACATTTCTATACGTTCTATATTTTTTCAAATCATCTTCATTATGATTTGATTTTAATACTTTTCCATACAATTTATGTTTCTTTTTAATTGACTTCTTAATAGCTCTAGTCAACCACGGTTTATCATTCTTCCTCCTGGAAGAGTGGCGATGAACAATCGGAGCATATTGATTACAAATACCTATGAATGATTGTACAAATATATGATATGCCTTATTAACATCAGTACATTCATATACATTTTCCCAGGATTCCGAGAGTAAACAATGACAAAACCGTTCTTTCTCATAATATTTATAACTTCTATATATCGTACTTCTCCTTGCGGTTGCAATTTTACTGAGCTGTCTTCAAAAATAGCAAATGTAGGAAAGTGATCTGAAATGTCAGTTATCTCTTCAAGCTATACTACATGACTTGTATGCAATGAAACCCAAGCAAAATGGTTCTTTCATAGTCTTGAGGAGATTAAGAGGAATAATCTCTGAAAGTTAGAGCATAATCGGGCAAGAAACAAGAAAACTACGGCTCTTTGAAGATGTCCATTTATTCCTATGGGGAACTCAAATTGGCAACGCACTCTGATAAGTGTGTGGACAACTCCCCATATGTTTTGTACACAAAAGTTCCCATTTGTACAGTTTTCTTCATAGTCACATTTTTTCATTCCCCCAACTCATGATATGTTATGTATAAAAGCATTCTACAAAACATATGTTGAACTCGAACGAAGGGTAAACATAATCTTTGAGAAAATTGAACAAAATTGAAATTTTGTGTACAAAATGTATGGGGAGTTGTCCACAACTTTGCCAGAGTGCGTTGCCAATTTGAGTCACTCGAAGAAATACATGGCTCTTTTCAAAGAGCCATAGTTTTCTTATTTCTTGACCGATTGTGCTCAAATTTTCAGGGACTATTCATTATATTTAGTGTCTTACAGTGCATACCACAATTCGTATGTATTTCATTGTCCTTTAAAAAACGAACACTAGGTAATATATTTTGATTGGTGGCCCCTTTGTACGTCATGTACGTCGAATTTAAACATCATTTATCTCCTGATTCTACTCCATCTGTATGTTGTAAGTCTATGACCTGTCCTACATAATGTATTTCAAAACTAGCATCGAGGGATAAAACATTCGAATGATCTACGATCCCGCAATTTATCTTTGTTCTCACGCCCAAAAGTCTCCGAGATTATATACATAATTTTAATATGCATGTTGATCCCTTTAAACAACGAAACACTACAATGTATCTTGATTGATGCCCAGAGTTTACGTCAAATTTAAACATCAATTATCTCCTTCATTTGTCCTACATGTATATTTCAAAACTATAGCATCGAGTGATTAACCATTCGAATGATCCACGAACCCACAACGTATCTGTATTATCACGCCTAAACGAAACACTACAAATAAAAGGATCTTGATTGATGGCCACTTGTTTTCGTCGAATTGAAACATCAATTATCTCAAAACTATCATCGAGTGATAAATCATTCGAATGTCGCACTTATTTGAATTTATCTTTCTTCTCAAATTCTGAAACTAATTGGTATACAGCACGCAATGCATGTCAACTTTGTTACATTTTCTTTTATTTTCCTCAATATGTTTTCTCATGTTTCCATGATTAGAGAATGCCCCTGATTTTGGTTTGGGAATAGTTGCGAAATATTTGTATTGTAATTACTGACAGAAATGAGAATACATGAATTTGATATAAATTAATTCAAAGACGCAAAATAATTTGTATATGAGAGAAATAAAACACTGCCTAGATACATCTCTGTAACAAGCTGCTATATAATGTATATCTCTTGTTCTTGAAGAGATCTAGTAACTTTCTTGACATAATGCAAAAAGTGATTAAAGGGACTTAGTAACATTGTCCAAATCCACAAAATAAAATTTTAATTCTAGCAGTTCCCTCATACCTTGTTGTATTCGTATTAACAATAAAATCATGGGACAGGTTTCGGTTTTTCAAATTTCCCTTTCGTTACAAAGATATGTTCGATCAAAGTATTCAGATAAGAAAAACTCCGGGCGAGTTTTTCATCCCTGTACAAAGTGAATGCAGTGAGTTAGTGAATATCACCCAATATCACTTTGCATTTTCGCTCATTACTTGGCCATGCAATGTCCATTTGACTTGAAATTTTCACACAATACCCTGTGGACATATGAGATAACAACACTATACATTGCATCAACCATTCATCACTTTTTGCACATGTCAATAAAGTTACTAGATCCCTTTAATGGTTGATAAATTGTGAAATGTTGCGATCTGATAAAACTATGTCCACTGAAAAATTTGCGAACATGTCAGATTAAAATTTATATTTTATGGCCTATAGTTAGGAGTGAAAATACAAAGTGTCATTCGCTAACGCATTGCACTGACTTTGTACACAGATTTAACTTTCCGGTGGATAATTAACAAATCCGAACACTTCAATCTTAAATATCTTGTTAATGCAAGGGAAATTACAAAAACCGAACCTGTTCCATGATCCTATTGGTAATACGAACGCAAAAAGGTGCGAGGATTTTGGACAATATTATTAGATCCCTTTAAAGCCAATCGGCTTGTCGGTTTATGTTCACTTGGTCTAATCTCAGTTGGTTATGACATTAGGTAAAGCACGCAATACATGCATTAATGCACATGATTAAAGGGCTTAATGGTGATTCGCTTGTTAAAGCTATACAAACAGTTGGCTGATTGGTATGTAGATAATGTTGATTTAGGGGATCCTCCTTATAAATAACTCTCTTGCAAAACCGATAAGGTTGGGTGTGGGGGTGGGGGAGGGGGAGGGGGGGGTAGTGAAGTTTGCAAGATGCAATCAATTTTCCATATTATGGGAATATAAAAGTGTTTTGTTAGAATATCTGGGGTGTTTCACTAAACACTAACATTTATTTTTAGCATCTTCTTAATCACTAAAATTCTATGCTACAATCTATTTTGGCTTGGTACGAACAGTCACGTCACGTTCACGTTAACGTCACGTGAACGGTTCTGTACCTTTTGTGAAACAGGTCACCCAAATCTACGAAGTGTAGGGTAAAGTGACCCAACAATTTGTCGTTTTCCATGCCGGTAAAACTCGAAGTGTCGCGTTAACCAAATCGTGACGTGAGCGTTTAATCAAGATTTTTTAAATTGCAAACGCTTGTTACTAAGACTAGACATACACGCACAAAGAGATTTAAAAATGTCGACGAAAATGCCGATACCCCCTTATCAAATCTTTTCAATCATTATGTTTATAATATGTACGTGCATAATTCAGAGTAATCTGAGACGATAATATACAGTTCTGTCATTTAGGTAATGTACAACCATACCACTTGCATTATTTGTCTTGTTATTGGAGTATTTCTAAAGACATGTCGTGCGTGGATTTTGGCAAATGTTGATTTCCAGCTGAATTGCTACACGCAGCGGACAATTCAGTTTGCATACGCCTGAAGTTCCCGTGCTCGACGTCTGAGCGTACTGGCCCTTAACGGCGTTGTATGTGCATATGTGAGTGAGTGAGTGAGTGAGTGAGTGAGTTGCAGTGATCAATGAGTTTAAAAGTAATAAAACAATGATTTGATTAATAGTGTTTATTTATGGTTATTGAATCGAGTCAATCTATAAATCAGTCATAAACAATAATAAACAATCAATTAATCAGTCAATCATTATAATGAAACAATCACACCAACCAATCAATATTAAATAAATCAATTAATGTATTTGACATTCGAACTAGCTACTTGTAGGCAGTGGCGTACCCAGGATTTTTTCAAGGGGTGGGTGTAGGGGGGGGGGGGGATATTTCGTCAGTAAGCGGGGGGAGTGTGGGTAGGGGGTGTCCGTAGAAAATGACAGCAACCGAGGACGAGACCAGGACCGGTCACAAATTTCGAGGCCGAGACCAAGACATTTCTTGAATTATGTAAGGGGGTGGGGATGGGGGTAGGGGGTGTCCATCCCCCTGCCCCCAGGCCTGTGTACGCCTATAATTGGTATTTACAGTAATAGGTGACAATGACAATGAATTTTGACAATGACAATGAATTTTATTTCTCAATAACGGCCCCTCACGGGGGCATGGGAGAAATACAAAGATACAACAAGTGTATATATATACATATAATATGCACAAATATAACAAAAACTAAATATTTACATTAAGTGTAAACATGGTAAAAAACAAACAAAATCTTTGGCAACACTTTGGCGACAATAGCACCTCTCAAAAACAAAAAATAGGTAGGACGGGTTCGTTCACGATTAAATTTACCGAGAATTAGTCTCTTCTCAACGACAATTTACATTAATTTGTTTTACGCAAGCGCCAATTTACGTGAGCTTTCATGAATTGCATATAGTATATCTACAAACTGTTGGGTCACGTAACCCAACACTTCGTGGATTTGGGTGACCTGTTTCACAAAAGGTACAGAACCTTCACGTGACGTGACGTGAACGTGACGTGACTGTTCGTACCAAGCCATCTATTTTAGTGTTTAGTGAAACACCCTACTGGTACGCTGGTGAGCGTAAAAAATAACATTATTTACAAAAATTGAATAGCAACATTATTCATGAGGTCAATCTCAGGCGAAATTAATCAAAAGAGTCACTAATTATATTTCACAAAGTAGCTTATACAATAATACGCCTGTCATGCATAATCTTCTATTCGCCACTGGATCGGACTTGGATAATAAGCGGGGATCAATTATTCATCTAAACACAACAGAAAAGGTAAATCCCCAAATTAATCACTACAGTCATCATTTCTTTATCATTACTTTGTTCAACTATTGTGCATTGGCAAAATCATTTACAGTAAATTTTGTGTAAATATGAGCGATGTCCACTACAGTAAGTTCATGGTTGGCTGAGGCTCACTGAGCACTGATCAAAGACGAAATGACCCAAGTCAAAAGTCACAAGAACTTGCGCATGCTCGTATTTAGTCTACATCATATGTTGAATGCATTGATTATGCATGGTTTGTGAAACAATGCTGTTTGAAATTCCACTTTCTTAATCCTCAATTAACTGCAATTCATGATATTACTTTAGTGAATGTTGAAATATGGTCATTTTTTGTTTGATTTGAGCTCAGTCAACCATTACATAATGGTTGCCTCTTATTTTTACACAAACTATTTACCAAACTACCATCGAAATATGTTGGTTAAAACACAATCTCAAAACAGTTCTTGGTTATGAAATCATGACTTAATTTTTGTGATAGGTTTATAAGCTCCAATAAGTTTTCAAATAGGACAAGATATACCGTGCATGGATAGCAGCTAATTGTCGCCCAATAAATTAAATTGTTCTTGACGTATACATTGTATAGCCACCTACATAATGATCCTTGCAGACCACATCGCATCTCGGTTTCTGTTTGTGTTGGGGGGGGGGGGGGGGGGTGTAGAGAAGGGCGCAAACTTTCCTACATAATACGGTAACAATGTTCACATTCCAGTCCCCGCCATTCCAGTCGAAGTTGAAATTTGAAGTTTATCAACAACGACAAAACAGTAATACATCATCAAATACATGTAAGACAAATACAAAAGAATGACTGTATGAACTAACAAAACAATGAAATAGTACAATAGATTTGGCTGACTTAAAGGTATCGTTGAGTATTGGTATTTCCCGAGGTGCCCCCGATATTTTTTGTGAGATAATGAAAAACTGACTGTCAAATTTGAAAGAACATACAATTTTAATGACAGAATAAACTTTATTTGATCAAAATCGGTTCAGAAACGGCTGAAATATCCATAAGTATATATTTTTATTCAAAAGATTCTTCACCGGTAATCACCGGGGGAATTTTAGACTTTTTAGAAAAAAAAACAATCTGAATAGGTTTTTAAAAGTCGTTGATGATATGCGCAATTTTCTATGAAAAATGGCTAAAAACCAGTGATTTTTTTAAATAGCGCCCTCTTGAGTTGTAACGGCTCTTTTTGAATGATAACAGGGGTTTTACTTAGTCGTTTGTAATTGTGTATACTTTTCGAGCATGGTGAAATTATAACTATTACTTTGTACCGTAATGGTGCAGGTTTTGGTTACTAAAGTTAAGTTTGACCAATATTCAACTATCCCTTGAATTAATGCTTACGTAATATAAAACATGTTAAAGGCATATTGCGTGGGTTATAAAGGGTAGTCAGCAAATTCCAACTCGACTCTACCGTAATCTCTCGAGGTAAACTCACGATATGTGTTGGATCGATCGAAGAGCGGTGCTTCGAAATATCTGAACACGGGCCTTCTTATGAAATTGCATGCAGCAAGAATTTCTCACGCTATCACCTAAGACATCAAACAGCGGCGGTTTGAAGTATTTGCGGTTAAGCGTGTTACGTGATATTTTCGCTCGTAAACATCTCTGATGGATCTCCATTCGACTAGTACAAACATTCCGAACGCGACTATTTTTTATGCATTCTTTACTCGGGTATTCGGAAGTGGGGACAGTTTGCGATCGCTACTTATAACTGAGCCAATGGGGATTACGTACCGTGCGTAAAAGTGCGCAAGATGGATCCACGCGTCTAATAACCCACGCATATATGCCTTTAATATGAAAAAATACATTGTCAACCTTTTGTGGCAGAATAGATTAAAATGGTCTCAATAAGGTAATAATACAATATACAGTTAAAAACAGATACATAATGAACATTACAGACCACATTGTATCGCGGTTTCGGGGGTGGGTGGGGGGGGGGGGCGATTATTGAAGGTTCCCTATATGTCAACCCCCCCCCCCCCCCCCCCCCCCCCCCCCCCCCCCCCCCCCCATATAGAAAAGGCAACAGAAATAAATAATGGGACATAATGATCATTACAGACCACATTGTATCACGGGTTCGGGGGTGGGGGGGGGGGGGCGATTATTGAAGGTTCCCTATATGTCAACCCCCCCCCCCCCCCCCCCTCCATATAGAAAAGGCAACAGAAATAAATAATGGGACATAATGATCATTACAGACCACATTGTATCACGGGTTCGGGGGTGGGGGGGGGGGGCGATTATTGAAGGTTC
Organism: Echinarachnius parma; assembly: GCA_037951105.1. Lineage (NCBI taxonomy): Eukaryota > Metazoa > Echinodermata > Echinoidea > Clypeasteroida > Echinarachniidae > Echinarachnius > Echinarachnius parma. Next base: position 27,269 of record JBAMJV010002080.1, read on the forward strand.
CCTATATGTCAACCCCCCCCCCCCCCCCCCCCATATAGAAAAGGCAACAGAAATAAATAATGGGACATAATGATCATTACAGACCACATTGTATCACGGGTTCGGGGGTGGGGGGTGGGGGCGATTATTGAAGGTTCCCATATGACGACCCCCCCCCCCCCCCCCCCTCCTCCATATAGAAAAGGCAACATAAATAGATAATGGGACATAATGATCATTACAGACCACATTGCATCACGGTTTCGGGGGCGGGTGGGCGATTATTGAAGGTTCCCTACATGACAACTCCCCCCCCCCCCCCCCTCCCCCTTCAAAGATGCAAAGAAATTATTAACTAAACCGAACACAAAAAGTAACTACCCCCCTAAACAGCACCTCATAATTTAATAACCAAGAATCTTTTCAAGATTTTCTTTCGCCAAAGTATTTATATGGTAGTTAGGAAAACAAAATCTAAAAATGAAATGTGACCATTAATCCATGGTTGAGTAAACACACATTTATGAGAGAATAGTCATATTTCAAAATTCGCAAAAGTAATATTATTATTGCAGTTTAGTGAGTTTTGAGAAATTTCAAATTGCACTGTTACAGTGCAATTAGAAATTTCTCAATACTCACTAAATTGCAATAATAACAACAGTTTTACAATTGCAATTAAAGCACCACAATCATGTGTCATTAAAAAATCAGAGTGGATGGAATTTCATTGAGCATTCTTTCATAAACCGTAATTCATGCATTCAGCCACATCTGCTGTTTCAAAACAATGTGTATACAGGCATGCGCAAGTTCTCGTGACTTATGAAAGTGGGTCGTTTGTTTTTAATCTGTGCTCATTCAGCCATGAAGTGATGGATATCTCTGATTTTGACAGAAAATGTTTCTGTAGAAATATGTGTTTCTGTAGAAACAACTGCAGAAATATTGTTTCTGTAAAAACAACTGTAGAAATATTGTGGTAAAGTTACAGCTTGAGACAATTATCAGTTATGAAATTATAAGCATTCTTTTAGGGGGGTAGTTACTTTTTGTGTTCGGTTTATATGTGGTAGAATCATTAGACCTGTACAATACAATACCTATATAGAGCGCCAACTTTCCTACATAACACGGTAAAAATGCTAACCCTCCAGCCCCCGGCCCAAATTGAAATATGCTAATTGTCGGCTATTGCAATTAGACTACCTGTATAGCGCCAGTAATGTATACATCATTATGTTCCTTTTCTATATATTTTTTTCTACATATTGTTTTTTCTTTAATTGTAATCCCATATCCCACTGAATATCATATCAATATAAAAATGAATTTAATTATATAATATGTAAGTATATATGTGGGTGGGGATGGTGGGGCATGATCAGATGGACGCAGATGGGCGGCTGGGAGCTGCAGCACCCCCCCCCCCCCCCCCTTGAGTTTTGAAAAGGGCCATATTCGGGCAAAATCATGTTATTTTTGACTAAACAATCAAAGAGGCAAAGACCTTTTCTTTTTTGTGTGTGGCTTGCCAGATGAAAATTAGAAAATTCGGGCAAAAGACCTCTGCCCCCTCCCCCCTCCCCCTTGAGAAGAACGTATCCTACGCCCATGAGGAGATCTATCAATTTATCGAACTTTTCAAAGATGCCAAGTTATCCCAATAATCCCACGCACGAATAACAGCTACTAATGTCGCATTATAATTATACATTAGATCGTTGCCAATATAAGGTAGATGGCCTGGCCACCTATAATGGCCCTTATTGACCACATTTGTAGAGATCTCGGTTTCGAGTGTGGTTTGTGATCTGAAGGGTATACAATCAACTGCTATAAAGACATGCCAGACCATGGTTTTAAAAATGTCCCCAGCACCCCCCTCCCTTTCACTGAACTTGAGCTGATGGCTCTCAATTAATTGAACTTTCGGAAGGAAGATATGCCAATTGATATAATACCACTTTAGCGGCTATTGTCACGTAATAAATCAAAATGGTTGTCACTTAGTCGTACATGTAGCTCTAAGAGATACTTAACTTGCATCGGTATCATCGTATTTTCAGCCGGATGCTACATCCCGATTTCACTACAGTTCTTTTCTGGCGCAGTAACGATCTTAGAGGTTTTTTCGCTGTGCTACGCGGCGGCTCTCACCGACGCAGGAACGATCTATTGGTACGTCGGCCGCGCTAAAACAACTCTGTTTTACAAGCCGTTTTGATCAACGCGGCCGTAGACTCGGATGGTTGAACAGCTGGGCAGCACACTACACAATACACATGCACACTACACACTACACTCCACACACGTTGCGAGCGACGTTTGACCTCGCTACGAGCAGCGAGCGCTGCTGATTGGCTGTTTGCCGGATCGAGCGGTCTCTCAGCGCGGCCGCACAATTGACCAAAGACGGTCGGTGATAACAGTTCAGGAACGGAGGGATCGCTGATACTACAGGAAATTGGTGATTTTTGCACACGACACGTAGTTTGTACGGCCGCGTTGCGCTTGCGAAAAGCCCATACTACTGGGCATCACCGCCAGTCTCCACGTGCGGGTCTGCCGCATGCGACCGCGCCAGAAAGAACAAAGGTGCTTGAATCTGCGGCTGGAAACCTGCAAGTCTTTATCTTCGGCGGCATAATACAGCTCTGAGTACAAATGATTTGAACTGATAAAAAAAGATCATGCGATTTATCACACTGTTCATCACTGGGCTAAATATTATATATACGGCATGAAATAAAAGCAAATGAAAAACACTTTTGATGGTATAAAAATATCAAATTAGCATTTTCAAGCAACTTGGGTTTGTCTTATTGTAATTATTAATTGTGTTATATTTGTTTACATAATTTTCCTTATTTCAGTAAGTCTAATCATAAGGTCTCGTACCAAATATGATGACAATACCTTCATGAGGCCTACGGTATAGGATTGCCAAAGCAATGTTGTGTTACATTATGTACACTACAGACAGAAGAAAATACATGGTTTTGAAATATATGATTTGTGCAATGTATGTGTTCAACATGTCCCTGTAATTACATAAATTATTATTCTTCCCTCAATTTCGTAACTTCAACAAAGTGTACTTGGTAAATGGAATATACCTTGCACCCTTTTTTCATTGGAATTCATCAATAATGTTTTTAAAAAGGAAACATATTTCAGCACTATATGACTGTATAGTTAAAGGTATGGTGACAAGAAAACTGCCTCAAAATTGGGTTTTACTGTATCTAAGGTAGATTTTCATGAAGATTACTAATACAAACATATTTTCATCGTGGGAAAACCCGGTAAAATAAAAAAAAAAACTTGTAAATTCACTTTCGGAACCCCCGTAAAAAAACTGAGTCCCGGGCGAAAAAAAAATGACGTCATCTTTGTGACGTCACCTGCAGGCAATCGCAGTTTAGCTCGGTCATATACGTACACGCTGAGTGCAATACTAATTTCCATTTGTTTCAATATTTGCAAACATTTGTTCAGGTTTATATCATGGACGATATACACTCAGATGTGTAGCTGCATCCTGCTACAATTCATTTCTTAGCAATTCTTAAGCATTTTCAGTAAAACCTCAATTTACAAGCAAAAACGAGTTTGTTTTACAAGCAAGTCATAGGCTCTGCATGTAAACAATGCGTTGCGGTCTGCATGTGATGTCATGAATCGGGTGACACGTGCGCACATTCCCGCTCTGCTATAAATGACTTTTTTTAGGAGCATGGAACTTAAGGATTTCTTTGAAAAAAAGAGTGTGGTATATCAATAAAGGCATATATTTAAAGCTATAAACCTGAATCAAAGCCGGGATTTCCCCCCTCTTTTAGGTATGAACGTTTATCAAATTATTTTAGCATTTGAGGAGCTACAAGATCGCATTGTACGCACACTTCACCGTTGACCCCATAATTATGTAACATACAATCAGCAAACCAACAAAGATAAGACCATTTCAGATATTCAAAATGATATGACTCTACTTAAAATGCGTGATAAAAATACTCGAGATGACGCTTTCGAGAAGACATAATTTGTCATTGGAAATGTGTTTTGATCTCTCCAAAGCATTTGACTGTACTTCCTAGATCCCATTCTAAATCCGGCGACAACTCATGTTGTATGTATGCTCCACGAATGTGGAACGATCTCCCTCTCCCTATCCGACTATATTCTTTCAAAAAAAATGCTCAAGACCCACCTGTTCAATAAGTAAACTAAATATCAAATATACAGTAATTTATTATATGCGTATTTGCATGTAATTTATTTTTTAAATTAATTTAATTGTAATTGATGTATTGATTATCATGTATTTCATTTGCTTTATATTCATATTGTTAATGTTGTAGTTACGTATGTAAAGCGCTATGAAATATTTATGTATTTAGCGCTAAAGAAGAACTTATATTGTATTGTATGTTGGGATCGGTGTGTGAATGTTAGGCGGTAGGAGAGGTACATAAATGAAGTAGAAAAAGAAGACTTGTGATTCTGGAGTAATATGAGAGTATTTATCATCTCCAAACTTTGGAGAATCAAAATTGTTACATTGTATCATAATTATAGTATACAGCTTCTAAAATCACATCATAATACACAAAGATGAGGAGAGCTAAATTGATAGTGTTAGCTCGAAACCTTCCTCTATGAGAGTGAACATACAATTATATATCAAGTCCATTCTCAGGGATTCTAGGGTGGTCTCAAAAAGTGATTAGTGATTAAAGAAATGCGTATTGGCGTGATCTGATATATCCACAAAGTAATGTGTGAAAATTCCACGTAAACTGAATGTTCTTTGGCTGAGATATGAGCAAAAAAGCAAAGTGATATTTACTAACTCATTGCACTTACTTCGTACACGCCTGAAATTATCCCGTAGACAATTTCATACAGACACACTTTAATCATAAATATCTTTTGTACAAAATAAAAATGTGAAAAACCAAAACCTGTCCCGTGCTTTTATTGTTAATATGAATATAATAAGGTATGAGAGAACCACTCGAGTTCCAAGTAAGTTTTGAGAATTTGGACAATGTTACTAATAGTCGGGTTCCTAATGTAATTTCGTTTAATTTTTTTGGAGATTATGAATATGTTGCATTTTTGGAAGCGTCAAAGTTCGCCAAATCTAAAAGTCCATGTTGCCATTTTTTCCGAAGCCGTTATGGCGGCCATCTTGGATTTTCAAAATGGCCACCATTTTCAACCTGTGTTTGTGAATAACTCCGTCCTAACACTAAAATGGAGGTTTAACCTAATTTTCTAGGAGCTGGGTTGCCATAAAGATCCCCTTCTGCAATTTAAAGAAGTGGCATAGCTATAGGGAAAGGGGGATTGGGGGAAGAAACGGGAGATGGGGGGGGGGGGGGGGGGGGTTATGTAGTTTTCTAAGAATAATGTACATAATTTATGAACAGATTAGCACTCTCTAAGAAAACAGTGACTATTAATTTTAGTTTTTCCCTCAGCCCAGAACAGTGGCATACCAAGGGAGATGGGGAAAGGGGGTTGGGGGAGGGGGGTTGTCTTTTGGGAACAAAAGCAATTTACATGCATTTAAACTAAATTAAAAAGGCTTCTTGGTCAATTGTAGGACTTGTCTAGCACCATCAGATCTTCTACCCATATAGGCATTTAACCGTAGATGTTTATTCAAGCATATATTTAGAGATCAGTTGAACTAGGGCTGCGTGATGGTCGAGCTCTCGCCCTCGATCTACGACATTTCTCGTCTTATTGGAGAGGAGATCCACCATGAGAGACATTAAAGGGGACACCAGGCAAAATACAACACATAATTATGTGTTTTGGTACCGTTGTTTGATATTGAGATGCCCAACATCTTGCAATTAATTACCACCACATACGGAGACAATAGAATCAAGGAGGATCCTAAATAAAAGGTAGTTTTCGTATGCAGACCTATGAACACATGTTGTAGTATGGTGATGCTTTTTCCCAATTATGTATTTTTTCTGAAAACTTATTTTTCGGATTTTTGTTGGAATGGACTACTCAAAATGTTACCTTTCTTTTATAAGAATTTTATTTTAGGGTGATGGTACCTTTTAAAGATGCTACACTGCGGGTCGCCATTTTGAACTAGGCTAGTTTGCGCGCACCTTTGATAATACTACAGATTCATTGTGCAGTACGCACCGCGCACAAGATGGCGCCGTGCGTCTGATATACGAATCCGAAACACGTTTTTAGATATATTCTGTTCATATAATCCAGGTAGAAGCGTATGGTAGGGTTCATGTGATTCATAAGCACAGAGCTCCAGTTTCATCAGTGACTACGGAATCCGATCAACTTCGATTCTAAGAGAGTATAATATTTCAATAGCCTCTCACCTCTCAGTCATGTTATCTCACGCCCAGTTTATCTTCCTTTTCTTGTTTTCCTTTTTTTTTGGTATTAACAATGTTTGATTGTGTAATGCTAATTAAGCATTTTTGTTTTTTTTTATTGGTGTATTTTGAAAGTTTGTTTTGTATATCTGTTGACTAAAGTTTCTTTAAAGGGACAGATCCACTTTTACAAAACGTCTCAACAGCTTTCAGTTGACGGGTGGGGATCAATGTAACACGCAAAAAAAAAATCAGAGCGAACAGCCCTCTAATTTGGATTCTACGAATGAAAAACGAATGCGTCCCTCCATTTAAACTATATATCGGTCAATAAAGGAGTTCAACTGATTTAGCATAGTATTACAACAATATAGTACTAATTCTCGTAAAGGTATTGTGAATCCGACATTTGTTAACGTGTGTCACGGAAAAAGATCTCAAAAAGAAAGAATATATAATTACATGTAGTCAGTTTAAGCGAAGTTTGGGTATTTTGCTTGGTAAACGCTCACACATTAGTACTTATGCGCGGCTCACGTAGCTAGCGGGGGTCACGTAGGGGCCATGCATTCCGATCTGGCACTCCGTGAAATCTATGTACGAACTTACTCACCGGCCAAAAATACGTATGTACATAATTAACCGACGTCCCTCAGTTTATTCAGTTTTAGGTCTATAACTCCACGAAAAAGAGATTTCAAGCCCTAATTTTTTCAGGCATGCTATTAAATGACATTTCCTTTCATATAAGACAATAACCTCGCAACTTTTGAATTTTGGCTTGCAAAAGTGGATCTCTCCCTTTAATGTACTTAGCTTATTTATTATGCCGCCTGTACTTGTTGTGTATTTGTATACAGGGAGCAGCTGTAAAGCAGTTTTTCAACTGAGGTTGCCTACCCTGTATTTTTATTTAAAGAAGACATGAATAAATTATAATAGAGATTATATTCTGTGGTGTCAAAGGAACCAACATCCAAATAATGTATGTTTTTATATATTTTTGCAATTAGTTTTTGTAATTTATTTCACCAACAACCATCTAAATAATATGCGTTACCAATAATATTCAAATTCAAACCTTGTAAGTATAAATCCTACAAAGTATCATTACTGTTTTGAACAACTGGGTCCCTTATGCAGAACCATGTACACATGATTTAGCATGACAATGACTCTAAAAATGATGATACACAATTTCTCGAAACCTATTTTTCTGAACTTGTTTATGGTACCCTATAACCGTCATGATTCTGTGTAATGCACGCGTAATGCATGATGGAATAACTTAGTGAGTGATACATAATGCACATGTAGTACTGCATATAATACATGCTAAATTACTGAATAACTTTACGGAAAGAAAGTTTTTCTCTGTTATATATATCAAACATAAAATCCCCTATTACAAGTTGAACTATGTTGATTATATTTGGGGGAACACTGTACACCTCATTAACTATGCTCTGTAGAAGAAATCTGCACGAGTTTGTCTTTCTTTCAACATCCCCTTGATGTTGTTCAAGCACACCCCCATACGCGTACCGAGAGGGGGGGGGGGGGGGGGGTGTTTGGTGTAATCAAACAATTCCCTTGAGCGAAAAGTTGTAGGTGTTCAAACACGTCCTTTTAGTTAAAGCCTTTTTTCGCGGGTTTTATGTTTTTGTTTTATTTTATGTCAAAAATAGGACATTAATTCTACTTGCAGTTCGACATAAAAATAAATACACAATTATGTATTCTTACTATCCATACAAAATCAATGATACAGAAAATTGGCAGTACAATACTAATGACACGTACTAATAATTAATTGTACTTTTAACGTTTCCGCTTTATAGTAGTTGAAGTAAAATAGTCAGTAAAATTATTTTCCAGGAAGTATTTAACTTTATGTAACTAAAATTTGTGAAAGTGACTACATAATGAAATGTTTTGATTGGACGCGTTGTATCCGATCTAGATAATGTTCAGATTCCCTGTAAAGCTTTATTAAAGTGATGAATTAACTAGTGACTGTAAGTACACCCTGGCTTTTCAATTCTTGTAGGATTTCTTCCTGTGTCATTTCCAAAGGGACATCGAAGATGATCCCCTTTACTCCCTGTGGAGGGTCAACAACGCGAAAATTGCCAATTACCTCAATTTCTTTAAGCATTCTTTGTTGCTTGATGTTTCTACACAAAATTAATATACCCGAACTTATTTGTTTGATCGATTGTACGGAGTCCGTACCACACTTCGCCTTTACTACCTTTGCTATGGTCAATGGGCATACATTTTTCAAATTCTTCGTTTTATCGATGGGCGTGATCAATAACTTCAACTCAACTTGCGGATCGTATATACTGTAAAGCTTGCTTGGGGGTTTGGAACGTGTTATCTGGGCCGTCAGAGTCGGACGAAGAGAGTTCGCCTGTTAAATTCTCAACAGGCAGGCTACCTTCCCTCACTTTTCTTTTGCGGTCTTCACGACGTCGTTGTCTAGGGGAGAGGAAAACTTCGAAATCATTGTCAGAAAGGAGGTCTACGTCGTTGCCGTTAGCGCTGCCGTTAACACTTACGACCCGTTATACCCCCGTCACATCAGCTACGCTTCTACTGCGCTCCTAATCCCCATTCATAAATTTGGAAGTGCGAGGCGAAGCACTGTAGGAACGAGTAGCTAGAGTGGCCTTTTAAAAATGTCTTTTGTTAATTGACGAATGAATGGGAGGATTATCGCACATGCGTCAGAGGATAGCCTCTCATGCATGAACATACAATGGCTCCCTGACAAAAGCTCAGATCGTGGCATTGCCACGTTCATTTTGGACACCCCCAAAATGAACGTAGTAAAAGCGTAGAGGTGACTATTGTTCAGGGCGGTATTGTCTGTGCATGCATGGGAGGTTTTCTTTTCGAGCAAGTGAGATAATCTTCCCATTCAGATCAACATTGAACAAAAGACATTTTGCAGATACATTCCAGTGATTGTGATCAGCTATTGTCTAGAGCGCAGTAGAAGCGTAGGTCGGTGGTGACGCCACCATTATACACCCGTCACATCAGCTACGCTCTTACTGCGCTCCTAATCCCCATTCATAAATTTGGAAGTGCGAGGCGAAGCATTGTAGGAACGAGTAGCTAGAGTGGCCTTTTGTAAAAAAAAATGTCTTTTGTTAAATGACGAATGAATGGGAGGATTATCGCACATGCGTGAAAAGATAGCCTCTCATGCATGGACATACAATGGCTCCCTGACAAAAGCTCAGATCGTGGCATTGCCACGTTCATTTTGGACACCCCCAAAATGAACGTAGTAAAAGCGTAGAGGTGACTTTTGTTCAGGGCGTTATTGTCCGTGCATGCATGGGAGGTTTTCTTTTCGAGCAAGTGAGATAATCTTCCCATTCAGATCCTCATTGGACAAAAGAAATTTTGCAGATACGTTCCAGCGCTTGTGATCAGCTATTGTCTAGAGCGCAGTAGAAGCGTAGCTTCGATGTGACGGCACCATTATACAGGGTGGCCCAAAAAAAACCGGAACGGGGCACTTCCCAAAATAAAGTAACACATGTATTATGTCCATCGGATAGAGTGTCTTTTCAAATGAACAACGATACCAAGAACAGTCAATTTGGTCGTGTAGTTTTTGTTTTAGGGCCCTGTGAGTGACACCATGTCAGGTTCTCTTTTTTGTCAATTTGTATTGAGCCAGCGCTTGATGAATTGCACGAACCGCCGTTCATATCGTTGAGCATCGCGCACTATTGTTAGTGTGCACTCAGCCGTGTGCCGAGAGAATGGGCCTGGTCGCTGAATGGTATTACGGGCAAGGAGTGCGGTTAAACTGGCATTGACTAGGTCGAAATCGACATAAATCGGCGCCTGACATGGTCTCACTCACTGCGTCCTTAAACAAAAACGACCTGACCAAAATTACTGTTCTTGGTATCGTTTTTCATTGGAAAGGACACCCTGTCTGATGAACATAAACATTGTGGTATTATATTTTGGGAAGTGCCCCGTTCCGTTTTTTTGGGGGCCACCCTGTATAGCGGAGCAGTACGCGCGCCATTGTTAGTGTGCATTCAGCTTTGAAACGAAAGAATGGGCACAGTTATCCGATGCTATAACGGGCAGTAAGTGCAAATTATCGGGCAATGATTTAGTAAAATTTACAAAAATGGGAACCTGACATGTTGTCACTCAGAGCACCCTAAAACAAAAACTACACGACCAAAATGACTATTCTTGGTATCGTTTTTCATTGGAAAAGACACCCTATCCGATGGACATGTTCACTGTGTTACTTTATTTTGGGAAGTGCCCCGTTCCGTTTTTTTTTTGTTTTTTTTTTGTTTGTTTGTTTGTTTGTTGTTGTGTTTTTTTTTTTGGGGGGCACCCTGTATAATACGCTAAAGAACGTCCATCTACGGTACGCTACGGATGCCGGTACGTTCAACTGTCGGCTCACCTTATATGTTTTTAGTAACTTTTACTGGAAGCAATTCAAACTGTAATGTACAATTTATTGTTATTTTTTAAATTACGATTGTAAAGTATTATTCGAATTGTTTATGAATTATTATTCAATTGCTTTATTATTACTCGAGGGGTCCACAATCTACAAGCAATGCTTTTCAGTGGATCCCTCCATTTCCAAACATATCATTTATTGTATATGATTCTTATTTTCATTGTACATCTGTTTAATTATACCATAATGTAACCTTTGTTTTGTTTTGTACAATGATATGTATATTGATTTATGTTGGAAATGAAATAAACTAAACTGTAACTGAAACTGAAACTGCGTTAGCCTCCACAACGTCCACTAAACGGCTATGTGACCACCCTTCAACTTCTTCTCTTTTTCCTTCTCCTTTTTCTGTTAACTCTTGTATGCAATATATTATAACGCTCAATTAGTAATGTTTCTATTCAACACATTACATGAATAATAATTACCTTGGACCTTGGACACGGTGGAGCCTAATCCGGAAAATACTAATTGATCAAATACTAACATGCCGCTGGAATTCTAGCACGTAGTTTAAACGGATATAGTTTCAGAAAATAGATTTTTTTTTTATTTCATTCACATGACTGGATACGAGCGTTTGTTTAGAACGAGTTGAGGAGTAAACTATTATTCATCGATTGTAGCATTTTCTATGATATCGCCTAACATGAAGGGTGAAGGTACATGTAGCTCTAAGAGTTACTTAACTTGCATCGGTATCATCGTATTTTCAGCCGGATGCTACATCCCAATTTCACTACAATTCTTTTCTGGCGCAGTTACGATCACTACCATGACTACTGGGCATCACCGCCAGTCTCCACGTGCGGGTCTGCCGCATGCGTCCGCGCCAGAAAGAACAAAGGTGCTTGAATCTGCGGCTGGAAACCTGTAAGTCTTTATCTTCGGCGGCATAATACAGCTCTGAGTACAAATGATTTGAACTGATAAAAAAAGATCATGCGCGTCAAGATTTATCATACTGTTCATCACTGGGCTAAATATTATATATATAAGAGGTGTTTTTTTTGGTAAATCGGCATGAAATAAAAGCAAATGAAAAACACTTTTGATGGTATAAAAATATCAAATTAGCATTTTCAAGCAACTTGGGTTTTTCTTATTGTAATTATTAATTGTGTTATATTTGTTTACATAATTTTCTGAATCATTTTCTTTATTTCAGTAAGTCTAATCATAAGGTCTCGTACCAAATATGATGACAATACCTTCATGAGGCCTATACGGTATAGGATTGCCAAAGCAATTACATCATGTGCATACAGACAGAAGCAAATACATGGTTTTGAAATACCGTATATGGGCAATTCCACGAAAAATGTCACCCAAGGATGGAAAAATGAAACTCATGGGACAGCCTTGTTAACTGCTGGATAGTAATGAGGAAGGACCATATTTTGATGACTAAAGGAAAAAAGTTTGAAATTCAATGCAGAATTATTTTTTTTGGGCCATTGAAGTTGGGACAAAAATTGTATGTATTACCCCCAAAAATGATGAAATTTGCATCCGTTGTTTGTGAAATAAAATTTTAAAATATGGATCACTTCAGAACAATAATTCTACTTCTAATGTCTTGTTTATGCTTTGTTTTAACATCATAGAAAAGGAAATTGTGTAAAAATCTTTACTTTTTGAAAACTGTTATTGGATAAAATCTTGATTCTTACAACATTGATGTGTAATGTCCGTGACGTTTTAGATATAAAAGTTTTTGTAGAAGCAGAAGTCCTAATTCAATTTAATTCAAAATTCATTTGCAAAGCTAGAATGTTATATCATAAAGTATATCAAGAGCATTTACTAAAATATTTGATGGCTTGTCCAGAATGGCGTCACGGACATTACGTCACGGCTGCGTCACGGACATTACATACAGAGTGAAAAGTATAAAAAAGCAGAGCAAAAAAATATCAAGCATTATTTTCTTATGTAAATGTCTTACTTTAGCCAAGAAATAAGATAATCCCAAGTAACAGGGGGACTACTACCTTCCTGGTTCAAATTTTAATAAATTGTATCGTTAATCAGATAGTGAACTTTGAGTCAGTACTCTGAACTATTTATAAAAACTAAATTCCTTGCTTAATTTGAACATGCATGTCTCAATAATCAATAAAGACTTGACTATAACTTACTGGGAGGAGAAAGAGATGGTTAAATCTCATATAGTATGATCAAATTGCAAAAATTATACTCTTAGTCCATGATTTTCCATGTGTTATGCCCATGATGTACACAACTTTTTTTAGATTTTACAATTGTTTGGCACAAAACAGAATTGTACCTCATTAAAATGTATAATATTTTTTTTAATAGTTGAACATTTGGTTTACTGCACATTCTGTTGAAAAATTTCAAATTTTACAATAATTTTGGAAAAACTTATTAATATTTTTAAAATAATTTTTTGCTAATTGAAAAAAAAATTGAAATATAATTTTTGTTCTCAAAACTGTTTGATTACATATCAAATGTACAATTTAAAAAGTGTCATGCACAATGGAGCATTTTTTGCGGGTTATTTCTGAGTTTAGAAAAAGTGGACAAAAGTGTAATGTCCGTGACGCTGAAAATGTAATGTCCGTGACGCAACGTTTTGTTGTCTAGATCACATATGCCTGGCCCGTTTCCCCCAAAACAACTTGGATTCAATTCATCATTGCCTTGTCTATAATTAAATACCTAAATCACCTTTGTGAGATCTCAGAACTCACAGACTTTTGCAAAGATGTATATGGATGCAAAAAGTCATGTCCAAAAGATGTAATGTCCGTGACGGCGCACATTTCGCAGAATTACTCAGTAACGAATTGGATAAATGTTCTGAAACTTTTTTTGCATACTTAACTAGGATATTGTTTTGTAATCAAAATAAAAGTTAGACATTAGTTAGAGGTATGAATTAGTAGTGGCATTGGAAAGTCATGAAAATTCTCTGATTTGTAATGTCCGTGACGCTGGAGTTGCCCATATGATTTGTGCAATTTATGTGTTCAACATGTCCCTGTAATTACATACATTATTATTCTTCCCTCAATTTCGTAACTTCAACAAAGTGTACTTGGTAAATGGAATATACCTTGCACCCCTTTTTCATTGGAATTCATCAATAATGTTTTTTAAAAGGAAACATATTTACAGTCAACTACAGTATTTCAGCATATTATGTATAGTTAAGTATGAACGTTTATCAAATAATGTTAGCATTTGAGGAGCTACAAGATTGCATTGTACGCACACTTCACCATTGACCCCATAATTATGTAACATACAATCAGCAAACCAACAAAGATAAGACCATTTCAGATATTATAAATGATATGACTCTACTTAAAATGTGTGATAAAAATACTCTTTCGAGAAGACATAATTTGTCATTGGAAATGTGTTTTGGAATATACCTTGCACCCTTTTTTCATTGGAATTCATCAATAATGTTTTTCAAAAGGAAACATATTTACAGTCAACTACAGTATTTCAGCACTATATGTATAGTTAATTAAAGGGATAGTTGAGTTTTGGTATAGAGGGCGCTACAGAAAATAATTTTTTGTGAGATAATGAAAAAGTGAGTGTCAAATTCGAAAGAGCATACAATTTTAATGACAGAATAAACTTTATTAGATCAAAATCGGTTCAGAAATGGCTGAAATATCCATAAACATAACCATTTGTAATAATTGTTGGGCCCCACATTTATTCGATAATTTGAACCAGCCGTTAACATTTTTTTTTTAAATGCTTCCTCTTATCAAAAATGTACAAAAGAGGTCTTTAAATAGTTGTTGATTATCTCTCTAACTAATCACTATTTCAACAAAACATCAAATTAATGCACAATATTGAAACTGATAAGTGTTTAGAGAGCGCCCTCTTGAGTTGTAACGGCTCTTTTTGGATGATAACAGGCTTTTTACTTAGTCATTTGTAATTTTGTATTCCGTTTGAGCATGGTGGGGTTATAACTGTAAGTTTGCAATGTAATGGTGCAGGTTTTGGTTACTAAAATTCAGATTGACCAAAACTGTAGGCCTACTCTCTTTACCAGAACTCAACTATCCCTTTAAGTATGAAGGCACAAAAAAGAAATAAGATTGCATTGTAGGTACCCTTCACCGTTGACCCCATAATTATGTAAAATACAATCAGACAAACCAACAAAGATAAGACCATTTCGGATATTATAAATGATATGACTCTTCTTAAAATGTGTGATAAAATACTCGAGATGACGCTTTCGAGAAGACATAATTAGTCATTGGAAATGTGTTTTAATCTCTCCAAAGCATTTGACTGTACTTCCTAGATCCCATTCTAAATCCGGCGACAACTCATGTTGTATGTATGCTCCACGAATGTGGAACGTTCTCCCTCTCCCTATCCGACTATATTCTTTCAAAAAACTGCTCAAGACCCACCTGTTCAATAAGTAAACTAAATATCAAATATACAGTCATTTATTATGCGTATTTGCATGTTCCTTGTGTTTGTTATGAATTTAATTATAATTAATGTATTGATTATCATGTATTTAATTTGCTTTATTTATATTCACATTGTTAATGTTGTAGTTACGTATGAAAAGCGCTATGAAACATTTATGTATTTAGCGCTATATAGAAGAACTTATGTGACTCTGTTTCCTGAAACCTACATCAAGTCGCCAGATACGTTTGTGAGTTATGAGCCAAACTGTATAAATTATTCAAACAAATACAAATTTTTAACTTTACTTTACCTGAAAGTACAATCTTTCATATATCGACTGTTAAAATTTGGAGTCTTAAAACAAAGCAGAAACTGAGTTATAAGTAATTTTCTAGACCATGTGTTTTTGGAGTTGCTCAAGTTTCGATCGAAAATCTTATCGTAGAATTCGCTGTGCTCACTCGGCTCGTTGCAACGGCCCGGATTCCCGCGCGATTGCTAAACGCGGCCTGTGATTGGCTAATCGCGACACACCCAATCGATCGCACGCTGCATGTACCGCTTCCGGGTCGAAGGTCAGTTTTCATTCGATCGTCATTCTTCTAGCTAGCGCATGTTTATTTATCGTTCGTCGTCTTGAATTCGCAATATTTCTTCATATTTTGAAGTGAAAACGTTGTCGTGTTTGAACTTATTAAGTCCGTATGGATAATGTGATATATTGAGAGTGAATGATGGTTTGCAGGGGCGTCGATCCGTTGTTGCGATTGGGGGGGGCGAAATTTGAAATTTTTTCCAGAGTGACCACTGAGAGAGCTAAAAGCCCCACATTGGCATGCCCGGAAGTTTTGTTATGCGCTCATTGAAAGTGTCTTGATGGCTCGAAGACCTGACTTTGGGGTGCACCCACATTTGGGGACAATAATGGGGGTCCAGGGGGCGGAGCGCCCGGAAGCTTTTAGATTTCAGACATTTGCAACTCCTATCATGGGTATTAAAATTGTATAAAATAGTGAACCTACTCGTAACGTATTTTTAAAGGGCATAGCGAGGAAAAGATTGAGCCTTGCAAGAGATGGATCCACGTGATCCTGTATACTATAGAGCCATCGATATAGTCTAGGGCATTGGGCTCCCATGAAACTAAGCAGGGGCGTCAACAACAAAAGTGGAGGAGAGACATTGCGAGGAAGCGAAGCGACCGAGCGGGGTAGGGTGTGGGAGGGGGTGTCCCCCTCCTACAGTAGGGAGCTTTTGTATTTTTGGGCGTGAAATTGTGCGATTTAGTGCACACCTGAGACAGAAATTTCACGTAATATGAAGTATATAAGTATGTAACCAAACATACATAATGACAAAGGGAGGGGGAAAATCTCCTCCACTTTCAAATGTGGGGGGACATGATATTCCAATTTGATTTGCGTTCAGCGCATATGGACCGAATTGAATGAAAGATATATTTCAGATTATTTTATTTTCTGTGACGGTGTGCTATCTATAGATGAGGGTTTAATCACTACTTCGTTTCGTCGGTCGGCAAATGAAAGGGCATTATGACGCTATCGATAGCAAAAACCGATACATGTTTTTTTTACAAGTAAAGGAAATTTTCATTATATTTCATATATTATGAGTAAATTAAGTTGTGTGCTTAATACATGATGAAGTGATAAGAAATAAACGCCGTGTTTGGTTTACAGGTCAAATCTATGTTTTAAAACGAAGAATATGAACTTTTATTACATCGCCCTTATTACGCGCAAAGCAAAGTCCAAAGTGCGCATGTATAAAAGGGCGATTTGCATATCGCCCTTTCATGAGCCGATTTCGTATGCATAATCACCGCGCATACGCATGATAAGAAGGACATTATCGCGCGCGTATATGACGGGCCAAACATGACATAAGTATGTACAACTATACATCGATACATCCACGGTGTAGATGTACGGTTTTGACCAATCGGGGCGCAGGAAACTATACAACTATTGGCCCGTCATACGCGCGCCCTTATTAAATGTGTATTGTAGGGACATACATTTGGCATACTAATTTATACTACGTGTTTAATAAGGGCATTTTATAATCGCTGGTGACAAGCTGATGTTGTCGTGAACATCATGATAGAGGCATGAAAAGTTCTAATGAATAAAAATAAATTAAGAATATTTTTGACGTGTACATAAAAGGACCTTTTCCTGAATGGTATTATGACACGATTTAACAATTTAACAATTTACGTTACTAGAATTGCATTTATTTACATAGCTTTGTTGCATAAACGATGCTATTTTAATTGTTGTACATAGAATATTACGAATTCGCAGAAATGTGACATAATTTCAAGTTGTGTGTATAATAGAAGTCAAATTAGACAAGTTTTGTTGTAATTGGTTGTTTTTAAAGGGCTTAGTGGGGAATGTCTTAATTAGCATTTATAATAATGTAATATTTTGTTGAAATGGTCATTTAAACTAATATGTCTTCATACTACTTAGCCAATTCATTCCGGTGGTCTAAAGAGCGGCATTTTTTGAAAGTCGGGTATCTTTAGAGCAGCAATCGGGTGTGAAAACGGTTTTTTTTTTCTCAAGTGGCCAGGTAAACCAAAACGCATGTTATCTTCCGTCAACTATTTGTAAACCATTTGACCCAACATATTTTGTATATTTAAAAACATTGTATTAGTTATTTGTCGCCATAGTGCTAGCCCCCCCCCCCCCCCCCCCCCGACCTCTGATAACCTCTCCCGAGTAAAATTGTATTGTTGACTGGTTGTGACATCAGTCATTCACTACTTAGTTACAAATAACATCACATGGTTGAATACAATACCAACTCACACACCTTCAATGTCAATAGCAGTTGCTTTGTCAGAAGAAGGGCACTGTCCAAGCTATTGTTTGGAGGCGTGCAGGGCATGCTTTTGTGTGCATGATCTTTCTGTACTTTCATCTAATTTGCTAATCTCATGGTAACTGACCAGTGATTGACAGATGATGTCACCACCAGTCAACAATAGAATTCACTCTGGAGGTGTTTTTTTTAGGAGGTGGGGCTTAGCAACATGAAGAAACATAAATGATACAATATTTAAAAATATACGAAACATATTTTTAAAATTTTGAAAACAAATTACAAATGTGTAAACCAATACATATACAGGAGTAAACATGTATTTGGTTTTCAAGACCCCTTTAAGCGGCAAATATCCGTTTTACATTATACACTCCACCTCTTCAGCACTTATAGAATTTATTCACCATATAACATGTGCTTTGGATGCAAAACTATTTTCAATAACCTTATTTCTAGATTTAACAAAGTAATTCGACTGCCGGGAACATTATATTTTGATAAATAAATAAAGACCATCCCCACCAATATTCTTTTATCTTTAATTATGGTCCCTTCTCATATTCCTATCTCACTTATTTGTATTGTACAATCTTTATATTTATGTATTATTTATTTGTTTTGTTTTACATTGTAAATTATTTCCTTGTTTTGGTGTTATGAGTCAATAAATGAAATGATATTAAAGGGGCCGTGCAACCCAAATGCATGTTGACCTCTGTTCATCTGTATAGTGTACACATTCAATATTTGTAAACAGTTTGACCCAAATATGTTTTGTATATTTTTAAACATTTTATCATTTATTTGTCTTCATGTTGCTAAGCCCCACCTCCTAAAAAACCCTCCAGAGCAAATTCTATTGTAGACCTGCAGTGACATCATTTGTCAATCACTGGTCAGCTACCATGGGATTAACAAAAGATGAAAGTACAAAAAGAACATCCAAACAAAAACATGCCCTGCATACCTCCATACAATAGCTTAGACAGTGCTTTTCTTCTGACATAGCAACAGCTATTGTAATTGAAGTTCTGTGAGTTGGTGTTCTATTCAACCGTGTGATGCTATTGTTATTAGCCTAATCATGGTAGCTGACCAGTGATTGACAAATGATGTCACTGCAGGTCTACAATAGAATTTGCTCTGGAGGGTTTTTTAGGAGGTGGGGTTTAGCAACATGAAGACAAATAAATGATAAAATGTTTAAAAATATACAAAACATATTTGGTTCAAACCGTTTACAAATATTGAATGTGTACACTAATACAGATGAACAGAGGACAACATGCATTTGGGTTGCAGGGCCCTTTAAATGAAAGGATGAAGCCAGCTGATACCGCGACCACACACAACTGGGGGGGGGGGGGGGGGGGGGGAGGGAGGGGTCACAAAGATGTTGAACTTAACTCTAAGTTGGACTGAACTATTACGGAAAGCCATGACTTGTGTAGCCCGAAATAAAATATCAACGCTTTTAGACTGTCATATATATATTTTACATCAAAAACATGGAATCTCCTTGATAATAGAAAATAATAAGAATATTTTATGCCTTTGAAAAAGGACTTTTAAAACAACTTTTCAAAGAACATAATGCCTCTTAAAACTTTTTACGTCCAACTTAGCGATACATTCAACTAATGATTGTTGTGAAACACCCTCCTGGGAGAGGAATTGTGGTATATTGCCTTGAGGTAGCTGCTGTGTGGGTGTGGAATCTTATATAAATTTATCTCCAATAGTTATTGAGATTCATTATGTCACAGCTATACTATTGTCGGCAACTAGATTAATTTTGCATGAATTATGACATTACAGACGGTACAGAAAGCTTGAGCAAAAAATAATAATCACATGTGAATGTATTTTACACTACTTTTCTGATATAGAGAAAAGTTTTTTTTTTTTTTTTTTACGACAAAACAATATTACTTATGATGTCACGAAGTCAATTGGTTAACACATCCATAGTTCCATCAGGATCCTTTCTCGTATATATGAGTATATATATGCACTATTCGGTAATGTATATTCATAGCTGGATGAAATATCAAAGATTTTTTTCTTCCAAAGTGGCTACCCTAATTTGCATAAATGTACGCTGAACAATACGGAAAGAAAACAAACTTTGTTCATAACATTCGAATATCTTCCACTCTGCGTTTGTCAGTATAACTATAAAGACATTGAGTTAAGTTTTATTTTGGGGCATAACAAAGTATCATCATTACATTTTACATGTAATGAAAATGCAGTCTTACGCAAATATCTGGTCTAATTTGCATATTATGACGTCACAAACTCAACTAGTCGCCTTTATCTGTAGCCTGATATTTATCTTTAGCTTTATGTTTAACCTTTTCAACCTTATAACAAAACATGGAGACACTAGACGTTATTGCATTTATATTAATGGATGAAATGCAAATTTATGTCATAATTTGCATATTGTGACGTCACAAATTCAACTGGCCACGTCATGTATAATTCGATCACGATCACTGACTCTTACAGCATCAAAATAGTGACACTATGTGTTCATATATCTTACTTGCTGTAAGAAATATCACATATAATATTTGTTCAGAAAAATCTACCCTAATTTGCATAAATTTGCATAAAAAGATGCGGAGGGAAGGTATTACTATTGTTATCACATTGAGATGAATTCCACTCTGCGGTTCTGATATATAGATATTGACTAACGTTTATTTTTCAGGTAATATCATGATATAATCATCATTATATCTAAAGAAAATGGAGTTTTATGCAAATTTATGGCCAATTTGCATATCATGACGTCACAAAGTCATATGTCACCTCACGAATAATTTTAACATCATCCTTAACCCTTACAACATGAACAAAGAGAGAAAAAAAATGTAAAAGTAGATTTATTGATGGATGAAATATCATAGATGATATTTTTACAAAATGGCTTCCCTAATTTGCATAAATTTTCATAAATTTGCATAAATGTGCATACAGATTATATCTGGGGAAACTTGTTGATTATGTGAACATATCTTATGCTATGATACGCCTTTAAAAAAAACACAATTATGATCTTCAAGGAGATGTTCTTACACTACACACTGCATAGACGTATGCGCCCTTCAACACAGTACGGTATAGGGAGTGCCCTTTCATTTGCCGAAATTCACTCCACTTTGCGAATGTGAAGAAGGGCGCGCGCGATAGTGCCCTTTTAATTGCCGAAATCGCGCAGTTTGGCGATATCGCCCTTTGATTATTGGGGATTATCTCCGGATTTCGGGCAAATCTGGAAAATTTGAAAACATCATTGGAAAGGTATTTTGATACTCTATCCGAATATGCAAAAAAACGAAAAACGATATTTTTCGATACTATCGCCCAAACTGCCCTTTCATTTGCCGACCGACGGTTTGAGGTGTGTGTTTGAGAAATTACACTGCCCAACACATTTCGAAAGGTGAGTTATTGATAAATGTGTCTTTTCCCTCTTTGGCATTATATCACTCGATTTTTTTCTTCCTCATTTTCGGAATTATTGGGGGCGAAATGATATGTTCGCCCCCCCCCCCAATATTTTCATTGGGGGGGGGGCGACCGCCCCCTGCCCCCCCCCCCCCCCCCCCCCCCCCAGGATCGACGCCCTGTTTGTTGTGGTAGTGACGTACCACAGCAAATCTGCTATATTTCAATAGCACATTCTCCCCAAGAATGGTCACTAAATCTTGATTTGTTTTACTGGATGGTTTCTGGAAAATTTGTTAAAGGTAAAGGCCAGTTTTGGAAACGCCCCCCTCTCAAAAAAATGAAATGGAAGCTCTTATTACCAATAATGTGAAAGAATATAATTGTACTAATATAGGATTATCCAAATTTGGCCAAGAAACCGCCTACTAATTGATATATTTGCAAAAATATAACTTGATCTGCTGCAGATAGAGATCGCCAACTCCGGAATCGCCCATACAATGACCACGTGCGAGTACACGAGGTGTTCGTTTTTACGGGCTAGTCCCCAGCTTGTCGATATCTCCCCCAGCGCTAGCGGCGTGGACAGGTCCGAACTGCTGGTGGATTTATAAATTTCACAGGCGGATATTGGATTTCTTCCGATATTTCTGTATTTAACGATGCTTAGGTTCTGATTTTAACACACAAGCCCTATTTCAATACTTATTCAACAATAATGATCAATATAGATGTATTCGGCTTCTTTCCCAAAACTGGAATTCATCTTTAAGGTATCATATTAAAGCTTAGAGTCTACTCTTTCAAAATATGTATACAAATCCAAACCCATTCTGGTCAAGTTTTTTGGGGTTTGACAAGACTGGGTCACTTATATTGTATTGTATTGTATTGTATTGTATGTTGGGATCGGTGTGTGAATGTTAGGCGGTATGAGAGGTACATACATTAAATGAAGTAGAAAAAAGAAAACTTGTGATTCTGGAGTAATATGAGAGTATTTTATCATCTCCAAACTTTGGAGAATCAACTGTTGTCACATTGCATCATGTTGTCTCATAGTATACAGCTTCCAAAATCACATCATTATAATACACAAAGATGAGGAGAGTTAAATTGACAGTGTTAGCTCGATGATGGTCAAGCTCCAAGTCCTCCTATAATGATTATCTAGCGGCACATCGTGGGGTATCAGTTTTATACATGGCACGCATTGAGTTTGTGGTTAGTTATTTCCTTTTGATTAGCTTGTTTTAAAAAAATGTCTCCTTCCGATTCCCCCGAAGCTTTGTCCATATACTGTACCTATAAAGGTGGTTCCTATAAGTTTAAATGGATCTTGCAATTTGATGTGGCATCGGGAGGGTTAAAGGAATATTTTATTTTCGGTTTAGAGCTAGGGCGCTTCGAGAAATATTTTTGTTGTTGTGGGGGTAATGACAAACTGAGTGTAAAATGTGAAAGAGCACACCATTTTAAATAGAGAATCAATGAAGATGAAGATGAAGATTGGTTTAGGTACAGCTGAAATATCCGTTCATGTATCCAATTGTGTTCTAGAATCCAAGAACATATTTCGAAATCCTACACATTTTTGAAAATGTACCAACATGATTTTAACATTGTTTTTGATGATCTCTCTATTGAACAACTATATTAACCAAATATCACATTCACATGTTATGATTCAAACAGGTTCCAAACCTGAGGTGTATATTGGGCTTTATTGGGCGCGAATGAAAACAGTCTTGTAGCTTGAGTGGTCGTATGGTTTCTCCGTTCAAGCATAATTAAAGTATAACTGTGTTTTACTATCATAACTTACAAGTTCAACTAAAATTGTGTTTGTCCAGAACTGTACTACATATCCATTTAAAAGGAATCTAGTAATGGTGTCACAACACTCGGCTCAGTGGACATTTAAATGACAGCAAGACACATTTTCGCCACTTTGTCGGTTATTGCACATGTCAATTAAGTTACTAGATCCCTCTTCTGTGTTGGTGTGGCAAGACTATGGTAGAGCGCGCGCTTTCCAATCGTAGGCTCTCGAGTTCGAATCCAGTGTATGCCCATCGCGTTTGTCATTCAGCAAGACAATTAATCCACTATTGCTGCTCTCTACCAATGTGTATAAATGGGGACTCGGCAGGAGTGGAACGTGTAACATGCAATCGTACTTGTATACCGTTGAGTGCGCCATGTGGCTGCCAGAATGCCTTGCTCCCAAGGGAGCAGAGGGTGCACGTAATGTGCGGATTGATTATGAGTGTGTCGGATGACCGGGGTAATAATTTCATCGTAAATAAAAGCGCTTAGAGATGATTATCAATCATATTAGGCGCTATATAAATCGAAGCATTTTTTTAAAATTGTCATTGCAGCCTTACGGACAAGCTATGGCTATTCAAGGACATTGACGACCTGCAACTCTACTTCTATGAGAGTTTCCTGAAGAAACCTTGGGGCCGTAACCAGTCGAACTACGAGATAATGAGGTCAGTCAAACATAATGAGTCAGTCAGTCATATTGAGCTCATAAAACATTGTCAAAAAACACATTGGCCCGAATTCTCATCAGTGGCTCAACTTGCGCCCGGCCTAAAAAGACAAAGACTACCGGTAACACTTTACTCCGGCAGACCTATTGTGTAGTTTCTATGGTCCCCGGGGATATTCTAATGGTTTCCTTTTATTATCCAGTCAATCCCTTGAGTTCTGATTATAGACTCGGGACAATGTGCCCTTTGAAATGCAGTGATAGACTAGTATGGTCTGTCATCAGCCAAATTGCGTCCTGGATCATCCTGGACATTGTATTGCTGGTGACCTAATATAATATACTGTATACTATGCCTGAATTTCAAAGAAATTAAAGAAAACCGTTAGAATATCCCCGGGGACCATAGCGACAAGACAATAAGTCTGCTAATACAAAGTGTTACCGGTAGTCTTTGTCTTTTTAGGCCAGGCACAAGTTGAGCCACTGATGAGAATTCGGGCCAGTGGTGTTTTTTTTCCTATTTTACAACTTTAGCATGAATAATATGGCGCATCAAAGCAATGTAGGGTTGTGCGTAAATGCCAGAACTTCAACAAACAAAATTCGAAATCAACTTTAAAAAGTACGATTTGTACGGGTCAAGACGTCGTACAAATCTGACACTATATATAATCGATGCAGGAAGATAAAATATACTTTTTTTCACGGAATATTAATTTAACATCCGTTACGGTTATGACCACATGATGCATCCAAGTTAGAACGTGAAGCAGTCTTGCACTTTCACAACCATTTCCACTTGCACGATAGATGACGTATATATATAGGTACCTTGTCAAAAGTCTCGCGAAATCTCGCGGCACTCCGATGCCCGTAAAGCAGCTGAATAACCCAACGAGAAGTTCCGCAAGATGCATTCGTGTAGACTGTAATTGTTCATACCAGTTAACAAAAATATGCAAACAAGTATAATTCATGGTAAAATATATGAGTATGTAGTATTATTTCGTGTATAAGCATGCCGCTCACTGCCAATTGTAATTGTGTCTACGTTGCCCACACACACACACATTCACACACACACATCCTTGTAATTGGTGCAAATCGGGGATGGTAATTTTGAGTCTGTTTAACCCCCCATCCGGGGACGGTTGTGTGTGGTATTTTAAATGCAAGTGGAGACACACAAATGTGAAACTGGGGACACCCAATTTCAAACCGGGGACGCCCAATTTGTGTGTGACAGTAAACAGGCAACCGGGGACGTAGATTGGTGCATATAGTAATTTTCCACCAGTTTTCAACATAGCCCTATATGCATGTACATGTAATTTGCACCACTCTCCCTATGTCCACAAAATAGGGGACCGTCCCCGGTTCCGATACATCCCCGGTTTGAATGTACGGTGTCATACTTAATACGTCCCCGATTTGAGGTGATTATACACACGCACACACACACACACACACACACACACACGCACACACACACACACACACACACACACACACACACACACATACGCAAAGACATTCCACCCCATGGTGCACATTCTTGATTGCCTTGGGAGTATTCTAGCAAGCCTACAGCTTTCTACAACCATCTGTTGTGTTTTTGTTTTGTTTTCAGAAAAGAGCTTGCGGCACACGATCCAGTCCTACTTGGGAATCAGTATGTATTTTTACACCATGGTAACATCGCCATCCGTGACGTCATCAAGTACGCACTTGAACGTGACAAATCGAAGATCATTGACGAAGCTGCATATCATATATTCCAAAAGGTACACTGCTCTTACACAATGGATAGTATCAACACATTTTAACATTAAAAACAGTTCAAACAGAGCCTCAAATTAAACAAGTTTTTGACGGTTTTACATTATTACGCCTCTAGTAAACGATACCACACTATACGGCATGCCGAAACTAAAACGTAGCGCGCGGCACCTAATGCAGATGTCATTTGTATGACGCACCTCTTGACCCCCGGGAAGGTGCGTCATTGTACCGATATGCGTCACCCTTTTATGAACCATGACGCACCCTCTGTCAGAAAAGTGACTAACCATTAGGAAACATTGACGCATATTTGAGTCAAAATTGTGACGCACCATTTCATGAAAATGACGGCTATTGACGAACCTTGTGACGCACCCATGGTAACGTGACTAACTATGACGCAAACATGGGTCAGTGTTGTGACCTTTTGCTTCCATGACGATACTGTGTGTCATCAATATGGGAATACATGACGCATCCATGACGTACCTTTCCCGGGGGTCAATAGGTGCGTCATTAAAATGACACCTGCATAAACTAAGCTGCGTTCCCATTGGAGCGAAAATTCGCCGCGGAAAAGTGTTCCCACTAGAGCGAATATTCGCCGGGTCTATACAAATAGTACGGGTCACGTACTATTAGTACGTTGTCCTTGGCAACCAAAAATCAGGGCAAAGCAATTATGATAATGCCAAGTGTCTGGCTTTATCTTCTTCATAAACGAGTATTAATTATATTTTTTCATCCCCTGTTACTTATTACAACATAATATTCATTTAATTATCTGATTTACGATACTATAGCTATGATTAAAATAGTAATGAAGGTTTGAGATACATGAAAAATTGCCAATCGAATATTAATAAAACCATCTACGTAATGTGTATTGTGACAATTATTGAACATTATGATTACTTTAGACCATATACTGATCAGTTTGATTTATATTAATTGGATTTGGCATAAAAACGACGGTACAAACAATAGTTCTTGACCTGATTCTTTCCGCGACGTCAAATTGAGAAACACAAACCCGCACACAGATTGAGTACTACCACACACACACACACACACACACACACACACACACACACATATTTTACAAAAATACAGTACACACTCATTAAACACATTTTCAAACACACACGCACACTAGCATGCACACACAAATAACTATATACAAACAAACAAAAACACAGAACACAGCACATTTCCCGGAAACACACACACGGACACACATATTATACATTCGTACACACGCATGCACATCCATACACATTCGTACGTACGCACGCACGTACACATATACACACAAACATACGCATACCCAATCACATAAGGCGCAAACGTCATCCGAAAATATACTAGTCCATGAGCCAAGACCTGAAAAGTCGCTTAAAATTTGAGTTGGCTGCACCCCTCTGGTGGCCAAGAATTTTTGGTATCATTTTGAAGGTACAAATCTCAGCTATCTTAAACTGGACGTTCGGAGCCCCGAAAGTTGCACGTTACCATGGCAATACCGCTATTGTGACACATAAAATACATCATGCATAAACAGTGTGTTCCATTGTAGAACGACATGTTGATAAAAAGTAAAATCTCTCAAAATTTAGTCATATGTTTTTCATTTTTTGGAATAAGGAATGTGATACCAGCTATCAGCTTCTAAAATATTGCAAACTGTACATGTTTTCTTCGGTTATTAGAGATCATTAGGGGTCAACTCTAGGTCAGTGACATCAAACTAACTTCTGATTGCATAAATATTGTATGTAGTTAATGCAAACACACATTATTCCTTACTCCTGCGTTGTATATGGCTGAATGTGATTATCTCGGAAGGCATGAGGTCTATATAGGGATCCATAACACACTATATAATGCTAAATTGATAATTCGTTGCCATGGCAACTAGTCTGAGGTGAATGCTGCAAAAATGCGGCTAATGCGCAAAACGTATAAGATGCGAGAGTCAACATTTTCGATTTTTAATGCACCCGGCTGGATTAAAGCAATATAAATATTCCTCATTTGAAAAGGAATTGTCTGAAGTTTATGAAAAGACCATTGAAATTGCCGCTACTTGAAGACTCACCGTGGAAACGGAGGATAATCGAGCCACACATGTAGGCTTTGGAAGGTCTGAAAAGGCCCCAATGGTGTAGAGCCTGTTGATCATAACCTAATCGCTGCATGATAGGTCTGCAAAATTCCATAGCTTCGTGTTAGGTGTGGATGCCAATTTCGGGGATTGGGGGTCGGCTGACAGACGTCTTTCCATGAGATGAGGGTGCTGAAATGGTCTGCTACTTGTATTCATACCATTTTCCATAAACATAATCATACCACTGGACTAGAGGATAATAATTGTGTGTGTTTGTGCAACAATTTATGGGTTGATACTTGAGCAGTTTCATTATACCTATGAAGTCCTGTTTATGGTGTACAACTTTATTATATACATTATACTGACGAACTCCCCCTATCCTTTAACAAATATACTTTTCCTGAAAGGCAGATAGCAATTCCTAATTCCTAATTCCTAATTCTAATAATTTTGTGTGTTTGTGCAACAATTTATGGGTTGATAATTGAGCATTTTCATTATACCTATGAAGTCCTGTTTATGGTGTACAACTTTATTATATACATTATACTGACGAACTCCCCCTATCCTTTAAAAAATAAACTTTTCCTGAAAGGCAATTTCAATATAGGAATCTTAATATGCACTCGGAAATATCATTATACACTATTTTGTTTATATTAACGCACATTTTCTGAGGTAGCTCGAGACAATAAATGATAATGTTTTCATGAAGAGCACACTTAGACCTTTACAGCAATATAATATTGTATGGGGTTTATGATTATTTTGTGGGAGATATTTTCATTCATACTTAATGAAGAAAAAAAATCCATCATTTTCACTATGTAAGTGTCACTAAAGGACTGGAATATAGAATTAAGCCTAACGTTTTAGGAAATAATACAGTTTGATAAGTAAGCTTTAATTTGATACCAAATTTATATTCCTACACCTTGTCTTTTTGAAGATATTAACGTTTTTACCAAGAATTCACAAAAAATGTATCGGTCAAGATTGTGTCCCCATTGAGTTTGTACAGGCAAGCCCCAATTTTCTGTGTTTGTGATGATTTTGTTAAAAGGTAATGTGGCAAAACATTCAGCAATCATTTCACAATAAAATCCAATGTTATAGCTTTCATTTGATACCAACATTGTAGTTATACATCTAGTTGTGACAAAGTTATCAATGTTTTTAGAAAAAAAAGGCGTTTTAAAAAGCAATATACTTTTTGTACAGGGGGGCCGCTTCCTGCGCAACCCTCTGGTTCCAACCTTCAAAAAATTGTATCGCCACTTATGAAGTAGGTATACCTTTCAAACTTTGCAGACATATGCCATTCTGATAGTCCTTTAAAATTATACCATTTGGTTATTTTGTTTAGTATTCGCTTACGCCGTTGTTCGATCACAATCTGTGCGCGGGTCACGTAGTGGTCAAGCGCAGCAACGTGGTACTCCGTGGAATGCGCCGTGAGCGAAATTTCGCACCGGGTGAATACTCGTATAATGCACAATTAAACGCGCTGTGTCGTTTTATTATTTTGAGGTCTATAACTCCACGAAAAAAGAGATTTCAAGCCCTTATTTTTTCAGGCTTGCTGTTAAATGACATTTTCCTTCATATAAGACAATAACCTCGCAACTTTTGAAATTTGACTTGCAAAAGGCGGACAGTCCCTTGCAAAAGGAGGACATTTTCTTTAATCTAAATAACACTGTATCTTTACTATTTCAAAGTTTGTCTTTCAATTTATTTATGTTTAAAGGACAAAGAAAATTAATCCAGACAAATTGTATGGAAATGTGAGCGCAATCGATCAAGAAAGAAAAAAACTATGGCTCTTTGAAAAGAGCCATT
Organism: Echinarachnius parma; assembly: GCA_037951105.1. Lineage (NCBI taxonomy): Eukaryota > Metazoa > Echinodermata > Echinoidea > Clypeasteroida > Echinarachniidae > Echinarachnius > Echinarachnius parma. Next base: position 57,142 of record JBAMJV010002080.1, read on the forward strand.
TATTTCTACGAGTGAATCGAATTGGCAACGCACTCTGGCAAAGTTGTGGACTACTTTTCATACATTTTGTACACACAATTTCAATTTTGTTTAATTTTCTCAAAATGTATGTTTACCCTTCGTTTGAGTTCAACATATGTGTTGTAGAATGCATGTTTACATAACATATTATGGGTTGGGGGAATGGAAAAGTGTGACTATGAAGAAAACTGTAAAAATAGGAACATTTGTGTACACAACATACGGGGAGTAGTCCACACACTTGCGTTGCCAATTTGAGTTCCCCATAGGAATAAATCGTCGGTGATATCACGTACCGGCGAATGTTTGATTCTGCGCGCTAACGAGATTTCGATAAAAACGCGTTTAAAGTTTCCCAACTTCTTCTATCATAAAATAAACAGTTATAAGCAATCAAATTGCAATAAAAGTTCGAAGGTGACGAGAGAGGAATATTCTCTTCAATATGACCCTGAAAATAAACAACCTTAGGCTCTCGATTCTGTGTAATATCACTGCATAGATCGTTCGTCGGTACGTAGAGTCCTGGATTCAAATTGCTCAATGCGAGTGGCTCTACGTACCGACGAACGATCTATGCAGTGATATTACACAGAATCGAGAGCCTAAGGTAGGTTATTTTCAGGGTCATATTGAAGAGAATATTCCTCTCTCGTCACCTTCGAACTTTTATTGCAATTTGATTGTTTAAAACTGTTTATTTTATGATAGAAGAAGTTGGGAAACTTTAAACGCGTTTTTCTCGAAATCTCGTTAGCGCGCAGAATCAAACATTCGCCGGTACGTGATATCACCGACGAAATGTACATCTTCAAAGAGCCATTGTTTTCTTGTTTCTTGCACGATTATGATCTAACTCTCCGAGATTGTTCCTCCTAATCTCTTCAAGTTTATGAAAGCAACATTTTGCTTGGGTGTCATTGTCCTTTAAGTTACACGAATTAATCGATTTGAATGAATGGATCATGGAGTGTGAACATAATAAGATCATCGGGTGCCTAAGAACGAAAATGAAAATTTCTTCCATGCTCCTGCCTCGATGCGTTTGACATTTGTTTGGTTTTGATACAAACTACTCCCATGCAGGAAAATCCTCTACCTGGTTCTAAGCTCTATAGATCCTGTGCAGTCATTGGTAATAGTGGCACACTAAATAACAGCACGTGTGGACGAGATATTGATAAGAACGACTTCATCTTCAGGTAATTGTTTTATTTGTTTGTCCTATGTGTATGTATGTTTGTATAACGGTTTGGAAATACGAACGTTTGGGTGAAGATTATCCAAATGCTTATGAAAAAAAAAATCTCAGATTTTGTTGGAAAGCGTTACGTGTGAACGCTCCCACGCACCACGTATGTCCGGAAGCGAATATGTGTTCGGGTTGCCCGTCAGTCCTTCCACATGCATATTATAACATATGAATAGAATGATCATCTCATCCTAATCGCCTCAATTATCTAATTTAAGTTTAAATTATGGTTGAACAATACCTGCCAAAAACACATTCATCCACAGTGCGTTAAGAGTGAGAAACTTAGTGTGAACTAACCACACTGTGGAGCACACTTTGAATCAAAGTGTGCTGCACAATGCTGCATTTGTACAGTTGCACAGCACATTGTAGTCACCACCCTGAGGACAATTGAAACCAATTGGTATCCAGGCCCGTGGCCAGGATTATTCATGGGGAGGTGCGACATTTACAAAAACGGGACCGAGACCACTTGCCAAAAGATTTCGAGGCCGAGACCACAGGCTGAGAGTCGTGTAAGCCGGTTAAGATGGTCGAGACCAATAATTTAAAAAAAAGGGGACTCGAGACCGGTAAAAAGTGGACTCGAGACCAGTAAAAAGTTTGTTTACAGTGTGAATTTTGGTCCTAAGGGTGGTTACCAGACTCTGAATTCTTCTGTTCTGTTCTGTAAAATATTTCCCCAGGGTGCATGTTCAAACTGTGCATTATAATGTTCACACTGTGAATTATTGCCACTGCAGAATGGCCACACTGTGAATTATACTGTTAATACAGTGAAATGTTTTACACAGAGTGACCCCACTGCGAATTCTGCTGTTCACGCTGTTAAGTTAATTGGTCAAACTGTGCAATATTATGTTCACACTGTGCAATATTTTCCACAGAGTGGCCTTATCATGAATTATACTGTACAGTGTGAAATATTTTCCACATAGTGACCCCACTGCGTATTCTGATGTTCACACTTTGAAATATTTTCATAGAGTGGCCACGCTGTGAATTTTATTGTTCACACTGTGAAATATTTTCCACTGGGCGGCCACACTGTGAATTTTATTTTTCACCGTGGAAATATTTTCCTCAGAGTGTTCTTTGAATTCTTGTTCACACTATATATAACGTATTCACACTGTCAAAATCTATTTTCACAATATGAATATTGTTCACAGGATTGCCACACTGTTGTTCACAGGATTGCCACACTGTTGTTCACAGGATTGCCACACTGTTGTTCACAGGATTGCCACACTGTGACATCATCTTCACATTGTGAGCGGGTACATTCACAGTGTGAAATCGAATTTCACAATACGTCACATTTTCTTTCTTTTACAGTTACTTGAACGGACACTTGTTTCAATTCGTTGTCAAAATGTTAACAACATTAAAGGAGACATTGTGCTAAATAGCGGATCTGTACTAAAGATGTATAATAATTTTGTTCATATTCTATGTAATGATACATCTTTTTATTTGCAATTCTTTTCCATTTCAGGTGTAACGTAGCACCAATAAAACCATTTGCAGTCGATGCGGGCACGAAATGTAACTTCACAACAATGAACCCAAGCATAATCAAGGACAGGTAAAATACTGTATTAATTATAAGGATATTATAACAATCCTGGTTTTATTTTAGAGGGTGCTTTAAAATCAATCTTTTCACAAACAATACTATACATACAATACAAACAATACTGACAATACTGACAAAAGGATCCGAATTATAATCAGTGGCACAAACCTTATAGTGCCGTCACACCCAAAATGACCCAAGCCGTTCTCACTGCGCTCCTAATCCCCATTCATAAATTTGGCAGCGAGAGGCGAAGCATTGTCCGAACGATGATTAAATGACGAATGAATGGGAGGATTATCGCACATAGGTGAAAGGATAGCCTCTCATGCATGGACATACAATGGCTCCCTGAACAAAAGAGTAGGTCGCAGAAGACCCACGCTCTCTTTCGTCTTCGGCGACCTACTCTTTTGTTCAGGGAGCCATTGTATGTCCATGCATGAGAGGCTATCCTTTCACCTATGTGCGATAATCCTCCCATTCATTCGTCATTTAATCATCGTTCGGACAATGCTTCGCCTCTCGCTGCCAAATTTATGAATGGAGATTAGGAGCGCAGCGAGAACGGCTTGGGTCATTTTGGGTGTGACGGCACTATTAGTCCTTGCAGGTTTGATTTTGTTTAACCCTTTCGCGATTTCTTGGTAATGCAGGGAGAGGTTGCCTTGCCCATTCGTGAAATAATTTTTGTTTGTTTGATCTTCACACAATAATTATTGTTGTTATTCCCTATCAATCGTATTGCGATCATTTTGCTATATAGTGTAACCTCATTGGTCAATTCCCGTTGCCATGGCCGCCATACGTATACTAACAAGAGCAATTGTTTTTTGCATTGTTTTGCAAAACATGGGGACATTTTTCCCCTAAAAAATATAAAACTTTGTTCTTGTTTTCAATAATAATAATTCAATTTCGTCCCGAGAAGTCGAGAATGTGCCAATGTCAACTTCAATTTCGTCGATTGTCAACAAATTTCACAAAAAGTCCATTCAATTCAGTCGTTCGTCACGCCTTTTATGCCGATTAAAATTCAAATTCGTCGGTCTCAGTAATGTTGTTGAACACATCTGAAGTTGACGAATTGGAATTGTACTGCACTGTAAAAACGCTGTGTAAAAAACGCTGGGTAAAATGGTTGTTTAATCTTTTTATACAACTTTATGTGTAGCATATTAAGTTGTACAAAGAAGGGTTGTGTAAAGCAGCCATTGATCAAGCGCCGTTGAAACGTGTGAAATCACGTGATAGTTTCGACCGCAAAATCACCGCGTCAAAACCTCTTTTGTCCCTCCGCAAACCAAGCGATCCGAGATAGCGCAGTCGGTAGAGAGTGAGACTTATAACCCAAAGATCCCCAGTTCGATTCCGACCCTGCCGCTTTACGTCTTTTTTGTATTTGCTATTTCAATATTTATTCTAAACAACTGTTGTTGAAAAGAATTAAAACAACAGTTGTGTAAGCTTTAAACAACTGGGATTGTTGAATGTTTTCAACAACAGTTGGATGGTTCATATGTTAAACAGCGGTTGTTGAAAGTTTTCAACAAGTTGTTGAATTTGTTTACACAGCGTTTTAACAGTGTGACGATAATGTGTGACAAATTAGTAAATTGAATGGACTTTTTGTGAAATTGGTCGACATTAGACGAAGTTGGCATTGGCACATTTTCGGCATCTCGGGACGAAATTGAAGTACAAATTTATAAGATTGAATGACAAAAGTGTTAAAATGAACGGGAAAACCAATACTACACATGTAATACAGAACAGTCTATTTCCATCTTTTTTCTCCGTATTTTTTACCAAGACTAAGTTGAAGAAAATGTTAGTTGGATTCTCCAAAACGTTGCATGTTTTAGCCGAAGAAGCAAATACGTTAGTTTTCTCGATAGTTTCCTAAATGAAATAGTTCATTGTTATACTATGATTTTTCTATGAATGTGTCATAACTTTTAGGTACAAATGGCTGAAAAACAAGATTATGATAGAGGAATTCATCACGGACATGTCAACGTACAATGGCGTCATCAGGTCAGATTGCTACAGTTTGGCTAAATACTACGGAATCGCTTTCAAATCCATGAAACTATTCCGTGGAAGAGAAGGAGGGGGAGAAGGAAAAGTAGGTGGTGGAGGAGGAGGAGGCAACAACACGACGTTTGCGTGCGGTAACCCTACCCACACCAGGGCAGTCGCGAGCTTCTGGGACGAGAGAGGTGTGGGACGTCGAATTTCAACAGGTATGTAGAGAGTTACGAAACGATGATAATGATGATGATGATGATGATGATGCTGTATGATATCATTATATTCAAGTTAAATATATAATCAACAACTTACAATTTCATACGGCCCTTGGTTATTTTATGTATTTTGCAAAACCTGCTGATGGACACGCTTCTTGAAGGATTGAACACCATTATCATTGATCGCACCAATTATATTCTAGGATTATGGTTGACCACATTAGTAATTGTGTTTGTGATATAAGAAAATCACCAAGCTTTGGTCATTTGGTGGTAACACTGATGTTCATAATGATGACCATTGCAGGGGCCGCGGAAAGGTTTTGAAAGTGCGGGGGGGGGCTGACCACAAATATGGGTCGCACCCGGATTGGGTGGGAGGAGGAGAGGGGGGCAATTGAGGAGTTGAACACCACCCTCTCCCACCCCAACCCATCTCACACCACAATGAGTATCATTTATTAAATAATGGTTATTTTGTGCTTATGTATTTTTTTGTTTTAAGCCCAACAAATGTAGGGGGGGGGGGCTGCAGCCCCCCGGTTCCGCGGCCCCTGCATTGTAAACACCATCACATCGATGATGATGCTGTTGGTAACTACATGGTAAACTTTTAATCATGCAAAATGGTTGATGTGTTATAACACTGTATTCTTAATAGTTTTCTCATCTGTACTAATGAAATACGTTTTTCGTATAGTGATGACACACATGCGTATGCAGTTATGAAATAAGTTAACCTCACAACGCTCTCTAGATAGTGATTATTATACAGTTGTTAACTGGTGGTGGAGGGAATATCACGGAATGTTCCCACCCGAGGGATTTTAAATGCTATTGAGGGAAGATTATAAGTCCCGAGACGTATTCGAGGGACTTATTTTCTTCACGAAATAGCATTTTAAATCCCGAGGGAACATTCCATGATTTTCCCCGACAACAAAGTTAACAACTGTTATATCATCTGGCTAAATCCGGGGGCTGCATAAACTGAAATCAGTCAAAAACAATATACGTACGGTACGTGTACCTTTGGTTCTCATTGTGACGTCATAATACAATCTCTTTTGTAGCGCGCGCCATGCGGGTGATATACCTCTCGACCATGTTATATACAACAATGCCATGGCAATCACGTGACTGTGTTTAGCCAATCAATGACACGTATTTTACTAAGTCAGATGATATTCTTTTTTTCTCTCACTAGGTTTCTATTTAGTAACAACCGCCATCCACATGTGTGAAGAGGTGAATCTCTACGGGTTCTGGCCGTTTTTGCACCACTACACGGCAGGCGGGGTCGAGAGGGAAGTACAGTACCACTTTTTCGACGACATGCCTTACACCGGGAGTGCTCACGCCATGGACGCCGAGTTCAACATCCTAGCGCAGCTGCACGACTTGGGCGTCGTCCATCTACACATTGGGCCATGTTAACCAACATACCTCTGAGAACGGGCAATTGGCAACATATCTGGCGAGCTTATATACGATGGAAGAAATGTACAATTACATTAATCATTATGATGAAGGTTTTTTTATGGTGCACGCTTATAAATTATATTCTTTGTACAATATTAAATAAACATGAATTAATTATCATTTAGTCAAGTGCAAATATGTAATGTTTTAAAGGATGTCGTGTGGCAAGATTGGTAGAGCGCGCGCTTTCCGATCATGAGATCCCGAGTTCAACCCTGCCCACGGCGTTTGTCCTTCAGCAAGACAATTTATCCACTATTGCTGCTCTCTACCCATGTGTATAAATGGGGACCGGTAGGAGGTGAAAGCCTTTATGTGAACGATCTTCTTGAGCCCACTGAGCGCTTGGAAGGAATACTCCCCAGGGAGTGGAGATGGTGCACACAATGTGTGCTGGTTTGCATTGTATCCTATGACCGGGTAATAATATAATTGTAAAGCGCTTAGAGATGATTATCAATCGTGATAGGCGCTATATAAATAGTGTATATTATTAAAGGGGTAGTTCAGTTTTGGTAGAGAGGGCGCTGCACATCACAATTTTATTGTGAGGTAATGAAAAACTGAGTGTCGAATTTGAGAGAACATGCAATTTTAATGGCAGAATAAACTTTATTTGGTCAAAATCGACCCAGAAACGGCTGAAATATTAATAAATATATCTGATCTTATAATTATTTGAGGCCCAAATAATTAGATGATTTTTTCAAAAAATTAAAAAATGCTTGCACTTTTTCAAAAATGTAAAAAAGCACATGCATAATTTTGTATGAAAAATGGTTGAAACCAATGCCTCTTTCGAAAGCGTCCTCTTGTGTGTTAATGGCTCTTTTTTTTTTAATGATAACGGGCTTTTTACTTAGTTGTTTGTAATTGTGTATACCTTTCGAGCATGGTAGAGTTATAACTATTAGTTTATAATCTTACTGTACAGGTTTGGTTTCTACAGTTCAGCCTTACCAAAACTGTACTACCCCTTTAAGATTTAAATTTGTTATGTCTAATATATCGGGCTAAAAGTGCTAGACACTGCTATACTGTATTGTGTATTTATATTTGTATTTGTACTTCATTATATTGATTTATTGATTGAAAATACATTTTAGGATATTATTTATTTTGCGCTGAAATCTTATTGTCATTTTATATGTTTGCACGTTGTTTTCACACATTGAAGGAAATTTCATCGCAGTACATTAACTATTATGATGAAGGTATTTTATGATGTAGCATTATAAATTATATTCGTTGTACAACATGAATTAAAGGGACTGTCCGCCTTTTGCAAGCCAAATTTCAAGAGTTGCGAGGTTATTGTCTTATATGAAAGAAAATGTAATTTAACAGCATGCCTGCAAAAATTAGGGCTTGAAATCTCTTTTTCGTGGAGTTATAGACCTCAAAATAATAAAACGACACAGCGCGTTTAATTGCGGCACATTCCTCGGCGTACCGTGTTGTTGTGCGTGACCCGCGCACAGATTGTGATCAAACAACGGCGTAAGCGAATACTAAACAAAATAACCAAAACTCGCTAAAACTGACTACATGTAATTGTATATTCTTCATTTTTCGAGACCTTTTCCGTGACATACCATTACAAATGTCGGCTTCACAATACCTTTACAAGAATAAGTGCAATATTGTTGTAATATTGTGCTAAATCAGTTAAAGTCCTTTATTGACCGATTTATAGTTTGGTGGAGGGGCGCATTGGTTTTTCATTCCTAGAATCCAAATTACAGGGCTGTTCGATCTAAATGTTTGTGTGTGTGTTATATTCATCCTCATCCGTCTATACTGGAAACTGTTCAGACGATTTGTAAAAGGCTGACAGTCCCTTTGATGATAGACAAGGGCAAGAATGAAATTGTTAATATTTGAATTTATTTTGTAATTTTCACAATGATGTATATAACATGTTATGTAAAAATTTCACAATTATTATAATTTACATTGTTTGTTCGTGTGTATATGCATTACATCGTTTGTTTTAATTGAATTAGCACGTGCAAATCAGCTTGTTTGCTGCCATACGTGTTCAAAATAAATACCATTAATAAATAAATAAATAGATAAATAAATAAAATGAAATCACCATCACCATAATTATCATTATCATCATCATCATCATCATTATCATTATCATCATCATCATCATCATCATCATCATCATCATCATCATCATCATCATCATCACCATTATCATCATCACCATTATCATCATCGTCATCATAGTCTTATACCTAGTTTAATTGATATTATGTCTTATTATGAATAATAAATAACTTCTTAATTATGAAAACAAAATGTTTGTATGTTTTTTATTCCAGAAACGGCAAGTTTCCCAACCTAATTTTACTGGTAGAAATTGATGACAATATAGGATTTCTCAGTGTCAATTTCGTAAGTCCACAATAGTACAGAACTAAAGCAATGCAATACAAGCAGTTGCTTTGTAGTCTAACTTTCAGGCTCACTTCCCTTCTATTCTGAATGTCTGTATCATGGATAATATCCTATTACCACGTTAAAAGAAATATCCATAAATCTGATTGAATTACTTTTATTGTGCTTAACCAAAAAAATAATGGATTTTGAACATTAAAGGGATAGTTGAGTTTTGGTGACCCTAACCTGCACCATTACATTACAAACTAATAGTTATAACTCCACCATGCTCAAAAGGAATTTAACATCACAAACGACTAAGTAAAAAGCCCTTTATCATTTTTTAAAAAGATGTTAAAACTCAAGAGGGCGCTTTCTAAAAGATATGTTGTGTAGCGCCCTCGATACCAAAACTCAAATATCCCTTTAAGTACAAACACGAAACATAATAAAGGGTCTGCAGATGGCAAACAAAAATCAACGGTCGCAGTGACCGTTTATTCTTAAAAGGATCTACTAACGTTGTTGACATGATTGTGTACAAAGTAACGTAACGTAGCAGTCACACCGCCAAACCGAATCCAAACCGACACGAGACCGAATAATTAGGGGACGTTTCGGGGACGTTCGGGGTGCTAGCGGTTTGGTGTCGGAGTGGTATCGGAATTGTCGGTCTCTGCTAACCCCAGTTCGGGCTCTTGTCGGTACCAGATAAAGTGGAAGTTCGGTCTGGTTTCGGACTTTCGGTTTGGATTCGGTTTGGCGGTGTGACTGCTACATTATCAATGGTATTCTTGTGATCTGATATGTCCTGTGAATAACGTGTGGACATTTAACTTTAAAATGAATATTATATGGCCAAGTAATGAGCGACACAGCAAAGTGATATTGGCTAACCCTTTGCACTGACTTTGTACATATAGATATACTGTACATTTCCAGTGGATAATTACAATTATGAACACTTCAAGCGTAAATATCTTTTTACCGAATAGGGAAATTCGAAACAACAAAACCTGTTCCATACGTCAATTGGTAATACAAACAACAAGGTATGAATGAACCACTAGATATCCGAGTACAATTTATGGATTTGGACATTGTTACTTAATTCAGATCCCTGGGGCACTAGGACGATGCAAATACCCCTCTCACCCCAGGTAGGGCATGTAGGGACCTCTTTCCACCCCAACATACCGTAGTTTGGTTGGCCATATCAATGATGTTGCGCAGAACTCGCGTTGGTGGCGCTATAGGGGGATATAGGGGGATAATGGATAAACCATATCGATGGGTAAAATCAGGAAACGCAGGATCTAAACTACCCCTAACACAGAACCACACACGCATCCACCCCCCCCCCCCCCTCCTCCCACACAGACACACACACACACAACAAAACATGCAGTATAATGAACTTTGTATGCCCCCCCCCCTCCTCGCCTCGTTCATCCATTTTGACCAAACATAATTACAAAATTGAAGGAACTACAGCGTCTAGATAGCCTAATTTTTCCCGAAGAAAAATAATTTGGCAGTCATTTCTCATGAAATCAAGCAATTTTGGGGTAATTAGTAAATATCTAATTGTCCTGGGAACGCCCATTTTAAATCGCCAAAATTTGACGTCATCTAAAGAACGGACTAATGAACTAAATTCTGTAGATGACGCGTTATGATGTAAGCCAATGAATTGTCAATCACATGTCGATCACGCTGCCGATTCCGGACCCAAAATGTGGGTGGGGCGTAAACTGGCTGCTAAGTGAGATTTGGCATCAGAAAACTAGTCTTAAATTACTACTGTGTTTATTTTCATGGAATTTTTCGGCAGACCTATGTTTCAAGTCATCAACTATGGAATAAGTGTCAAAGTACGTTGTATTCTTTAGGTCCTTTAACATCAACGCCTGGAAAGAAGCAAATTGGGGCGAAATAGCGGGTATGGGGGCAATTCGCTCAGGGTCTGGAATAAGAGGTATAGCGGGTTAACAAATTTAATTAAAATATGAATTAGATAAAGATTGTATTAGTGTAAACAATTACCCCCTCCCCCCCCCCCCCCCCCCCAATAAAATAAATAAATAACAAATGATAATAATAAATGCAAGTTTGAAATGTTTCAAAAAAAAAATAAGTGAAATGTTGGCGTAGATAAAATACAAAAAATGCGATACAAATTGAGAAGCAGAAAAAAAAAGACAATGTACAAATTAGAAGGTACTGTACGTCAAACATACAAATTATTAGATTAACTAGAAAATGAGAAGAACATAAATATTTATGACATAAGAAAATAATGTCATAAATTATTAAATAACATTTGGTAAAGTTTGTTGAGTATCAGCTATTTCTGGTCATGTTAGAATCTCGCAAGAAGATTACAAAGATTCGAGTATTAGCGCCACCTTGCGTCAAAAACATTATAATATTATTATGCGCAAGTTTCGGGTCATCGAAGTGTTTCGGGTGGCAAGTTTTGAATAGTATCCAAAGATTCGAGCATTAGCGCCACCTCGCGTCAAAAACATTATAGTATTATAATGAGCACGTTTCGGGTGGCAAGTTTGAATAGTATTCACCCGGGATAGTTGTAGGAAGTGGGCTATTCCGAAAACGATACCTATAACGTCACGTTTCCTGTCCCTTGTTTTCTAGCGGGTAGTAACAGCGTCTTTTTAGTCAGAGGGAAGAAGGATTTGAGAGGAGGGGGGCAAGGAATTAGGCAAAGTGAGTGAGAGTGAGAAATCGCTCAGGAATAACTGTCGATGCTTTTATGAATCACACTCGGCCTTAGCACATGTGCAGTAATTCTATTCCGACGGTCGCATATAATATACACACACAGTCAGTCACACAGTGCTCCTGCGTGAAAAGCCACACACGCATCTGCAGTTTTCTGTAAATAGAATCTCTAAGGCCTATACACATAAAGCAGATATATCAATATCGACTCGTTGATATTCGAATTAAACAGGTTTTTTTCTTTTAAATTGGATATAATGGATTTATGGTGATTGATAAATGACAATGCATATCAAGTGGATATAATAATGGCGTTGGCAAACTGTCGTAAGAAATATCTTCATTTCAAAATCGGCGAAATTGTATGAAAGTATATGTATAATTTGGATCCCAGGGACCAATTTTGTATAGGCCTTCTGTGCGAAGTCGGAATATGTTCGTGGACCGGTAAGATTTCGCTTAAAGGGATAGTTGAGTTCTGGTAAGGAGAGTACAGTTTTAGTGAAACTGAATTTTAGTAACCAAAACCTGCATCATTACATTACAAACTAATAGTTATAACTAGAAAGGAACACAAAATTACAAATGACGTAGTAAAGATCATGTTATCATTCAAAAAGAGTCGTTAAAACGTAAGAGGGCGCTCTCTAAACACTCATCGGTTTCAACCATTTTGAATAAAATATTGTGCATGTGATGCTTTGTTGAAATAGTGATTAGATAGAGAAATAACCAACAACTATTTAAATACCTATTTTGTAACTTTTTGAAAAGAGGAAGCATTTTTTTGAATTTTTAACGGCTGGTTCAAAATTCTCTAATAAACCCGGGGCCCCGGGTTTATTACAAATTGTTATATTTATGGATATTTCAGCCGTTTCTGAACCGATTTTGATCAAACAAAGATGATTTTATTGTTTAAATATTATGCTCTTTCAAATTTTACACTCAGTTTTTCATTACCTCACAAACCAATTAAGTAGTCTAGCGCCCTCTCTACCAAAACTCAACTTTCCCTTTAATTCAATTTTTGAAATGCATGCTATAATGATTAAATTACAATAAGAAAAAAAACACTGAGAAAAGGGTATATTTATTGTGTTTTATTTCATTTTTGGCGCGAATTACCTTCCCAAGGATTTTATATTGAGACGGGCAGACATCATTTGATATATAATTAGTAAACATAATAGATAATCATAATGCATACAACTAATACAACATTATGAACAATTATGAATGTGCTGTATGTGTACGCGCGTGTGTGTTTGTGTGTGTATGTATGTATGTGTGTATATGGCTATGTGTGTGTGTGTGTGGGTGTGTGTGTGTGTGCGTGTGTGTGTGTGTGTGTGTGTGTGTGTGTGTGTGTGTGTGTGTGTGTGTGTGTGTGTGTGTGTGTGTGTGTGTGTGTGTGTGTGTGTGTGTGTGTGTGTGTGTGTATGTTTGTTCTTCAGTCAAACCAATACATTTTCCGGATTGCCATGGGAACCAAACGATGTGTGTATGGCGCGATTAAATGCAAATATAGACTCCACTGTGCATATTGCCTCACTGACCAACTTAACCCTTAGAAGATATAGAGGTTGGGGGCTGCTATGGGGGGGGGGGGGGGGGGCAGGGTTCCCCTGGAGTTATGAAAACGGCCATATTCGGGCCAAAAGCACCTCAAATATATTCGGGCAAAACCATGTCATACTCAGAATCCATGTCTATTCGGGCACAATAGTGTCATATTCGGGCCAAATCATGCCACATTTGGGCCAAATCATGCCATTTCGGGCCAAATCATGCCATTTCGGGCAAACTCACTTACATTCTGTCAAAGTCATGTAATTCTAGGGCAGTATAGCGTACGTCATTTTCGGGGAAAGCCATCAAAACATATTATTTTAGGGCATCAGAGATGCGAGGACTTTTTTGTTTGTTTGCTCAAACGCTTAACTATAATGTGCACCTACGTCCGTGCCTTTGAATGTCGCGATGACTCTAGGCATAACACCGTACTCATAGAGTTAATACTATTGATTTGTTCTTTAAAGTGATTAATTAACTTTGCCATGTTCAGCCAAAATCATTTTGGAGCTTTCACAGTTCTCTTGATAACTCGTTGCTTGGCTTATGGTAACAGAAGAATGAAATGGGTTCTCACTTTTCAAATGTCTCCTTACTTTATACGAGGAGATATTTATAACTGAATGAAAAGCGATTCGGAACGCTTTTCAACTTATTGTAGTTACAATCAGTGGGCAAATGTGATAGCAATATACATTAATTGTCCAAGCTTCAATATTATTATTCCTTTTCTATGAAACTTTGCGATGAAATTGCTACATTTGAATTCTAAAATGTCATTTCTTTTAAATCTTGTGAACTTAGTACAGTGTTGGTACATAAAAAGTACAGTTTTGGTCAAACAGAATTTAGATATCATTACAAACTAAGTTATAATTCAATGATGCTTGAATAGAAAAAGAACATATAAACGGTTAAAGGGGTAGTTTTTGGTAAGGCTGAACTTTAATAACTAAAGCCTGCATAATAACATTACAGACTAATAGTTATAACTCCATCATGCTGGAAAGGTATAGGAAATTACAAACGAATAAGTAAAAAGCCTGTTATCATTAAAAAAAGAGCCGTTAAAACTCAAGAGGGCGCTCTCTAAAAAAGGCATTGGTTTCATCCATTTTTCATACAAAATTATGCATGTGATGTTTTGTTGAAATAATGATTAAATAGAGAGATCATCAACAACTATTTAAAAACCTCTTTTGCAAATTTTTGAAAAAGTGTAAGCATTTTTGTAATTTTGAAAAAAATCATCGAATAAATGTGGGCCCCAGATTTTAATATTCCGATCGGATATATTTATTTATATTTCGGCCGTTTCTGAACCGATTTTGATCAAATAAAGTTTATTCTGCCATTAAAATTGTATGCTCTTTCAAATTTTACACTCAATTTGTTTTCATTATCTCACAAACAAAATTATTTCGTGCAGCGCCCTCTATACCAAAACTGAACTACCCCTTTAAAGGGATAGTTCAGTTTCGGTTAAAACCTGTCTTTTGTTGTATATACTCTTGGAAGCCCCTCCCCCCCCCCCCCCCCCCCCCCCAGTTATATATGAAACCGGATTCGTCTATAATCAAGTGGAGATTCGTTCAATTTAATATGACACTCGCAGGGTTAAATATTGCGTAACGTGGCGAAATAGGATGACAATACAGCCAGCTGCGTGGTCAAGTATAAACTGAAAAGATTATTTTGGACGTGGTGTGCAAGATTGGTAGAGCGAGTGCCTTCAAATCGTGAGGTCCCGAGTTCGAACCCAGAGTACGCCCGTCGCGTTTTCCCTTCAGCAAGAATATTTATCCACATTTGCTGCTCTCCACCCAGGTGTATAAATGGGTACCCGGAAAGATGGAACGTAATCCTTAGCATTGTATGCGCCCACAAGGTTGCCCGTGTCTGGAATGCTCCCCGGGAGTGGAAAACGTGCACTTTGTGTGCTGGATTGTTTGCAGAATGTATCCGAAGACCGGGGTAATAATATAATTGTTAAGCGCTTAGAGATGATTATCAATCGTGATAGGCGCTATATACATCGAGGATATTATTATTATTATTATATTAATAAATACTAGAATTCATGCTTTGTGTCCTAAGGGCATGAAGTGGATTCCATCGAAAGCTAGCGCAAAACAATCAATAACTAATTGATGCGATCTGCAATAATGAGGTCGAGTTGTATATTTTAGGGCACCAATCAGCGCTCATAAGCCGATGATGATAATGATGACGGCGATGGCGGTGGTGATTTTGATGATGATGATGATGAGGAGGAGGATTAATGATTGGAGGATGATGGTAATGACGACGATGACGATGATGCCGAGTATGATGATGACGATGGTCACAATGAAGATGATGACAATAATGATGATGATGGTGATACTGATGATGACTGCTGTTGATGGTACTGATCATGATGATCATGGTGGGGGGAGTTGCTGGTGATGATGACGAGGACAACGACGATGATGATGGGGGTGGTGGTGCTGCTGCTGATGACGACGACGACGATGATAATGATTATAATGATAATAGTTAATATGATAGTGATGATAATTAATAATGATGATAATCAATACCATGACAATAATGACGATGATGAAGAAGTCTTTAGAAGTCTTTAGAAGGATGATGGATCGAGGTGGTGGTGATAGTGATGAAGATGGAGAAGATGATGATGAAGATGATGATAATGATCATCATGGTAGGGGAGTTGATGGTGAGGATGATGATGATGATACGGAATATGATGAGGTTGACGACGACGACGACGATGACGACGACGACGACGACGATGATGATGATGATGATGATGATGATGATGATGATGATGATGATGATGATGATGATGATGATAATGATGGTTGTGGTGGTTGTGGTGATGATGATGATGATGATAATGGTGATAATAAATACGACAACGATTTTGATGATGATTATGATGACGATGATGATGAAGACGATGATGATGGTGATAATGATCTATATCATGGTGGGGGAGTTGCTGGTGATGATGATGATGATGTTGATGATAATATAACAATGTATATGGTGACGAGGACGACGACGACGATGATGATGTTAATGATGATGATGATAATATAAAAATGAATATGGTGACGAGGACGACGACGACGATGATGATGTTAATGATGATGACGACGACGAGGATGATGCTAATGATGATAATCAATATGATGGTGATAATAATTATTAATGATGATAATCAATATCATGAACATTATGACGATGATGAAAAAGTCTTTGATGATGAAGATGATAATGATGATGATGATGATGATGATGATGATGATGATGATGATGATGATGATGATGATGATGATGATGGCGATGACGACGATGATGATGTTAATGATGACGACGACGACGAGGATGATGCTAATGATGATAATCAATATGATGGTGATAATAATTATTAATGATGATAATCAATATCATGAACATTATGACGATGATGAAAAAGTCTTTGATGACGAAGATGATAATGATGATGATGATGATGATGATGATGATGATGATGATGATGA
>JBAMJV010002081.1:0-161570 GCA_037951105.1 Echinarachnius parma
GCCGAGATACGTATTTGAAAATTCTAAAAAAGTGTTTTTATGATGTCATGGCTTCTGTACTCTATGGGCCTTGCTGGAGCTAGCTGACACGGGGTCAAGTAGTGAGGAATTCAATTTGATAATACATTAATTCAAGGAATTTGATTGATCAACAAATAAATGAAGCTAACAAATAATACCCAAACACTGATGAAGGAGAGCCCCAAATGAGAAATTATGTTTCCCACAAAACTTAGTACAAGTGTGCTATGCAAAATATTAACAAATCTTGTTGACTAAATTGGTTGTTTTTTTCTTCTTTTTGTTCATTAAGGCAAGCCTCCACACTAACTCTTTTCTCTACTGGCCCGTTCGGGCAAGTACAAATCATAACTTTTCAAATTTTACTTGCCCATGGCCCAGAAAGTTAACTTTCCTGCTTTTTTCTAGATGACATTTTCTCTTGTAGTTGACCATTATTTAGTTGCCCAATCGGGCAACCAAACTAGGCCATTCATGAAATTTTGCTTCCCCAACATAAATGTGTACTTGTTCCGGCGGTTTATGTTCGCTTGGTCTACACTCAGTTGGTCTACAACTCATTTGGTCTACTACCTGATGCCTTTAACTTCAATTTCCCCAACTCCAAACACGATCCATTACCCAAAACCTAACCCTAATCCACACCCTTAACCCTAATCATAATCCATAATTATAATCATAAGCCCCCCCAAATTTATATTTTTCTAGTAGACCAAATGGGAGTAGACCAAATGGCTGTAGACCAATCAGCAAGTTACCGTTCCGGCAATAGGGCAAGTGCTAGTGTGGAGCCCTGATTAATGTTTTTATTTGTCTTATATTCCAGAAAGTCAACGGGCCTTGCTGGAGCTAGCTAATACAGGGTCAAGCAAGGATCTCATCTGTAATGTCAAAAACCCAAACTGTCAGGTGAGTTGAACTTGAGGGGTCTATTGCATGAAAAGAGGGATTTCATCGAATGAAGCATAACTCAACAGATACTTGATGCTGATTGGCAAATTTTGTTTAATGTCAGAAGACAGATAATGCCAGATAAGAATTGTTTTATTCATTGAATCAAGTATAACTGTACAAATAATGAATGCTGATCGGTCTTAAAGGGATCTAGTAAATTTGTTGACATGTGCAAAAACAGAAAAAGGGTTGATAAAATATGTACTTTTGTGATCTGTCCTCTGTGTGATTTATAACAATCCCATGTTAAATGAATGCTATTATATGACCAAGTAATAGAACACTCATTGCACTAATTGCACTCACTTTGTACAGTTGAAATTCTCCACTAGAGAATTTCCAATCCAAACACTTCAATAATATACACATCGTAATAACAAAATACAAATTTAGAGAAAAGAACCTGTTCCAATCCATGCATGCTTTAATTAGTAATATGAAGGTTATGCAAGGTACGTTAGAACGTCAAGTAAGTTTGTGGATTTTGACAATGTTAAGTATAGATCCCTTTAAAATATATAATCTCTCCCAATACCAGACACTGTAAGGTGATGCGAAGCACACAATTAATTAAATGACATATCAAATGAAAACAAAAATATTTTATGATTCCATGGTAATTATAATTTTGAAAATGATTAGTCCCTATAACTAAGGTTTTTGTTTTTGGTTTGGTTTCAATCAGGTGTCTTGGGAGAAAGATGGCTCACCCTTGACAAGCGAGGGCGACAGACACTACACGGACTGCCACGGCCAGCAACTGGTCATTACAACGGTCACAGCTGAAGATGCGGGGAACTATACCTGTCTCGCATACGACACCGATGACTGCCGAGACGAGAGTCAGCTTCCTCAGTCGGTCCAACTTAAGGTCTACCCGGGAACCCGTGAGTAGGCAACCTTCAGTAGTGATAGTAATGATAATAATGTTAATAATGATAATAACAATAAATAATAATAATGATGATGATGGTGGTGGTGGTAATTATAAGTTTTGGTACCCTTTTGTGATATCAAATAGATAACCCAACATTTTGCAAAAGGTTGTATAATTCTTAAACAATGCAATTCATCACCAACACTATTATTTCCTGGTTCCGTACTCGCTAAACATTTGCGAGGGTGCCAAATCTTTTAACGCGTACGTTTGGAGACAATAGAATCCTGCACGATTCGTTCGCTCAGGACAAAGGTAGTCTTCGTACATGCAGACCCATATACATTTACATATGTTGTAGTATTGTGTTGCGTTTTCCAATTATGATTTTTTTTCTTTCTGGAAACATATTTTTCTGAACTTGTTGCTGGAGTATGGACTACTAAAGATGTTACCTTTCATTTAGAAGAATATTATTTTTGGGTGGTGGTACCCTTTAAGCATCCTGCTCTCCTCCTCCTGTTTGCAGAGCCAGTACCCCCGTTTCATATCCCTTCCACCGACTGCCGTGACACGGGGGCCTCTGTCGGCGATAACGTGACCTTCTGCTGTCTGTTTCACGTCGGTGACCTGCCAGCCGGTACCGTAGCTGTCACATACTGGTCTAAGGGCGAGGGTGACAATCGAACTTGGAATTTACCTTCTGGCCCAAGTGCATCGGATTATATAAGGTATGTGTACCATGTATGTCGTACAGAAAGATATTTAGGTAGTCCCATCAACTTTGTCAGATGCAACTAAAATCACTTTGAGCTTTCACGTCTCTCTTGTACCTTGCTGTTTTAATCAGAGGAATCTTACAGTGATGTACTTTTATATGATTGGTGGTGTCTCAGATATATCACTAATTTAGGAAACATCTTAATTAAGGAACATTATACAAATTTGAAAGAGAGCTATTAATGTTCGACAGTTTCTACATGGCCTTCAAACTTGGAACATAATTATCTATCGCCTTGTTTTGATAGTAGTAAGCAGAATACATATTGCCCATCTACATTCTCAAATCTCTGTGGCGTCTATATAAATCCATTATTGCGCTGTACATCCCAATCACGGGAAAACTGTTTGATGACTCAATCACGGACATGTTTGTACGCACTGTAACCAACATTTATTTATGTGATGATCATACTGCTGTATACATACAACTCTATGGCGATGATACGCTCATTGCAAAGACTCGGAGCGCTTGCAAGTGATTACTGTATACATGATCCTATGCCGCTTGCAAGCCATTACTGTATACATGATCCTATGCCGCACGCACAGCGTCGCGTAGTGGCGCTTGGCCACTAGTACCGTATTTGCTGGTGTATTAACCGCACCTTTTTTCAACAACAAAAAAAATTAAAAATGGGGGTGCGGTTAATACACGGGTGCGGTTTATAGTGTATTAACCGCACTTTTTTTTTTTAATTGCCAAAAAAAAGGGGGTGCGGTTAATACACAGGTGCGGTTTATACACCGGCAAATACGGTAGTAATAAATTTCCTCTCTCTCTCTCTCTCTGTTTACACAGGTTTGACAACAAGACAGTGGGCAGCTGTATTACAGTGCAGGTTATAAATAAGACCTCCTTTGACAACTACACAGTCTACTGTGAAACTGGAATCGGAGACAATATCAACTCTACCATCCAGCTATACAAAGGTACAAAAGGATGTACGTGTCAGTGTGTCTTTCGAAGATTGGAATTTTAAAGTGTATCTTTAAGAAAATTTGAATTTTGTAAAAGTTTCATGTACAAGTCAAAATGGCACATTGCAAACGATACACAAAATCGTAGCAAAGTTCATCCTGTCATAACTTGTGTATTGCTCTACCATTTGGGCTCAGAATTTCGCTCAGTATCGCTCATATTAAAGGGACTTAGTAACATTGTCCAAATCCTCAAAATCCAATTGAAATTTCAAATTTCCCTTTCGTTAAAAAAATATTTACGATTGAAGTGTTCAGATATTGAATTATCCAACGGATCGTCAGAACCGTGTACAAAGTGAGTGCAATTAGTTAGTGAATGTCACTTTGCATTTTTGCTCATTACTCGGCCATTAAAAGTCCATTTAACTTGAAATTTTCACACAACACCCAGTGGACATATCAGATAACAACAATATGCATTGTATCAACCACTCATCGCTTTTTGCACATGTCAACAAAGTTACTAGATCCCTTTAACTTTATTTTTATAGCAAACATCACGTTTCTGGGGTGGAATTACCCTTTAAGTATATACACCGTTTGCCAGGATGATATTGCGTGTCGGGCGTGTAAAATGGTCATATCATTGTATGACCATTCACAAAGTAGATGTGTTGGACTGTACTATTATTTCTTGCGTTATTGTTTTGCAGAAATTCCCCTGAACGCAGATTGGCCTGCCTGGTTAACAGCAGTCGTCTCTGCTATCAGCGCTGTTTCCATGGCAACTGTACTGGCAGGCATCGTTTACTGGAGGAACAAGGTGGATATTCAGTTGTTGCTGAAAGACAGGCTGGGGAAGCAAGAAAATGGAGGTGAGATCTTACTTTGTTTGTTTGTTTGAGGGGGTGCTAGCCTGGGACATTCACCCCCCCCCCCCCCTTCCCCTCCCCCTGATGCAAAACTAAAGCAAATACCTCAGACACTGCCCCCCTTGAAAATATTTAAATATTGCTTTGGACACATAGGGAAAAAATATCAAATCAAATTCAGATGCATATTATTCGGAACAAAAAATAGTGAGAAATGGCATGTTTGTCTGCAGAGCTATACAAAAATTTGTAAACAAAAAATAGAAATTCATATCCAATTTTTAAAGGAAAATAGGTTTTGAGTAGTGCTCAGCCCCTCAAAGTAAACAAAAAATAATTAAGGTATTAAATAGTTAAAAATAGGGGGAAATACATTTGTTTGAAATTTTATTTTGATCAGGGATACTCCCCTCCCTCCCCCCCCCCCCATAACTAAAGTGTAAATGTTATTGTGTTGTATTTATTGGTTCATTTGTTCGTCTCTCTTTGTCTCGTTTGCTACAGATGGCAGGCTGTACGATGCGTACATCTCCTACTACTGGTCAGACAGTGAGAGCGCCCCCAGCCTGGACCGGCGTTACGCCCTGGACCTCCATGACAGACTGACGAGGCAGGGATACCGTGTCTGCCTTCCCGAATTAGACTTTGTACCAGGATCTAGTGAGTTTTTTTTTATAAGCTTTTTATGATTTTTTAAAAAACCTTTATAACCTTTATAAGTCGCTGTATATTAGTTTATTGTGCTGCACGTACAAGAGTTCTTTGCAGAGATTTGCACACCCACTCGCATAATGATAATAAAAATGTAATGCAGGGCTCCTAACTAACCTTTTTGTCAGTGGCCCGGTTGGGCTAGTAAAATAATTTGTTTCCCTTTTCTGGTGGCCCAAAAATTGTATTCAAAATATCACTCTTTCCTGATCAAAACTGTGATTATAGATGAAGCATGATATGGAAGAAAACAAGATATTTCTAATTTTGTCAATGTCTGCTTGCCCGATCGAGCCCCAAAATTTGACTTTTATACATTTTTGCTGGCCCAAAGTGCAATTTCACTGGCCCCAGGCCAGCTGGCCAGTGCTGGCTTGTGTAAGGTTCTTAACATTTTAAATAATATAAGAG
The DNA here is from genome assembly GCA_037951105.1 of Echinarachnius parma. Taxonomy (NCBI): domain Eukaryota; kingdom Metazoa; phylum Echinodermata; class Echinoidea; order Clypeasteroida; family Echinarachniidae; genus Echinarachnius; species Echinarachnius parma. The sequence goes on from JBAMJV010002081.1 coordinate 5,551, forward strand.
GGCACACCCTAAGAGGCTATCCTTGGTATCCAAATACATCGCTGAAAGTCGATGTAAATCAATCAATTAGCCAAGAACACACTTGTAAGCACTTTTCTTTTAACACACTTTCAGTTGCTGTGCTGGAGTTATATATTTTGCTTTCTACGTCTGTTTTCGTTCATGTTTTGTTTTGGTTTTATTTGCACTGTTAACACGATAAAACTGCTTTTTGCACATAGCCGTCTCTGAGGAGATATCCACTTCCCTGCAGCAAAGTCGGCGCTACATTATCCTTCTGTCTCCAGAATTCATTACCTACAGGTAAAATAACTACAGAACACAGCTTACAAGAGAAATAATATAATGTAGCACTTTATACTTCTGTTTAAAAGCACCACTAGTTTTAGTTAATAGGCCTCATGTTTACTAGAAATGAGCAGTTGTGCAATTAATGTATTTTTATTGTTTTATTTTGTGATTTTCATGGTAATGATGATATATTTAACAATAATTCAGTTTTATTTCAAATAACACTATTGACATGAGTATCATAGTACTTAACATGATTTATATTACCCCAGTCAAAGGATACACACTGCAATATTTCATGCACAAAGAGTGCAAATTTTCAAACTTTAGGGAGTATTATAACAAGTTGCCTGTTGGGCCATGATTGCATTTTCTGTTTTCATTTCTCAGGAGTAATACTGTATCTTATTTAAGGAAAGAATTCCCAAATTACTGGAAATATATGAGCACATCATTGATTAAAAAAGTACCGTAAAACTCCGTGTATAAGACGCACTCGTGTATAAAACGCACCCCCAACATTCTATAAAAAAAAAATATATATATATATATTTTTTTTTTTTTTTTTTTTTTTTTTTTTTTTAGAATATTTTTTTTTCATGAATATTCATATATTCATGAGGTAGCAATGCTCATTAAATATGCAAAATACTAAATTCATTAATAACTTTTTTGTTGAGAAAAATGTATAACCACTGTTTAGAAAATTGAATATTAAATGAGTGCTGCTACTCATGAATATCTGAATATTCAATTAGTAGCAGTGTTACTGCTTAAAAACTTGCATTTTGTTTTGCTAACCACTATAATTTATGTAGGATAAAGGTATATTTTGATAAATGTTCCCCCTTATATCAAGCTCTTGTCATGCCCTAGACCAGTTTAATATGCATTAAACATGACTACCGGGTGTCCCAAAAAAAATTTCCTTAAAAAAAAAGTATAAGACGCACCCCCCACTTTGAAAATTTTCCGACGGAAAAAAGTGCGTCTTATACACGGAGTTTTACGGTAATTAAATTCAAATAAATTGATGTTAGTTGACTATAAAGGAATATAAGAATCCGAAATTAATACCCAGGAAATTGTAAGCAATTGTGGGAAATCATGATCATTTCAAAAAGCCAAAAGATGCATACTTTACTTTTACACAAAAAGTTCTACTGAAAGCATAGATATTCATTTAATTTTAACCAATTCAGGTCCAGAAAATGCTCAATCTGAAGATTATAGAGAATACATACCAAAATCAAATAGGCTTCAACTTTTATAACATTTTTCCAAAAGTGATATTTGACTCTACAATCATATCAATAGCATTGGAAGATTCTTCTAAATGATAGCATTTCTGGAATGGAGAAGGGAAAGTTCAAAAGAATAACATTTATAAATATATATAACTAAAATTTGTCATCCATTCAATTTTCAATATGATATAAATCGAGTTAAATTAAGTTATCATTTACAGAAAGGTCTTAAAGGGGTAGTTCAGTTTTGGAAGAGAGGGTGCTGCACAACACAATTTTTTTGTGAGGTAATGAAAAACCGAGTGTCGATTTGGAAAGAACATGCAATTTTAATGGCAGAATAAACTTTATTTGGTCAAAATCTGTTTAGAAATGGCTGAAATATCAATAAATATATCCGATCGTAATGAATTTGGGCCCCAAATTTATTCGATGATTTAATAATAAATTTTTTTAATGCTTACACTTTTTCAAAAATTTTCAAAAGCGGTTTTTAAATAGTTGTTGATGATCTCTCTATTTAATCATTATTTCAACAAAACATCACATGCATAATTTTGTATGGAAAATGGTTGAACCAATGCCTTTTTAGAGAGCGCCCTCTTGTGTTTTAATGGCTATTTTTTAATGATAACAGGTTTTTTACTTAGTCGTTTGTAATTGTGTATACTTTTCGAGCATGGTGGAGTTATAACTATTATTTTGTACCGTAATGGTGCAGGTTTTGGTTACTAAAGTTAAGTTTGACCAATACTCAACTATCCCTTTAAGCTTTTAATTCTCTCTTCCAGGTACATGACGTACGAGACCGAGCAGGGTCTGGACATCTTGGAGCAGAGCAAGAAACGGATCATCCCTCTCTTCCTCCGTAACATTCCTTCAGACGTCATCAATCAGCACACGGTCCTGGACCACATCGTCAAGTCCCATCCACGCCTCAACTGGCAGATATTCAAACAACGCCCTCTTCCTAATGATGCCGGTGAAACATACAGGCAGGCGCAAGACTCCGGGCAAACACAGCCGGGGCAGGACTCAAATTCTCTGCAGACGGAATCCAATTGGAATTCGGTGCAGACAAGTTCCACCCAGGGTTCGGAACACATGAGGACCACTGAGAAATCGGTGCAAGCGCAGCCCGAGCAGATTTCGGTGCAGGCACAGCCTTTGCATATGAGTATTGTGCGGAGTCGGTCTTGTCAGGTTTTTGGAGAAGCGAGAGAACCGCCACAGAGATCGGAGAGGTCACACTCGGTGCAGATCGACTCAATGCAGATGCGGCCTGTGCAGGAAACGGTGCATGGTTCGGCGCAAAGACAGCAAGTGCAAGGGTCGGTGCTGACACAGTCGGGGCAGGACGCTGCTTCCGATGCAACCAACATGAACGGTAGACCTAATAGCAATATCAATGGATGCAACTCGGCTACAGAATCAAGTGCAATTAAACTGAAAAAGGCTGAAATGAAAGTATGGAAGAAACTTCTTTTACAGATGCCCCCTCGTCCGAAAAGAGAGGTGTGTAATTCACCGGCTGGGGATTACATGTCGGAATCGGATACTGAGAACCTTGCTCAGAGTGATCATTGCGAGTTTTCCCGTCCAGAGGTTTAAATCTAAATGATAGTTTTGGAAACATCTCAAACTAAAGGACTCCCAATTTTCTCTTTTACTGGCGCCAAAGATAAGGAATATAACATGCATTATATAATCATAGCACAATATTCCATTATGAAAGCTAAAATCTAAAAATTCATTCAATAGAGCTGCCAACCATTCTTTTTTTTTGCCAGAATGATTCCTTTTTTGAAAACATTATTAAGGCATTCCTTTTTTTCCATGTAAAATTCTTTTTTCCTTTCATTTTCAATCATAATGTATACACCACATGTATATTGAAAGAAGTGTAATACTTGTATTCCATGATCTTACAATTTCATGATAAATGGATATGCACAGGGGCGGCGGGCAAACAATTTTTTATTGAACTAGCAAGACCTGTCTCATTAAACACATATTGCCCAAGTTGCTACTTCACTTTAGACATCAGTATTGCAAATAAGTTTCATTTACTAAAAATCCTCTTTCTTTTCTTTTTTACAGATTCCCTTTTTGGGCTGCATAGGTTCCCCTTTTTTGGCCATATAGGTTCCCCCTTTCTGTTTTGCTAGGTTGGCAGCTCTAGCTGTTACATGCATACTGCACTATTGTTTCATTGGTACAAAAGAGGAAAAAACAATTTTTAAATATTACAACAATGTCATGTGAAGTGCCCTTTTTTATTCAGATGATTTGGATGTTTTTCTATGATGTTCATTAGCAGAATTCCAAAACTGTTTTTTACTTGAAGAAAGTGCAATATTCTAGGGGGTTTTCCCTAAATAGGTCCCATGTATGAGGGCTGTAAAGGACTATTAGTGCATGTACTAAACATAGTTTATTATGTTTATATGTATACACCACCACATTCCTTGCTTGGAAGTACCAAACTTATTTGTTATAAATGCATGCATAAAACTTTTTGATGCTTGTAAAACATCATTTCATATAAAGTACTATCATATTCATAGTGCTTACTTAATATGCCCAGTACAGACCTGTATAGAATTTACTGTGTTTAAATGTACCTGTATTTTTTTTAATCCGTTAAGGGCCCCGTTGCAGAAAGGGATGCAATTGATTGTAAGTTACAATTAAATGTAGGTCAGAAAATGTGCGCGTTTCAACCAATTAGATTTTTGCATTTAGAACACATGAACTTTGTTTAACTGAAGAGATCTGTAAATCAGCCTATGATATTGATACAAATATAAAAAAAAATTAATTTATCAAAGAGACTTTAAGTTATTGACGTAAAATGTTGTTTAAAGTTTCAAATAACTCCCATTTTGGGCTCTCGATTCCGAAGCTACAAATGGCTTGTCATAATTTGTAAGTCCAACTTAGTGTCAACTGTCAAGTACGACTTGGGATCTTTGTGAAACACCCCCCTGCAAGAGTTCATGGAAACTAAATCATTTAGACCTGAAAGGGTATGTTTTGTATGATTAAATGTGTGTAAGAGGGAGTGTTTGAATGCACATAGCACCAGGGTACAGATAGAGTTTACAAGTCATACATATTCTATGCTATTAGCCTATGGATGAGGCAAGATTGTTAGAGCAGAGGCTTTCCAATCGGTGGGATCCAGGGGGCAAGGGGCCCGATTACGGACCAGCGACATTCACCATGGTAATTAGCATCATTGGCTCTAACTCATCGATGTCAAATATGCTAGAATAACATACAAATCAACAGAACGTAGCAGAGCAAACATACCGGCCTTACTCATTCAACCGTAAAGGCTTACACAAGCATATCTAGAGATCAGTGGAACTAGGGCTTGTCCTGGCTGGGTCATGATCGTGCGCTTGGCCACAGGGGGCATGAGATCAACCATGATACAGGACCAGCCCTATCTGTTTGGGTTTTTTTCTGCTTTAATTTGGTATTTCATGCAATGAAAGATAATTATGTACATTATATATGTGCGAGATAACTTTGAATATTTCTTATCACAAGATCAGCTTGAAGTAGTAGAGTGAAACCTCATTATAACGGGCACCTTGGGTAAATTGAATTTGCCTTGTCTCCAGGGCTTAAAAACAACAAAATACATTGAACCTGGACCTGCGAAATTACCTCGCTATATCAGGTACCTCGTTATAAAGAGGTTCCACTGTATAGAGTAGGTAGTGATATTTTCATGCAGGCAAGCTTGAAAAGTAACCTCCAAAAAATAAGTTTTTTTTAATCTTTCCCCAACATGTACACGTATGCTCTTGGGGAATTCCCATTTGATCATGTGATGATTGGCATTCATTCTGAAAGTGGCTAAGTACATTTTAAAATCAAAACTATTTGAGGAATTAACTTTTTTATTTGAGAGCCTGTCAAAACAGAGATTGAACTATATGTAAATTCCCAGTTGGTTTCTATTCGTAGGTTATTACTTGTAAAAAATCATGAAAGACTATTCTAGGTATTTTCAGTTTCGTTTTGCGGTTTTAGTGGAATTCCATGTCTTGTGACGGAGAATAATTAATTTGGTGATTTATGTAGTTTGTTTTTCTTTCCGTCTTTCAGTTTCATATTATGTCAAAAGTGCTCTGTTCTAAAACAAAAAAGAACCCACTCTTCATATTTAATTAAGTGAGATAAGCAGCTGTTGAGAATGACACAATGAATTCTAACTTGATTTTTCTGAGAATTAAAAATGACCAAGATAGGTTTTGAGTGAATTGGTAACTTGTTCCCTCTTTAATGTATGCTGGGTTAAAAATATACTTGAGTGATCTGCCACTTCTTCGAAACAAATGGCATACAGCAAATAAATTAACAAAAGTGCAAGTAACTGCCATTCAAGTTAAGGCCGGGTCACATATCACCGGATAGCGTAAACGGATGCCTGACGGAGAGAAAAAAATTCAATCCGCGATCCGTATGTGTTTGTTGTCCGTTCCTTATTTTGTGCATGAAGCAATGGAGACGACTTTCATCACTGTATAATTTGATTTCGGAAATGTTCTATTTGTTGGGCATCCTCCGGTTATGCTATCCGGTGATATGTGACCAGGCCAAAGATTTATACAGTTGAAAGTAATGTGATACTTTACATAATTTACTAGTTCATATCAATGTCTCAATAGCACGAAAAAGAGTTGATAAACCAAAATAGCCAATAAATGCATGGTTCCCAAATAAATTGGCATATTGCATACAACTTTTATCTTCAAGATTTCATGATAGGTTTACAAAATTAATGTTTAATTACTAATAAAAGTGTGTGAATTTATGCGTAAGTCCTACTTCAGTCTGAAAACGGCAATTTTGGCAGAAAGGGCTAACTTTATGTGTTATAATAAGTTTTTCAACATGAAACACCCCAGCCTGATCATAAGGGTTAATAATCTTTCATATGTTTGATGTACATTTGTATAATGCTGCATTTCCAATGGCTTTTGAAACAAATCTTCCATTTTTATAGTTTGTATATATTGGAGACCCATCATTTGACTTTTCTCATTGTCATGGTGACGAAAACAAAGTTTGATAATAAAATTGCCTTCAGGAAACTGAAGATTATTACTCAGAGAATGAATATGTAATGTATGTGGATCATATTTTTAATTAACACTGTTGTACCGAGTATCTATCATTTTTACTGATTTGTACAATTCAGCAATCTCATTTACACTGATTGCTAACATAACTTGTTCAACTCTTTTCAACATATCACCACAACCATCCAAATATACTGCTATATCTACCCCCCCCCCCCCAAAAAAAACAACAACAAACAAACAAAAAAAAACACACACACACACACACACTTAAAGGGATCTAGTAATTTTGTTTACAAGTGCAAAAAGTGATGCATGGTTAATACAATTTGTATTGCTGTGATGTGATCTGTCCAGAAAGTAATGTGTGAAAATTTCAAGTTAATTGAATGTTATTTGGCCGAGAAATAAGCGAAAATGCGAAGTGATATTCATTTACTCATTGCACTTACTTTGTATATGGCTGAAAAGGTCTCATAGATAATTTCATATATATCCGAAAAATTCAATCGTTAATCTTTTGAACGAAATGGAAATTTGAAAAACTGAAACCTGTCCCATGCTTTTATTGTTAATACGAATAAAACAAGGTATGAGGGAACCGCTAGAATTCTAATTGGATTTTGAGGATTTGGACAATGTTACTAAGTCCCTTTAAAGGGGAAGTTTCTTTCCAAAGAGAACAATTCTAGAAGCCCAACAGTGACAGTTTTATCAAATTTGGATGTTCAATTCAAAAGTTATGATTTTGGTAATTTTTGTTTGCTGCCCTCTCTAGATGGCAATTTGCCAAAATCTGTGATGACATACTATAGTAGAACAACCTTCCACTGACTTTGTACATATAATTTCATATTTTGTCATGCTTTGTGGATTTCACTGGACCAGTCGACTCAAATTTTACCTTAAATGCATGCAAATTTACCTCTTCTCTAACAAATCTGATAATAGGAGTAGAGGGGACGATGCTTTTTCATGAAAATTAATATTTTGTGACGTTTCATTGTACAGTTCCAATGGAGTTGTTCTTCTGTGACATCCCATATTTAGCAAAGAGCCGACCAAGAGGGTAGCAAACAATATTTTGATCAAAACTATGCAAAATCATAATTCATGATTGGATTATCCAAATCTGCTCAAACTTTCGCTATTAGGTATCCAAAATTGTTCCCTTATCACCCAATCTGCTTTAACGATTGTAGAAACTTCCCCTTTAATCACCCAATTAATATACAGTGGAACCTCTTTATAATGAGCTGTTATGAGGTACCTGATACAGTATGGTAGTTTCACAGGTCCAATTCTATGTATGTATTTTACTATTTTTTAAGCCATATCTGATATAACAAGGTAAATTCAATAGGCCAAAGGTGCTTGTTAAAACGAGGTTTCACTGTGTATCAACAATCATTATAGACCAAGTATTATATACAACCCAAACCAATTAACATACAACCACCACCCAATCACATTTTTCAAAATGAGGTTTCACTGTGTATGAACAATCATTACCGACTCGAGTATTATACAACCCTACCCAATTAACCTGTTCACTTCGAGATTCTGAAGTCCCCATAGACTGTACATAGCCCACCCGGTTCCTGCAAGCAACGGTTTAACATGCAACAACCACCCAAACACATTTTTCACCATAACCACCTTAATTACAGAGGAACCTTGTTATAAGGAGCTGTTGTAGTGGGAAAATTTTATTAAAATGAACTGCCTTTATATGAGAGCTCTTCATAACGAGGTTCCACTGTACACCAACCACTCAAATAACATAACATGCCATGACAAGATGGCGGTCACCTTCCACTGTTCGGACACTCGATAAACACAAACAACAACAAAATGCACCTGCACAGTAGCACCACGCACCTGTAAAGGGAACACTGATCCACGCTCACTGGCACCACACTGCCTTTCCATAACAGTACCAATGGCACTTTTAAGCCCTGGTCACATTGGATCCACGACGGGACAGGTTCACAATGAAAATTTGGGGGATTTTGTGGCTTGTTTTGCTGTTGTACGTCAGTCCTGCGACAGTCGTACATATAAATTGGTTTTGTACGACAAGAAATCTGTCATGGCTTGAAATTCGGACTACCATATTTTATGACAACAGATCCAAGACATTTGTGTTTTTTTGGTGTCCTGATAACATTGTACGATATTTGTACAAGAAAATGGTGTTGTGAATGCCAAAAGTTTTTTGTCTTACAATAGACCTCCGATATAACCATAAAATTGTCCTACTTCTCCGTCTGTTCCTGTCGTAAAAGATAAATTTCATTGTGACCACTTCCTAGATGGTCGTACAAAATTTAAACGCGACAGAAAATTAACATTTCGTACCACAGAATCATTGTGGGTTTCATTGTGACCAGGGCTTTAAGTATCAAGAATTAAGTATAAGAAGAATTACAAACAAAGGCACTGAAAAGCAGATCTTCAGATTTTTTGCATTTTTTTTATTGATGTGTCCATCAGAGTTCCTATACTTTACACACGCGTCTATTCCTTGGCGTCCTTGACCTTCTTGGTACCGCGGAGACGTCCGGTACGTCGGGCAGCGATCAGACCGACCTGGAGCAAGGAAAGGAAATGGAAATGGATATGTTAATAATGACGAGGATGGTAATAATAATATATATATAACAATAAAGACATTATAAAAATCAATAGCTAAAACAAGTTCCATCTTCTTGGAACAGCATATACATCCAGTATGATGGGCATCGATCCAACCCACCAGCACCAACCGAACAATGCCAGAAACTTTTTACCCATAGTCAACAAGAAAAGAAGCTAATTTCAAACTTTGCTTGCCCGAAAAAACAGAGGCCCAGTTATAAAGAATGACAATTTCTATTGATTGTACAATTGATTAAATTTATTGTACGAATGATCAATCGATATGCCATATTAATTGATTGTACAATTAATTGTATATCTTTTAGTGATTGTACAATCAATTAAATTTATTGTACGAATGATCAATCGATATGCCATATTAATTGATTGTACAATTAATTGTATATCTTTATCTTACTAGGCCAAAGTGTAGCGACAGTCTCTCCACATGCTTTTTTAAAATTATCGTTATATTATTAATAGTCTTCTTTTCAGCAAGGATTTAATGAGGAACATTGGGTAAAAATAAAATGCCAAAAAGAGCCCCCGAAAATCATAAAAGAGCCCCCTAAAATTTGCAGAGTTCACTGCAAATCAAAATTTTGAGTGTTATTTTCATGCAGGTAAGCTTGAAAAGTAGCCCCCAAAAAATACATTTTTAATTTTTCCCTGGTATTGACAAATTACCTGCATCATTCTTTCTTAAGATTATCAGAATTTATATAAATTATCATCATTACTTTTAAATTTTAATAAATGAAATGAAAAAGAAAACGAGTAAGTTACCTTGCGACCAGCTGAGGTGTCTCTCCTGACGGTTGATGGGGTACCGATATGTTGATGGTTACCACCACCATGGGGATGGTCCACGGGGTTCATGGCCACACCACGCACTCGCGGCCAGCAGTTGCGCTTCACCTTGTACTTGAAGTAGGCACGGCCAGCCTTCAGCAGGGGCTTGTCGATACGCCCGCCACCAGCAACAACTCCTGGAAAACAGAAGGGAAATATACATAATCAGTGCAAAATTCATGCACTTGTTTTCAACAATTGCGCTAAAGCAAACAAATTATTCATAATCATTTGCAGCCAGCAGTTGCGCTTCATCTTGTACTTGAAGTAGGCACGGCGGGCCTTCAGCAGGGGCTTGTCGATACGCCCGCCACCACCAACAACTCCTGGAAAACAGAAGGGAAATATACATAATCAGTGCAAAATTCATGCACTTGTTTTCAACAGTTGCGCTAAAGCAAACAAATTATTCATAATCATTTGCAGCCAGCAGTTGCGCTTCATCTTGTACTTGAAGTAGGCACGGCCGGCCTTCAGCAGGGGCTTGTCGATACGCCCGCCACCAGCAACAACTCCTGGAAAACAGAAGGGGAATATACATAATCAGTGCAAAATTCATGCACTTGTTTTTAACAATAGCGCTAAAGCAAACAAATTATTCATAATCATTTGCAGCCCGCAGTTGCGCTTCATCTTGTACTTGAAGTAGGCACAGCCAGCCTTCAGCAGGGGCTTGACGATACGCCCGCCACCAGCAACAACTCCTGGAAAACATAAGGGAAATATACAAAATAAGTCCATCAGCCTCGCATTCTTGGCCAGCAGATATGATAACTCAACAAGTATTTGAGTAGGCAAGGCCTGCCTTCAGCACTTCAGCAGGGGCTTGTTGATACGCCAGCCTCCAGCAACAACTCCTGGAAAACGCAAGAGAAATGTACAAAATCAGTGCAACATTCATACACTTGTCGTCAACAGTTGACCCATAACTCTGTCTTCGCCTTATATTTGAAGTAGCCGCTGCCAGCCTTTGTGGCAAGGGTTGTCGATATGGCCATTAGCAATAACTCCTACTAACTTGCACTAACACTTAACCACATTTCCCCCCTTTTTTCACAAATTGGCAGTCCCAACAACCACATATTTGTATAAATTGTGATCGTGTATGTTTTGTCTGTCAAGTGCATTGGTATATCTCTACAGTGATGAAACATGCTACACAAAAATTCGAGCTATAATTAATTATTACAAATGACATAAGATGTTACTTACCGACCATGGCCCTGTTGGCCGAGGGGACGACCTTCTTGGCCCCGGACGGAAGCTTGATGCGGGACTTCTTGGTCTCTGGGTTGTGGGAGACCACGGTGGCGTAGTTGCCCGAGCAGCGAGCCAGCTTGCCTCGGTCACCGGCCTTCTCCTCCACAGATGAGATGACGGTTCCCTCGGGCATGGAGCCGATGGGCAGGACGTTGCCAATGTTCAGGGTGGCTGGGAAGAAATGGGCAAAAGACATTTTTAAACATGAATTATAGCGTTTATTTTGTTAGTACCTTGACAAGGAGTACAGTCAAACCTGCCTTAGTGGCCACCTGTCTATAGCAGCCAACTTGCCTATATATAAATTACTGGCCACAAAAACTGATCCCCTGCAGAGAAAAACAAGGTTATGGAACCTGTCTATAGAAATCATGTCTACAGTTGCCACTTATTTTGCTTCCCTTCCCTTATTTCCTTTCTCTACAAATATTTTCCACATCTATTGCCAATTGGCAGGACGCGCCAATGTTCCGGGTGGCTGGTAAGAGATGGGCAAAGGAACATTTTACACAAATTACATTTTTTCCCAGCAACTTGATGAGTAGCATTTCCTATCTCTCTAAAATATCTCTTGTGTCTTTCAAAAACATAAAAGGATCTTCTTTTACATAGAATTTCTTATATACGTAAAAGAAGGTACCGGTACTTTTCTAATTCTTCACTAAAAACAAATGATACAATGTAGTACAACAGTTAAACCCCATTGCCTACTGAAACCTGGTGGTCCCTGTATTCATTATTTGGGGATTCCAGAATCTAGTCAAGCATAGCTCTTTATAAAGAGGTTCTATTGTAGCAGGTTAAAGTCATACATGTAAAGTGTCCAAATCCACGAAAATTACTTGGAGCTTCATCGTTTCTCTTCTACCGTGTTGTTTAGCTTATGGTAAGAGAAGAATAAAATAGGGTTTGATTTTTCCAAATGTCCCTTTAGTATGAAGATAATTATCATTGAAAATCAGTATTTCTAAAGCGTTAATCAACGCAATTGAAAAAAAGTACAATTGTCTCAGCATAGAACGTCCGCATGCAGCACCCGTGAGAACATTGCGGAGATTGAACTTTGAGCCGAGCGAGTTCAAATTCCATGAATTATGTACTACGTGTGTAAAAATACACGGATGCGAATATCTCAAACGGATCATTCATTACTACGACAAAAGTATGGCAGACCATCAGTATTTGGTGATAAAATATGAACTCAATATTCGTTTTTTTCACTAGGTAAACAGTGTTCGTTTTCTTTCAAACTTTCACAAATCTTTCAATTGTATTTTACAATGATATTGATGTAGGATTGAAGTCTCAAATGTCATTTTGTGCAATATCTGACACTTTACATGCATCACTTTAACCCATTGCCTACTGGAACCTGGAGGGCCCTGTATTCCTTTCTAGGAGATTTCAGGATCTAGTAAAGCAAAGCTCTTTAGTATAATGAGGTTCTACTGTAGCAGGTTAACCCATTGCCTACTGGAACCTGGTGGTCCCTGTATTCATTCTTTAGGGATTTCAGAATCTATTAAAGCATAGCTCTTTATAAAGAGGTCCTACTGTAGCAGGTTAACCCATTGCCCACTGGAACCTGGAGGGCCCTGTATTCATTCTTTGGGGATTTCAGGATCTAGTAAAGCAAAGCTCTTTAGTATAAAGAGGTTCTATATGGACACTGATTTTCCGCGATCGCGGAATTGACGATTTGAAACGGAAAAACGGAAGAAAAAAAAAAAAGAAAAAAAAAAAAAAAAAAATCAAATTTGTTTTCTTTTTTCTTTTCTTTATTCTTTCTTTTACGGAGCCCGTTCCGAAAAAAACGAAACCGGGACCCGATGGTGACAGTCGGGAACCGGTGTGATCGACCGAACCAACTCGGCCTTAATCACTATTGAATACATTTTAAAGATATTTACTCTCTGGCCTGTGGTAAGTCCTTCCTGATATCAGGCATGACACATTCCCCCCAAATTTTGATGATTTGTGGGTGAAAATCATGATTTTACCCTACTCATTGAATTTTGTATGGAGTTCTATGTAAACGGAATTTGCAGTTTTTCACATGTACAAAGTCTATGGCAAAACGGAATTTACGTTTTTCAGGCAGGTAAAAACGGAATTCCAGATTTTCTGAAACGGAAAAGGCCTTTTTTTTAAACGGAAAATCAGTGTCCCTAGTTCTACTGTAGCACGTTAACCCATTGCCTACTGGAACCTGGTGGGCCCTGTATTCATTCTTTGGGGATTTCAGGCTCTAGTATTTTAGTAAAGCATAGCTCTTTATAAAGAGGTTCTACTGTAGCAGGTTAACCCATTGCCTACTGGAACCTGGAGGGCCCTGTATTCCTTTCTTGGAGATTTCAGGATCTAGTATTTTAGTCAAGCATGGCTCTTTATAAAGAGGTTCTACTGTAGCAGGTTAACCCATTGCCTACTGGAACCTGGATGGCCCTGTATTCATTCTTTGGGGATTTCAGGATCTAGTAAAGCAAAGCTCTTTAGTATAATGAGGTTCTACTGTAGCAGGTTAACCCATTGCCTTCTGAAACCTGGTGGGCCCTGTATTCCTTTCTTGGAGATTTCAGGATCTAGTATTTTAGTCAAGCATGGCTCTTTATAAAGAGGTTCTACTGTAGCAGGTTAACCCATTGCCTACTGGAACCTGGATGGCCCTGTATTCATTCTTTGGGGATTTCAGGATCTAGTAAAGCAAAGCTCTTTAGTATAATGAGGTTCTACTGTAGCAGGTTAACCCATTGCCTACTGGAACCTGGATGGCCCTGTATTCATTCTTTGGGGATTTCAGGATCTAGTAAAGCAAAGCTCTTTAGTATAATGAGGTTCTACTGTAGCAGGTTAACCCATTGCCTACTGGAACCTGGTGGTCCCTGTATTCATTCTTTAGGGATTTCAGGATCTATTAAAGCATAGCTCTTTATAACGAGGTTCTACTGTAGCAGGTTAACCCATTGCCTACTGGAACCTGGTGGGCCCTATGTTAAAGGGACTTAGTAACATTGTCCAAATCCTCAAAATAAAATTTCAATTCTAGCGGTTCCCTTATACCTTGTTGTATTCGTATTAACAATAAAATCACGGGACAGGTTTCGGTTTTTCAAATTTCCCTTTCGTTACAAAGATATGTATGATTGAAGTATTCAGATATGAAAAACTCCGGGCGAGTTTTTCATCCCTGTACAAAGTGAATGCAGTGAGTTAGTGCATATCACCCAATATCACTTTGCATTTTCGCTCATTACTTGGTCATGCAATGTCCATTTGACTTAAAATTTTCACACAATACCCTGTGGACATATGAGATAACAACACTATACATTGCATCAACCATTCATCACTTTTTGCACGTGTCAAAAAAGTTACTAGATCCCTTTAACTCGGTGGAGGTAGCAAAATCTAGATGGGAACAGGTTAATTACCTCTCTTGCCGCAGTAGATGAACTGACCAGTGTACATGCCCTCTGCAGCGATCATCAGCTCGTTGCGCTTCTTGTACCTGTAGGGATCACGGAAGGTGATCTTGGCCAGGGGAGCTCCACGGCCGGGGTCGTGGATGATTTCCTGATGAGGACAGAGATCAAAGCAGAAATATTTATTTTACTGGAGAGTGGAGATACAAGAAATAGTTTAACCATTCTAGAAATTAACCTTTTTTTTTAGCCTTGTGGCCTAGTCAGGCATACTGTATAAGATTTTGGAGGTCCTTGGCTCATTTATGGTTCCCTGCATAGGGTAGAATATTTTGGCAAGCGACACCAATGAATATGTTTCATGCAATATAATTCTAAGAATACAAATGGCCTACCATAATTCCAAGTCCAACTTAGAATTTAAGTTCAACTTAGTATCTTTGTGAAACACCCCCTGGTCTCTGCTAATCACTCACCTTCACGATCCCCTTGAGGTAGCCATGACGCTCGGCGTAGTCAATGGATCGGAGCCTGGGGGCGCCCTTCCTGTGTTTGTTGTGCGACCTGAAGACGCTTCCAGCTCCCTTACGCTGTCCACGGATCACACGACCCATGGTGAAATCTGAGAGAAGACAAAGAAGAATGAAAATGAGCAAAGAATATAGGGCAAGCCTCCACACTAACTTTTTTTTCACTTGCCCAGTTGGGCAAGTAAAATCCATGTTTTTTTCTTCAAATTTTACTTGCCCAAATAGAAAACTTACTTGCCCGAATATGAAAAACAAAGAAAAACATTAAAATTTTCTTTAAAGTGATGCCTGTAAAATGTCTCACTCCACGATAATTACTTGGAGCTTCCTTGTTGCTCTTCTACCGTGTTGTTTGCTTATGGTAAGAGAAGAATAAAATACGGTTAGATTTGTTCAAATGCCCCTTTAGTATGACGATATCTATCATTCAGCTCAAGAGCGTTAATGAACGGTCATAAACCTCATAAACGTCAGACAGTACTTCGTTGTAAAAGCGGACGCAAATTTTTCGCTTTTTTAACCAGGAAAGCAGTGTTCCTTTTCAATGAAACTTTCACACATCATTCGGACATATATCTTACAATGATTTTGGTACAGGATTGAAGTCTCAAATGTCATTTTGGGCAATAATATCTGACACTTTACAGGTGCACCTTTAAACTAGCGCAAATGCATGCCATTATATCATAACGAAAATAGCTTCATTTACGCACCCTTTTGGGGAAATTTCGGAACTAATTTCAACTCGTTTGTCGTCCAACAAAGTTATCAAACTAGCGCAAATTACCAAATACATTAAATGTTTTTTGACTAACGATTTAGCTTCATTTTACACATCCTTTTGTTTGGTGAAATGTCGCAAACTAATTTTGACTCGTTTATCGACCAACAAAGTTATCAAACTAGCGCAAATACATTGATTATTTTATTGACTAGTAATATTCCTAACGATTTAGCTTATTCTATGACTATGCATCCTTTTGGTGAAATGTCTGAACTAATTAAGGAATTTTGTATTTTTGACTCGTTTGTCATCCCAACAAACATGAAAAACAAAAAGGGAGATTTGTCGGTCTACATATTTGCGAGAAAAAAAGTATGGCGCAGACAATTGGCATTCTTCAATCATGGCTTCATCTCTAATATAAGCAGAATAATCAAATATAGGACATTTAGGGAGGGTAAGGCAGGACAGGGGTGGTCATAACATAAACACACGCACGCACTCATCCACAGTGAATATCACATCCCACCATACGTGTATCCCGTCTCAGCCCGTGCTGGCCCGGTGGTTTGGCCCACACTACCCCGGCCTACGTGTGAAACGATCACGATAACACTTGCTTGAACAGGGCCATTTTAAACGTTTATTTTCATAAAAGTATATGACATACGAATTAAATACAAAGTTGAATATCATTATGTTGTTAATGATCATTTGTTAGTCAAGTGTGCAAGTTATGATGGGCAATTAATATCTCAGATTTGCTCGATTCAAAATAAAGTTCCGTGAAACATCGTACCTATTAGACGGTCTTACGCGAAAAGGATCGTACGTAATATTTCGCAATACAAAGTTATATTTGGGTTCCAAACACTTCGACTAATATTTATTCGGCCATCTCTGGTTCGGAACAGCAAAGGTCAACGATTCGCGCAATAAGTTCAGTTCAATTCAATTCAGGTCAGTTTAGTTCTTCCAATGATTAAAAAACATCTGCATGTAGGCCTACATTAAAATTGACAACATAAATTCATACTAAGAAATGGCGACTACAAGAAACAATACAGCTTGAGCAAGGGTAGTCCCCATAAGTGCCATAACATATAAGTGAGTACAATAACTTTGGATAATAACAGTTTTGGGAAACATCTATATAATTGGCCAAACTAATTGATCAATATTGTTGAATAAGTATTTAAAAAGGGCTTGTGTGGTAACATCCGAACCTAAGCATCGTTAAATGCAGAAATATCGGAAGAAATCCAATGGCCGCCCGTGAAATGTATATCCCAGCAAACACAAAACGTTTACAAAACGTTTTTACTAGGTCCCGTATAGGTCTCCGTCTTTAATGAACCTTTACAAAACGTTTACAAAACTTTTTTATTAGGTCCCGTAGGTCTTCGTCTTTATTGAACCTTTACAAAACGTTTACAAAACGTTTTTATTAGGTCCCGTAGGTCTTCGTCTTTAATGAACGTTTAAAAAACGTTCTTAAAACGTTCTGCTGGTCCTTGCACTTGAAAGCAAATATACATGAAAGGTTTTTTATTGGTTTTTCTAACGTTTAAACAACGTTCTAAAAACGTCCATTTGGAACGTTCTAAAAACGTTTTCAACCTTCCACAAATACACGTTTTTAAAACGTTTTCACATAACGTTCAAATAACCAACTTTGAACCTTTTTAGAACGTTCAGAAAACGTCCAATTGTTAGTTGGGTAAATCCACCGCCCGTTCGCACCTGTCCGCGCCTCTAGCGCTGGGCTGGAGATATCGACAAGCCCGCAAACCGGATACCCAACTAACAATTGGACGTTTTCTGAACGTTCTAAACAGGTTCAAAGTTGGTTATTTGGACGTTCTGTGAAAACGTTTTTAGAACGTTCCAAATGGACGTTTTTAGAACGTTGTTTAAACGTTAGAAAAACCAATAAAAAACCTTTCATGTATTTGCTTTCAAGTGCAAGGACCAGCAGAACGTTTTAAGAACGTTTTTAAACGTTCATTAAAGACGAAGACCTACGGGACCTATATAATAAAAACGTTTTGTAAACGTTTTGTAAAGGTTCATTAAAGACGAAGACCTACGGGACCTAATAAAAACGTTTTGTAAACGTTTTGTAAACGTTCATTAAAGACGAAGACCTTATACGGGACCTAATAAAAACGTTTTGTAAACGTTTTGTAAACGTTTTGTGTTTGCTGGGTACCACCTGGCCCCGCGTGGTCTTTTGCACGTAGCGTACCTGCGCGATTCCGCGTTGGCGATATCGATTTGCGGCAAATCAGTTTTATAATTTTGCAAATATATCAATTAGTAGAAGGTTTCCTGGCAAAATTGTAGCGTACATTTCATTTTCTTTCTTTTCTTTTTTTTTTGGGGGGGGGGGGGGGGGCGTTTCCGAATAGCTCCACACTCACATTTTTTTTTACCGGCCCTATCGGGCCAGTAGATTCTTCAATTTTCAAATTTTACTGGCCCGAAAATAATTTTACTGGCCCGAAAAAACAAAGAAAAACATTAAACATTTACTTTCTTAAAAGGGGGTCGATATTATGTTTTCCTGCAAATATGAAGTTGTTAAATATTTTAGTCTAATTTAACCACTTGCAAAGTCTTTGTAAAGTTTGTCATTTGTTTTAGTACATTTGTGTAGTAATGAACTTATTGTGGAAGCCTACTTTTCTTTCTCTCTTCCTTTATGTTTACAGTTTCGTGTATTTTCGTGTATGTTGATTTATGTAAGTCATGAACTCACATTTATCTAAATTTACTTCTTTGTGAGGTAAATGAAATATACTTGAAATAAAATTAAACAAATACTATGATCTATGACTTGTGTCTATGTCTGTTTATTTCTTCATATAAGAAATTAAAGAAATATACATAGAAAATTATCATTCCCTTTCCCAAAGAGTCCTACAATCTACACGTCCAAGCATTCACGAAGGCACTTCTTTACAACTTAATTCAAGTAATGCGAACTGCCTGTTTTCATATTTTTCCTGTTTACTTTTTACCATTTTTAGTTTATTTTACATTTGAAAGTTTGATATTTTGACAAGAAGACAAGTATGAAGGAAGATTAAATAGAAGTCATAATCTAAAAGGAATCAACATCATTATAAGAAAAGAAAGAGGCAAAAAGGAAAAGCAAGCAAAGATTGGATTAGAGAAAGACAATACAACAATAGCCAGAAAAGGTCTTTAGAACTAGTTTATGATAAATTCTATCTTGAGCTACTCCCAAATCTACGATGAGAACAAAAATAACAAATTCACTTGAATGATATGATCATGATGATAATGATGATGGAAAGTAAATATCTCAGAGGAATTAGCATCATAATGAGATTAAAGACAGCAAGCAATACACAGCGACAAAGACAACAAAATAACCAGAAACAAACAAATTGTTAGAAGTTGATGAAATCTACGCTGAGAAAAAGAACAAGACAATATCATGAATATGGATTGAAATCTGATAATAAAAATAAATTCACAGGATAAACAAAGCTAAACAAATAGAGGGAAATAAAAGGATGTACTTATTGCAAAGAAAGGTGTGATAGGAATAAGTTATGGATGTTGAAATAAAAACTGGATAAGTGATTTCAATCGAAGTTCGAACTCAAATTCAATCACCATGGATGACACCACAGCTAGTCCACTCGCCGTCCATAACTCCTGGCATAGTACCTTGCCAGCGGGAGCCTCGTTCTGTGGATTTAATTTGCCGAAAATGTTCAAATCGCGATGTGAAATGTCAAAAAAAGACATTATGAAATGCAAACATACCTATGAAATATAAGCTTGATATATTTGGTATGGATATATATCATTTTGGTGTCCATTCATTTCCCCCAAATGTGATTTTTCGATCCTTTCCTTGAGGCCTTGATCCCTTTTTCAAAGCCATTGCGTGCAGATAATACAGCCAGCTGGGCAAAGCTAGCTAGCTAGCTAGCTGGGCATGTGTTGAAGGGGCTTCGCTGATACGCACACCCTCCCTCTATTCTACGTGTTGCAAAGACTCCCAGGGGAGGTGTGTGTTTGCTAAAACTAACAGCATTTTGTTTTTGAAGTAGATAATTGAAGAGAGAGAGTGGGAGAGAGTGTTTTGATATGGGCTCCCGACTTTTTGTATTATTGTTTCCCCGATTTTGGTAGCGCGAATGCAGTAAAAACATGTGCGATGTAATACAAAACATGAATGACATTTTCACTCGTAGCTGAACAGAAATATTTAGCGGCCCGATCGGGCCAGCCAGATTACTTATTTTTAGAATATGCTGGCCCGGCAGCTGTTTTTACTGGCCCCGGGCCATCGGGCCACCGTGAGTGCTTTAATAAAATGGGTGCGGTTCGTTATTCCGAAGGTTCGTTATATCGGTTCGTTATTCCGAACACACACATTTTGTATACCTGGGGGTTCGTTAATCAAAAAATTAAATAGGGTTCGGCGTTAATCCGAACATTGTTGCATTCATCCGAAGGTTCGTTATCCGAAGGTTCGATAGCTCACACTTTTTTATGTCTTGCAAAAGAAGACATCAATGATCGATTCATAGCAATCAGTAAAGAATGAGTCTGTAAACTAATCGATCATGCCCAAGCATGTCAGTGAAAAGTCATAATATAATTCCATGTGCTTCAAGTGTTTATATATATCAATTCATCAAATGAATGATCGCTAAATTACCCACAACTTTCCCTCTTGCCCGGCTTATTGTAAGGCCACCATCCCCCACCTCAACCCTTACTGCTATACGGCCACTGACACAAAGGCAAAAGTGCATTACTAGTAAATAATAGTACTAGTATTTTGTAAATATTCAGTTTGAATAAACACAAAAAGCACATTTAACAGGAACAATTACTGGAACAGAAAAAAGCAATGAACAATAACAGGCAATAACCACAACATCAATCAAACACGAAAGCAATACTGCATTACTAGTTACTATAATTATAATTATGCTAAAAATAGTACACTATATAAGTTCAGTTTGAATGAAACATAATAACAACAACAACAACACCAACAACACCAACCACATATATAGCAAGTTCAACCTGAGGGACACTTACATGAAAAAGACAATATATATAGGAAAATGCACGATTTGCCGCTGAAGAAGCCGGTCGTGAAGTTTCAGGTATATCTCTCACCAAAGCGTCGATCCGTTTTTTTTTATTTATTTGTTTTTGTTTTTGTTTTTTTTGTTTTGTTTTTTTTTGGGGGGAGGGGGTCACAGTTTTCCGAGGCACGCCCAGGACGGTAGGTGTAGGGCAAACAATATTTTCCAACCGAATTAAATCCCAGAGCAAGGTGTCTATATATATAGGGGCGGAGGCCCCAGAAGATTTTGCATTATTGCAGTTTAGGAATACAAAATTGAAATTGTATTAGTTTAATTTTTTTGTTTACAAAAATGTTTTAATTACCGCACATTGAAAGAGTCTTGATGGTTCGAAGACCTGGTTGGGTTGAGTATCTTTGATAGGGCCTAGGCCCTACCCAGCAAACACAAAACGTTTACAAAACGTTTACAAAACGTTTTTATTAGGTCCCGTAGGTCTTCGTCTTTAATGAACCTTTACAAAACGTTTACAAAACGTTTTGTATTAGGTCCCGTAGGTCTTCGTCTTTAATGAACGTTTAAAAACGTTCTTAAAACGTTCTGCTGGTCCTTGCACTTGAAAGCAAATACATGAAAGGTTTTTTATTGGTTTTTCTAACGTTTAAACAACGTTCTAAAAACGTCCATTTGGAACGTTCTAAAAACGTTTTCAACCTTCCACAAATAAACGTTTTTAAAACGTGTTCACAGAACGTCCAAATAACGAACTTTGAACCTGTTTAGAACGTTCAGAAAACGTCCAATTGTGGGTAGTATAGAGGCTAGAGGCTAGTAGAGGCTGCTTTGTCCGAAAAGAACTCGATTTTGCCCGAAAATAAGATGAAATTGGCCGAATGTAACATTAGTTGCCCGAATATGACACTTTTTTATGTACCCGAATCCGGGACCCGAATATGATTTTGCCCGAATTTCAGGTTCGTTTTGCCCGGAGTCGGATGGCCGTTTTCAAAACTCGAGGAGGGGGGCCCGGGGGGGGGGGGGGGGGGGGAGGGGCTGCAGCCCCGCCTCATACGCCCGGCCTATGGCTCCGTCTATCTGACTTGAAAATCAATATTTTGATGATCAGACCACTTTGCTCTGGGTTCAACGCAATTGTGAACATATTAATTAGAAATATACATTATTTTATATTTCCAATCCCTTTTCTGTGTCGGTGGTCTATAGATGAGGGTTTAATATGATTTAATTGTTATTCATGTGTGTTTGAAAAAGGGTATTTCTCAACATTAAGTAGCCTACCCGAAATGAGGCTTGTAATGAGAATAAATCATACTCCTGAGGAAATTGCAAGCGAAGCGCGCGGCAAAACCAAGATTTTGAGAAAAGTTGAAGGTTGATTATCAATAATTATGTTTGTTCTGTCCTCCCCCACTGACCTCCCCCGGCAGGATCGACGCCTCTGGACTTTCAATCAGAATTGTAGTTCCATGAAAAGGCCAATTCATAGGAAAAGGCACCACAAAGGGGAAATATATATTTACTAGTTAACCACATAAAGAGTGAAACATAATTTTCTATTTAGAATGATATTATGTTTGTATAATGGCTGATAAGGCGATCAAGTCGAGTTGCGGAATCAAAGCGAGCGATTTTTTTTGTGCCGAAAAATCATAGACGAAATATCGAGAACTACGTGCCTAACTATTATTGCCAATTTGGTAAAAACAGTATGCTTAAACATAAAGACCTAGGATTTTATTGTTTATATTTTGTAATAATTGTCGCATTGTTATCGTTTAAAATTAATATTCTGCATTGGAAGCAATATTTTAAAAGAAAAATCATGATTTAAAAATGATAATCAGCCATGTTTGTATCAAAATGTACATTTCGGATGTACCATTTGGCCAGCTGGGCCAATCGGCAACTTCTGTAAGTCAGCCTAGCAGTTTCCACATTTGCATCACGACAGGGCCCAATTTTTCCCCACAAATAATTCACAAAAAACAGTAGATATGAGTAATGGAACGAACCAAAATGGACCTACTCTGGACCAACAGGTATGTATAGATTATATTTGAAAAATTTC
This sequence comes from Echinarachnius parma, assembly GCA_037951105.1. Classification (NCBI taxonomy): domain Eukaryota; kingdom Metazoa; phylum Echinodermata; class Echinoidea; order Clypeasteroida; family Echinarachniidae; genus Echinarachnius; species Echinarachnius parma. The sequence continues at coordinate 28,792 of JBAMJV010002081.1, forward strand.
AGACCTCAGTTGCACTTGTAAAGTAATAAAACATGAATCAAAGACGTCTCTTTTAGGTTAGGGAATTTTGTTTGTCATATGGTTATCACGTTCATTGTTCGTGCATGCATGCTGTGAGTGTGACTGCGTTACGTGTGTGCACGCATGTGGCTGTGCTGTGTCACTGTGTTGTGCTTTGCAAATTAGGTGTGCTTTAGTGTGGTGCATGTGTGATGTACGGGAAGTGCACGAAATGTGGCGTGCACGCACACGTTCATGTATGTCTGATCGAGTGATTGTGACCGACTGAAAGTGATGCTAAAAAGCCAAAAGGGGAATTCAACCTAGTCCAAGAAGACTAAAGGTAGAGACATTTACATTAACATTTGGACGTTTTTTTTCAACATGTCATACCTTTAGTCCTAGTCCATAGTGTACACGTTCTGTATCTAGCCACTTATCCACCCAAAAAAACCTCCAATTTGGTTGGAAATATTTCGGCTACTCTCCTGAATTTTCACGACTAGGCAGATGTTTACTCTCTTTCTGCAATTGTGCTGTCCCAAATACGTTTACAAGTTGTAATTCTGGTAAAATTAACACTTTTCCGAGGTAAACACAGCCCGATGTTTGATGACCAAGAATTTCCGTAACATGCTATTCAACGCAATTGCACAATGTAGTATTGTATTCGCCGTGTATAGACATTTGCATAACACACGGCTCGCGATTATAATACCGTTGCATGTATAACCTGCACGCGCGCGCGCCGTATTATATAGAGGATACGGCGCGCGCGCGTACAGGTTATACATGCAACGGTATTATATTCGCGAGCCGTGTGTTATGCAAATGTCTACACGGCGAATACAATACTACCATGTGCAATTGCGTTGAATAGCATGTTACGGGAATTCTTGGTCATCAAACATCGGGCTGTGTTTACCTCGGAAAAGTGTTAATTTTACCAGAATTACAACTTGTAAACGTATTTGGGACAGCACAATTGCAGAAAGAGAGTAAACATCTGCCTAGTCGTGAAAATTCAGGAGAGTAGCCGAAATATTTCCAACCAAATTGGAGGGTTTTTTTGGTGGATAAGTGGCTAGATACAGAACGTGTACACTATGGACTAGGACTAAAGGTATGACATGTTGAAAAAAAACGTCCAAATGTTAATGTAAATGTCTCTACCTTTAGTCTTCTTGGACTAAATTCAACCCAAGATCGAGATGGCAAGAAATGTGTTGTTGCCGTGTTGTTTGCATAACTAAGAATGAAAGTATGAACAAAAGAAGGTGAATAAGAAAAATCATTTGCGAAAATCTAAGCAAAAACGGAAGCGAAGTCGAAGAGCAACAAATTAGTTTTTTTATTACATTATTTCCATTCCAATTTCCAGTTCGCAAGTATCACTCCGATATGTTCAACTTCGTCATCGGTGACATTTTTTGCGAACTGCTGCCATTTTCAATTCGTACATGAATATAAATGAAAATCACATTTTCACATAAACAAAAATTAGGAGCTTTATTTCCTTCAACATAACAACTTACATAATGTCTGTGGCTGCTCAATATTCCTTCATGAATTCATAAAAAACAGAAGAAAATTGATTTTAGCAATTAAAGTGAAATTTTTACTGAGAAATAAGTGAGTTTTTATGTACAAAACCTATGCCTACGGCTTGGATCGACAAATCTATCGCTTTCATGGCCTTTTTGACATTATTATTATTATTGTTATTTTCACTGTCGGCATTCTAGCGATAGACGCTACCCATACACTGTGCCTTGCGCAGTAAGAACACCGTAGCTCCGCAGTAAAAGTTAGTTACGGAAAATCATTTTTTTTTGCACATAAAACGCCACATTCTCGCACTTTGAGCGACATTTGTAGCCCTATCAATATATTTAGGGCTACTATAATACTTTAACTCATCGATCTCGTGTGTCGCTGTACGTGTCATTCCATAATTCCGGCGATTTTTACAATTTTAAAACGATTTTCCATCACTCTTCTTCGGTCTTTCGCCGTTTCGCGGTACTTTTTGTTCAAACTGCAAAAAAAATAAATATATAATGTGCATCCGTATGCGCGAACACTTTTTCAGAAACTTAGGCGCCCAAGTTCTGTATAGCAGCTTTGCGGCGCGCGCGCTATACCGTACCTAGCTGCCTAAGTTTCTGAAAAAGTGTTCGCGCATACGGATGCACATTATATATATATTTTTTTGCAGTTTGAACAAAAAGTACCGCGAAACGGCGAAAGACCGAAGAAGAGTGATGGAAAATCGTTTTAAAATTGTAAAAATCGCCGGAACTATGGAATGACACGTACAGCGACACACGAGATCGGTGAGTTTAAGTATTATAGTAGCCCTAAATATATTGATAGGGCTACAAATGTCGCTCAAAGTGTGAGAATGTGGTGTTTTATGTGCAAAAAAAAAAGATTTTCCGTAACTAACTTTTACTGCGGAGCTACGGTGTTCTTACTGCGCAAGGCACAGTGTATGGGTAGCGTCTATCGCTAGAATGCCGACAGTGAAAATAACAATAATAATGTCAAAAAGGCCATGAAAGCGATAGATTTGTCGATCTACCTACGGCTATGCTATGACGAGTTAAACTTGACAAATATGTTGCAAATTCAGTGACGAGAAATCATGCCCCCAAAATGCCAAAAAAATAAAAAGAGCCCCTGTAAATTTGCATAGAGTTCAAATTCAATGCAAGACAATTTTCAGAGTGCTATTTTCATGCATGTCGAGCTTGAATATATCCCCCCCCCCCCCCCCACCAAAAAAATAAATATAAATAATAATAATTTTAAGTTCTTTCCCCTCGTTGCAATTTCAAAACTTATTGCTGATTTGTACATGATGTTCAAATGTAGGCATAACTCATGCTGTTAACCCCTTGTCTTGTAGGGGTGGGCATAACTCTAGTCTTGTGTTTCTTGTCCAGTTTTTATGAAATTTTCACCAATTATTATTATTCTTCTGATCGTAATTTGTGTTGAGTGACAGGGTGAGTTGCCTCATTTGGCCAAGTTGCGAGTTTTGAGCCAAATTTGTAAAAGTTTGAAACTGTGTGTCACGACTCGAACTCGAAGGCTGTCTGCATACTTGTACAGACAACAAATACCATACTGTTGTTTTTATGACATTTGTAGCCTGGAACAGTAACTAAAAGTAGCTGAAATGTAAACTTCAAATTCAATTTTTTTATCATTTATGTAACATTTATTTAACAAATCTATATTTTCTTAATATAAAATATTCTGATTACCTCCTTTGTTCAGTTTGCTGCTATGGAGCTGATGGGAGGACATCCAGGAGGTAATACAATGCTAGAAAAATTAACCTTTTTGCCTTGTGGCCCAGTTGGGCAAGTAAAAACAAGATTGTTCAAATCCAGTGGCCCGAACCCTGATTCTGGTGCCTGGCCTAAATAAAGAAAACATAACAAATTATGTTATATTTGGTCGCTCATTCGGGCCAGTGGAATTTACGTCTAAGGATCAATGAAATTTGGTTGCCCAAAGCTTATTTAGAGTGGCCCCGGTTATTTTCAAGCACTGGGTCAGGGAGAGTAATAAGATTGTATCTTCAGGGGCTTCTTTCAGCCTCACCTGCATGAAAATAGCCCTCTAGAAAATTTTAGTTTTTCATTGAACTCTATACAATTTACTCTTTCATTATTTTAATTTATTCATTTATTTATTTTTTAATTTTTAATTTTTGTAATTTTTTTGGGGGGGGCATTTTTTGGGCACTTTGGTGAATAAATTGCCTTGAGCCCCACTGTATTCTTTCACTGTCTCTTTAATCCCAACATAGCCAGTGATCACATCTCTAGTGTGGCACACTTGACCAGGGCTCCTCATTAATATATATATTTGTTTTGGCCCTGTCTGGGCCCAAAACAAAAACTTCCCCAAAAAAAACAACAACAAAAAACAGCAATTTACTTACTGTAAAATATTTTATTGATTACATCTGCACTTAGGGATAACCGATAAGGCTTGACATGGAAAAAAACAGGATTTTCTCCTTTCGGTCATTGTTAGTTTGAAAATCCAGTTGCCAGATCGGACCACCAAAATTAGACTTTTATGAATGTTTAATTACTGACCCAAACCAATCACATCCGGTGAATCGTTTACTTTGTCCCAGTATATTAAAAATATGCAAAACAATTGTGTAGGTGTCTGAAATACTTAAAATTATGATAGTAATTCAAATTTTGGGACTAGAAATGTCAATTTACTGGATTTTATGTCACAAGATGACTATGTGGTCTTCTTTGTTTTGTTTGTGGAACAGGAAAGAAGTATGTTCCACCACACCTCCGCAGCAGCTCCGGAGCACGCCCTCCCATGGCCGTTCCTCCACCTGGTACGTTACCACATGTTTGCAATGTGTACATGTACAAACTTGAAAGGTTTCCTGGCTTTTCTGTAGAAATAAATAACCACACATAAGTCTAGATCAGGGTAGGAAATACATGGGGGCTGAGGGCTATTTTGCACACTAATTTTCAAAATGGCCTCCTGAAATCAGTGGGTAGCCCTCAAATTACAATACAGTGTTATGTGAAATATTTTGTGATATCCATCAGATTAAAAAAATAAGCCCCCTAAAATTAAAATTAAAATAAAACAAAACTAATTCCTGCATTGGTCTAGATGCTAGACTGGTTTGGAATCTGTCCTTTTTTTTTCCTTCATGGCTTTAAGTACCATTTTGACCCTTGTCCTGTCGGAACATGCAGATTCAGTTGCAACAATGTGTAACATGCATTTCCTGTGTATACTGTACAATGGTGCTTATTACTGCTACACAGTGTTGCAATTGTTTATTGCATACAGAATAGCAGATTGCATTGCAGTACATTTAAGGGGACAGGGTTTGCTAGGGTGTACATGTAAATAAGCTATTTTTGTTTGTTTGTAAGTGCTTAGATAAAAGGTAGTTTTAGTTCATTCATTAAAAATGTGTATTAACACATGGTAGAATGCTGATTTGAAAACGAGTTCAGAAGAAAATCAACCTTTTGCCCAACAGTTATGCTGACCAAATTCCTTTTGATATTTCGTAATCTCAATTGGAACAAGTTTAATTTCAGGATGCAATTTAGATTTTAAGGATAATTTCATGGTTCACTGTTTGAGTGGCATTGCTTTGGGACTTCCTCCAGCCAGTTTTGTACAAACAGGATAGAACATGCACGTACTGCACAGCCCGGATGTACATGTATGAACATACATTCTTTTGTATGTGTGACTGTGTGCAAATTGCCTTATACTAGGATGTTCATGCAGGAAGTCATCAAATTCGTTCATAATCGTAATATCCAAGTAAATTCAAGCTGTGCAGTATTGTATGTACAAATATATGGTGTTGGCAGTGGTAGTGATGTTGCTTTTCTTCTCATCAAGCACCATGTAAATCAATCCCATCCCTCCAAAATAAAGACTCATTTTCCTAAGGCAGCATGAGGCATATAAGAACTTCAGACTGACACAGCCTCATATCTGATGTCATCATGAGAATAAAATCACCAAACTGTTTCCATGTTCATTAAGTTCATAGTAATTAATGAAAGGTCAAAGAAGGTCAAAACCCCAACCTCAAAATATAGACATGTCATTGTCAAATGTAAATGGTCTGAACTCCAAATTACAGAAGCATATAAATTAATATACAATTTGTTTCAACAATGTGGATGGCATTTTGAACAAAATTGTTTGAGTGATTATTAGAGTTCCCAAGGAAATCTTTGTTCACTGCATCTGTGACTGCAATGAGTGAAAACTCCTAATAACCAATAACTAAGGTTATTAAAATTCATAAGACGTGTTTTATTTTTCAAGAAGTAGTATTGATTAGGGGGCTCGGTTAATTAAAGGGACTTAGTAACATTGTCCAAATCCTCAAAATAAAATTGTAATTCTAGCGGTTCCTTTATACCTTGTTGTATTCGTATTAACAATAAAATCATGGGACAGCTTTCGGTTTTTCAAATTTCCCTTTCATTACAAAGATATGTATGATTGAAGTATTTAGATAAGAAAATCTCCGGGCGAGATTTTCATCCCTGTACAAAGTGAATGCAGTGAGTTGGTGAATATCACCCAATATCACTTTGCATTTTCGCTCATTACTTGGCCATACATTGTCCATTTGACCTGAAATTTTCACACAATACCCTGAGGACATATGAGATAACAACAGTATACATTGCATCAACCATTCATCAGTTTTTGCACATCTCAACAAAGTTACTAGATCCCTTTAACATAAGATGCTTTTTTTATTATTTAACAAACACCAAGTAAGAATCCATGTTCAAACGAAAAATTAATATTTAAGTAAATACTCAAAAGTTAATATGGTAACTAAAGTCTTACATGTAGATATTGAAGTGTCTAAAGAGTTGAGCCCTCTGCACACACAGCCGATTTGACCCAATCCGACTGTTTTTCACTCGAATCTGCTCAGTATTCGTTGCTGCCGGCCCTCAGGACTCCGGTTTTGCCAGTCAAGAGCCAGTCGGAGGTCATTCGAGGCCGATTCAACATGTTAAATCAGCTCCGACTGAGCGAAACCGACTCTAGACCGTCTGAAAACCAGTTGGGTCGGATCAAGTCGGCTCTGTATGCGGTGGGCTTTACGCAGAGGCTGTGTCAGGAATTGGCCTTGAAATGCATAAAAGACCCCCTTTAAATTTTAGATAGAGTTCAATGCAAACCTAATTTCTGAGTGCTATTTTCATACCGAAATGTTTGAAATGTAGCCCTTAAAAAGAAAAGAAAATATATTGCATCCATAAGCTTTACACTCGATGCAAGCATACATGTAAACTACAGAGTGTGTTCTGTATTTGTGAACATGGCGCCTTCTGGTACATGTAACACAAAGAGAAGTGTCCTCTTACATGTTGACACAGCCACTTACAGTAGAGAAGTGTACACCCATTCGGGACTGGTTCCAAAATACTTGGGCTGGACTCTGGAGTCTTGTAGAATAGTTGTTATACAAAAACAAATTATCTTAAATTGATTTTAAAAAGTAATAAATTGTAGAACTATTATGATTACAGTGTATTTAAAGCCTTGCTTGAGTGATGAAAATAGGTGTTGGTATTTTTTGGCTCTATTTATTTGATAGATAAATGTAGATGGATGACTAAATTTATTGTTTAATGATAAGTTGACAGGGAAAGAAACTGAACTGTGTGTATTTGTCAAATATATATCAATGCGAAATCAAGCTTCATTCACCAAAAAGGGACTAAAACAATTTCTATTACAAGATATTGTATATTTTTTGTGCTTACAATATGAACATCATGTATTATCTGAAAATCATGTAATATGTTTGAGGAGTTGAGTGGGATAGACATGAGGAAACACACATTATTGTGGCTGTTGAAATTGATGAGCAAAATAAAGACTGTGGCCTGAATTTGTATTCTTATCAGTGGCGCACCTTTTGTCTAGGATCGGAATGAACATAAATTACTGACAATCTTTGGACTGTGTCAAGCAAATTGTTGTCTAGTTGTGACTAGCAGGTTTTTTTTTTAAATTGATAATTTGAGAGGCAAACATGTCTCCAGGATCACTTGGCAACAGTCGATAAGCTAGACACATTCCATTGGTGTTACAAAAAAAAACGCCTTTGACTCAACTTTTTGATGACGACTGCCATGTTAACAGTGAATCGATCCACGCTTTAAGCAACCAATTATCGATAATTGTGTCCATTTGATCTTCGACCTACGATGTGCCACTGATCAGAGTTTGGGCCTGTTAAGTTGTAATGGTACTTGCAATTTTGTTGTGCCTTTACAGGCGGCTACCAGAGCTTCGTTGCCCCCACCGCTCAGGCAGGGTTTGGTGGCACACAGTACACCCGAGGCGAGTCTTTCTGTCATATTCATGCACTACATATATTCCTCACATTGATTTGGAAGTAGCATCCGTTCAGTTTCTTTTAGTTTTATTTGTTTATTTTGTTTATTTATTTTTTGTTATTTCCCCTAGTGTTTTTGGCTTCCTCTCCCTATTTATTCAAAGAAAGCAAAATTTTGGTTTAATTTTTGTTAAATAGTTGTTATCAATTTGTTGTTATTAATCAGTGTAAAAGAGATAATTTGTTAATCATTTAGAATTTAGAAAAATGTAGCTTGGTTGTATGCAGTTAGTTGTTTTACGTTTATTTTATTTTATTGTTATCTTTATGACGTTACCTACATGTACCTCCATAATACCTTCCCTTTACATGTTTGACTCACTAACCATGTTCATTTACATTATAAATATACATGTCAGATTTGTGTACAATCATTGTGTCCTGGGGATGCTGCATAAAGAGTTGTGATCACTTGCAAAGTTGTGATTGCAGTGTAAAGCCCGGCGCAGACAGAGCCGACTCGACCCGATCCGACTGGTTTCAATCAGGCTAGAGTTGGGCCCGGTCGGTCGGAGCAGATTTATCGTGTTGAATCGGCCCCAACTGGCATCCGACTGTCTCTCGACTGGCAAAATGTGTGTCGCGAGGCACTGAAAACTGAGCCGATCGGAATGACAACCAGTCGAGTCGGCTCTGTCTGCGCCGGGCATTAGTGTCAGAAATGATAAATATACTGAGCAATTTGTTTACATTTAGATGCATTTTGTGACTTGCAATTAATTGCAACTCTTTATGCAGCACCCCCGTTAATTATTTGAGAGTATGCATAGATCTTAGTTCCCTTTGTTAACCTTCATTTAATATTTGTTTCTTATTGAATAGCATGAATTAGTTCAATTTTAGACAAGAATACATGTAGGTGAATGCTTGATGCCTGATTTGTGAATATATTGCTTTTCTATAATATTACAGTACTACAGTATATTGAACTACATTATGTCAAGCCTCCACACTAAATGTTTTTTCTACTTGCCCATTCGGGCAAATAAAATCATGAATGTTCAACTCTTACTTGTCCACCCCCCCCCCCCCCCCCTAAAAAAAAGTGAAACTTACGCTCAATTCTCATTTACATTTGTACATGTAGAGTAATACAAGGAATTACATTTTCTTTCGTATTTGAACACAACTGTTCGTTGCCCACTCAAATGAGTTCCTCACAATGTACATACATGTACATGTACATGTACTAGTACAATTTTTAGTTAGTTTGAACTGCATTTTTTGTTTGTTAGATTATAATACATGTAATGTAGGTTTAATGTGGATTTAGCTTGTTCAAGAGTTATCAAGACTATTTGATATTGATATCTCTCATGCATTCTCCATAGACACCAGCTAAATATTTTGGGGACCAGTCCTGAACTAATGTACATACAAAACTACATTGTATTCTATGATGCACAGTTCTAAGCTAGTGTAACATGTACTTGTGTTTGCATGATACAGCAATGTACATGTACAATGTAGTGTTTTATTCGGTTTATTTGTTTGTTTTGTATGTTTTTTCCCTTTTGAATATTTTTTCTTGAAGGGGATGGGGAATTAAGAATTATGACAACTTCCCATAATGTTTGTCCATGATTTTGCTAGTATAATTTGAGTTATTTAATTACAACAAAAAAAAAAAAATCACATAGATATATCTCGAACAGTGTCATTACATTCAAGTTAAAAACTAAAGATTTCAAGCTTTTACAAAAAATGTTTTAAGTCTGCATGTCAGGAAAAAAAAGTAAAATAACCAAGTAACATTACTGTACCTCTGGGGCAAATAGTCACATGTGACTTTATGTGTTTTTATAGAAGTTTTGTTGACCCTTTGACCATTGTGTGGTGGATAATAATAATTTGTTGTTGTTTGCCCCTTAGGAGCTCCCATGAACTATGCCGCCGCACCCCCTCCCCCATTCGGCGCCCCACCCCCACAGACCCAGGGCTACAGCGGTAGCTATGACAACCAAGGAGGCTACGGCGGCGGCCGTGGTGGTGGTGGTGGATATAACAACCAGCGAGGTGGCAGCAGCTACAATGGCCGTGGCAGCTACAACAGAGACAGTGGACGCGGTGGTGGTGGGTATGACCGCGGTCAGAGCAACAGCTACAACAGCCGTGGTGGCGGAGGCAGATACAACGATCGCCAGGGTGGGTCCTACCAGGGCAGAAACAACTACCAAGGTATAAATTTGAAAAAAAGAAAGAAAAAACAAAAACATTTATAGAATGTTAGTATTTCCATAGATATTGTATTCAGTATTTGAACATACAAGATGTGACAAAGTTTCTGCTTTGAGAAGCATGTAAAAAACATTAACTGCAAAATTAATACAATTTTTTGAAGTTTCTGTTTTTAATATTTAAACTTAACCATGAACTATCACCTCATGTAATGCATATCCCACTTTTTAGTGGCACTGCATTGCTAAGAATGAAGACAAAAATACTTTGCATTGATAATCATCTGATGAAGATACATGTATTATTGACATCTTTTTATGTTATCTTGTTGAAGAGCTGAACAATATTTTTCACATTTTGTCTTGTCGAAGAACTAATAACTTCATATTGTGTCTGGTTGAAGTGTCGATAAAGATACAGTCAACTTCATATTTAGTTTAGTTGACAGAGATGCTAACTTGATTTGTTTATGTTCTGTTGACGGTGAATATGGAGGCGGTGGTCGCGGTGGATACCAGAGCCAGCCAGGCCAGGGCGGACCCGGAGGCTACAACAACGCCGGGGGGCGTGGTGGCTACACCAACACCAACACCAACAGCCGACTGGACTGGGGACCAGGCGCAGCTCAACCGAGCCGGGGCGGTGGAGATGGTGGTTTCTGGACCAGTCAGCAACAAGGAGGACAAAGCCACGAGCAGGGACAAGGCACGGCATGGGGACGTGCAGAGGACTTCAGGGGGCGGGATGTGCCCCGTGTGGAACAGGAGGAGGACTGGACTAAACCCCTGCCCAGGAACACACGCTTCGAGAAGTAAGTCGGAGTCCAAATCGGGGTCTTGCAGAAGGTAGTGGGATGGGATCCACATTGACTGTTTTTCCCACTGGCCTGGTCCAGCAAGTACATGGATTTTCACTCAATACTGTGGAAACTGTCTAATACTCAAAATCAATCTCTCTTTGTATTAATTTTAACTGCAACTGTTTGCCACATAGTATTTTGGGATCCTTTGAAGGAAATTAGAAGGTATGAGCAGTTTCCAGAGCAGTTCCAGATCAAAACCTTGTAATGCTTTTTCTCTCGAGCCATTTGCGATGCAGTGACTCCCAACTGTGGCAATTTTTGCCTCAACTTTGACTAATTGTTCTGATAAAACTAAACACCACCTTATATCTGTGTATTTTATTAATGTGAACAGCCGAAGGTTTTACCCTTGTAATCCACATAATTATCTTATATGCTCAATATACTGGCGAATAAATCATGTATGAAGGCACAAACAGTTTCCAGATTTTTAAAAACCTAACATCTTAATTTTTTTTCTCCTTCTCTTCCCCCATTATCCGCACAGTGAGCTGTTTGATACTACTAGTTCTGGGCTTTCTGGCATCAACTTTGACAAGTATGCCGATATCCCCGTGGAGGCCACAGGTTCCGATGTGCCGAAGCCAATTGAACAGGTCAGTCAGGAATTAATTAACCATTTCAGGACTCATCCTGTAAATACTTTGTCAATTGGGCATGTGTGTGTAAGCACAGTAAAACCGGTTTATAGTGAACACCTTAGGGAAACAAGAAAATTGGCCAATGTAGACAGATGACCTCTACAGACCGGTTATATTACATTGATTTTTATCTGTAAGGGATCAATTTTGACAGCCAATTTAGGCAGGTTGGCTGCTATAGGCAGGTGGGCTGCTATAGGCAGGTGGGCTGCTATAGGCAGGTGGGCTGCTATAGGCAGGTGGCCACTAATACAGGTTTTACTGTAGAACCCTGAGTGGAGAATTCTTGTAGTTTACTCTGGGTATAGTGGCTTGAATCCAGTCCAGGTCAACCTCAAAAATACTTTCTTTTTTTCATAAGGGCTGTTTTTACAATTTTGAGGGGGGAAAATGCCCTCGTGAAAATATTCACGATGCGCAAGATAACTATGTGGGTTTTAACTGTGCCAAAATCACTAGGTGTGTAATAATGCAATTGTGGAAAAGTGTCTTCTAACAGATGTGTGTATCATTTAAACAATTGTGTAATTATAACTTATTATATTCCACATACTAAGAATCTTGCTCTACGATTGGTCAAAAGTTAATCACGTTAATCATAGTTTCGCCCATCATTGATGGGAGAAGAAAAGTTTGTTACACTGTGTACTATCTTGGGTGAAAGTGCGTTGCACTCACTACTATCTTGGTGAAAGTGTGTTGCACTGTGTACTGATAATAACAATCTTCAATTGTTCGCGCACAAGTACGCGTGCGCGCGTTAGTGCGCAGCTACGCTTAATAGACAATGGTATAAGCGTCTTTGACTTTTAATAATAAATCTTGTTCATGTGAAGGATTGACGAAATTAAAATAAAAGACTCGATAAATTGCTCAATATTCCAAACTTTTTAGCCCTTTGTGTTAGTTATAGGTCGTTTGTGATCAAAATAATTGATGTGGAATATAAAGCAAATAATCACCTTTTGGTTTCAGGCAATGGCAAACTATCACTTCCTCGGCGATCTGAATGTATACGCTATCTTTCCTCAGCTTCGCTTCGGAAAGATAGCTACATCCAGATCGCCTCGGAAGTGATAGTTTGTCCCATCACCTTCACCAACGGTAATTATTTACTTACCATCATTTTTTTATTGTAATAATTTATCCTCGAGTTGTTGCTTCAATGCAAAATGCATTGTATTTTGCTGTTTTTTGTGCAGGCAAGCTTAGAAAGAAGCTATTAAATAACAGCAAGGTTTGTGAATTCATTTTTATGGAGTGAACAAATACACAGAGGCTCAGTGTGATTTAGCCGCAGAAATGCCCCAAAGTGCCCCAGAAAGTCAACAAGAGTGCCCATCAAATTGAGTAGTTCAATGCAAAACTAATGTTAAAGTGCTTTTTTCATGAATGTGCAAGTGTTTGAAAAGTATCCTCCGAAATCATAAATTTTATTCCCCTCCCCTCCTGTTTTTTCTGCGATGCAGTTCAATGACGTAGACCTGGGAGAGATCATCCGTGGCAACACAGAGCTGTGCCACTACGCAGTGCCAACCCCCGTACAGAAGTATGCCATCCCCATCATCAAGGGGAAGAGGGACGTCATGGCCTGCGCCCAGACCGGTATGATATTCACAAATCAATTCTTGTTTAGAAACAAATTGAAGTCACACAACATACAAAGTCTTTTGTTTACCCGACAGGGAGCTTTAAAAAGATGCTCAATAGTGTTATATAATAATGTTTCAGTGCTGTAGCATGATCGGAGAGTCTCTGGACTTTTAATCACATGGTGCCAACCCCCGTACAGAAGTATGCCATCCCCATCGTCAAGGGAAAGAGGGACGTCATGGCCTGTGCCCAGACCGGTATGATATTCACAAATACATTTTGTTTAGAAACAACAAATTGAAGTCGCACAACACAACATACAAAGTTTTTTGTTTACCCGACAGGAAGCTTTAAAAAGATAGTGTTTAATAAAGTGCTGTATCATGATCAGAGTCTCAAATTTTGGTGGCCCCAGGCCAGCAGGCCTGTGCTACTTGACCCAGTAATGACCTAGCATTGACCTATCCTTCACCCAGCATTGACCTAGCATTGACCCATCATTGACCTAGCATTGACCCATCATTGACCTAGCATTGACCTAGCACATGTTTTATTCCCACCTGTTCAGGCTCTGGCAAGACTGCAGCCTTCCTGCTGCCCATCCTGTGCCAGATCTTTGAGAGCGGACCTCACAAGCACTCTGTGGTAAGTCAAGGCTCAAAGTCAACTTCTATCTACTGTGGTAATTCAATAAAACTTGACGCTTAAGATGCATCTAAAGCTCCGTCTTAATAGACCTTATCTCATGTTACCCTGGCCAAGGGAACATCATAAAATACTTCCCCAAAGTGTGTCATTTGATTAAATTATATACAATGCAGTACAAGCGTTTTAAGAGTCTAATTATGTAAATACAATGTGAATGGTTTTGCCTTGTGGCCCAGTAGGGCAAATAAAAACAAGTGGGCCCAAACCTGAATCTGGTGGCCCCAAGCAAAGAAAAGCATTAACCCTATCTTAACTGGGGGGGGGGGGGGGGGGGTCAATTTACCACAGGCAATACATAAGAAATTTTTTTTTGTTTTTTGAAAACCTGTTTAGTCATAAAGAATAATCATGCACAAAATTAGCATATTCTGAGCAACATTTAGTGATTTACAGACAAAAAGAGGATTTAATACTCCAATGTACCTCTATGCAAAATTTCGCTTGAATCGGACAATCGGTCTTCGAGATCTTAGGGGGGGGGGGGGGGGGGGTCAAATTGACCCCCCCCCCCAGGTAAAAACCTGGTCTGAAATAGCCCAGTTAGAATAGGGTTAAACATTCTGCTATATATTCTGCTATATAAGCATCAATGAAATTTGGTGGCCCGGAGCTAATTTTTAGTGGCCCTGGGCCAGCGAGCCTGTGCTAATTTCGAGCATTGGTTAGTAATAAAGTGATGTTTAAATACTTAAATTTTCCTTTTTCCTCCATTCATAGAGTGGCTACCGCCGTAAGCAGTTCCCCTTGGCCCTCATCCTGTCTCCAACCCGTGAACTGGCCTCGCAGATCTACGACGAAGCCAGGAAGGTGAGTCAATTCTCTTCAATATCTCCTTGGGGGTGTTTCACAAAGATTCTAAGTTGAACTTGACTCCTTGACCTGACTATTTATTATGGCAAGCCATGTGTAGCCTTAGAATAAAAACATATTCAAAAGCAAGAATGCTAGTATTATAGACTGTCATAAATTTTACATCAAGAACATGGAATCTCCTTGTTAATAGACAATATTATTATAATTTTAATCAACATTTTATGCCCTTTACAAAAAAAATTCAAATTCTCTCACATATTTGTTACTAAATGTTTTCCTCTCTCCATTTCCCAAGTTCGCCTACCGCTCCCACGTGCGTCCCTGTGTGGTGTACGGAGGAGCCGACATCAAGGGTCAGATCAGTGACCTGGAGCGAGGCTGCCACATGCTGGTTGCAACCCCAGGACGTCTGGTTGACATGATTGAGAGGGGAAAGATCGGACTGGAGCACATCCGGTGAGTTCAACTTAGAAGTTAAAGGGGACCACCAGGCAAAGAACAACACATTATTATAAGTTGTGGTACCCTTTTGTGATATCAAATAGACACCCAACATTTTGCAACGGGTTGTGTAATTCATAAAAAAATGCAATTCATTACCAACACTTATGGAACCACTATTATTTCCTGGTGCCATACTCGCCAAACATTTGCGAGTGCGCCAATTCTATTCACGCGTACGTTTGGAGACGATAGAATTCCGGACGATTCGTTCGCTCTAGACAAAGGTAGTCTTCATACATGCAGATCCATATATACACATGTTGTAGTATGGTGATGCGTTTTCCAATTACATTATTTTTCTGAACTTGTTGATGGAATGGACTACTAAAGATGTTACCTTTCATTTATAAGAATATTATTTTTGGGTGGTGGTACCCTTTAATGCGTGGCTCTGGCCTGGGGCCACCAAAAAAGAGATTGTTTCTACTAAAAGTGGGTTTTAAACAAAGATTTTTAAGTAGTCAATCATATAACGGCAAGATTAGTCAGGAAAATATTGTTATATTGTTTTATTCATTTTTGCTTCAGTTGGGTTGTGCTTGACGAGGCCGATCGTATGCTTGACATGGGATTTGAACCTCAGATCCGCCGCATCGTGGAGCAGGACAACATGCCCAAGACCGGGGAGAGACAGACACTCATGTTCAGCGCCACCTTCCCTAAGGAGATCCAGGTACGTAGTAGTCGTAAAACCAAGGATGATGTCGATGATGATGGTGTTGGTGATGATGATGGTAATGGTGATGGTGGTGGTGATTATGACGATTGTGACAGTGATGAAGATCGAGATGATGGTGATGTGGACGTGGTGTGGCGAGATTGGTAGAGCGCGTGCCTTCCAATCGTGAGGTCCTGAGTTCGAACCCAAGGTATGCCCATCACGATTTTCCTTCAGCAAGAAAATTATCCACATTTGCTGCTCTCGACCCAGGTGTATAAATGGGTACCCGGAAGGATGGAAAGGAGTTACTTAGCACTGTGTGCACCTACGAGGTTGCCTAGCTGGAATGCTCCCCAGGGAGTGGACAATGTGCACTTTGTGTGCTGGATTGAGTGCAGTATGTATCTGATGACCGGGGTAATAATAGTGATGCGCTGCGAGCGTCGAAAGACGGAACGTGCGCTATATAAGTAGCCACCATTAGTATTATTATTATGATGATTGTGGTGATTGTGACTATGATGAGGCTGATAGAAATGATAACGATGATGGCGAAGAGTTAAACCCTCGTTTCACACCTTTCCAAACCATTTAGCTCCTGGCCCGTGACTTCCTGAATAACTACATCTTCTTGGCTGTGGGCCGTGTTGGTAGCACCAGCAAGAACATCACCCAGAAGATTGTCTGGGTGGAGGAAATGGACAAGCGCTCCTTCCTCCTTGATCTGTTGTCTGCAGCAGGAAAGGACGGTATGTTCCTCCCACCCTGGAGGAAAAAAAATGGGCAATTCATATTCTTCCTTGTTTTTTGTTTTTTTTTGGGGGGGGGGGGGGGTGGGGGGGGGGGCACCTCATGGTATGGTCGAAGGTCAGTAGCCCAGGTCAAATGTCATATGGAGTCAAATTAAATTGGGGTCCTGTGCAGAAAAATGTACAAGTTAACTTGCAAGCTTCTTTATTTCTGATAAATTTGCAACCCTTCATGAATCCATTTGGAAGCGAAAACGGTCAATAAATGCATTAGGGTGGACTTCATGTTGTAGTAAGGTCAAAGAGTGCTCATCTAAGGTCAAGTAATTGCAAGCTCCTTTATTATGCCTCCGCCAACGAAGTGGCCGGAGGCATTATGTTTTCGGGTTGTCCGTCCGTCCGTCCGTACGTACGTCCGTCCGTACGTACGTCCGTCCGTACGTACGTCCCGTTTTCGTTCTCGCGATATCTCAAGAACCGGTTGACGGATCAATTTCAAACTTGGTATGAGTGTACATATTGGGGTGACAATGATCTGATTAGATTTTGGGGTTCATGAGGTCAAAGGTCAAGGTCACATGACTCAATATATGTTTTAAAATGCCTCGTTCTCGCGATATCTCCAGAACCAGTTGACAGATCAAATTCAAACTTGGTATGAGTGTATATATTGAGGAGACAATGATCTGATTAGATTTTGGGGTTCATGAGGTCAAAGGTCAAGGTCACAGGACTCAATATATGTGCAAAAATGCCTTATTCTCGCGATATCTCTAGAACCGGTTGATGGATTAATTTCAAACTTGGTATGAGTGTACATATTGGGGTGACAATGATCTGATTAGATTTTGGGGTTCATGAGGTGAAAGGTCAAGGTCGCAGGACTCAATATATGTGCAAAAAAGCATCCTTCTCACGATAT
This sequence comes from Echinarachnius parma, assembly GCA_037951105.1. NCBI lineage: Eukaryota > Metazoa > Echinodermata > Echinoidea > Clypeasteroida > Echinarachniidae > Echinarachnius > Echinarachnius parma. The sequence continues at coordinate 46,386 of JBAMJV010002081.1, forward strand.
CTCAAGAACCGTTTGACGGATCAATTTCAAACTTGGAATGAGTTACATACACATCGGGTGGCAATGATTGGATTAGGTTTGGGGGGCCATGAGGTCAAAGGTCAAGGTCACATGACTCAATATATATGCAAAAATGGCTTGTAATGACAAAATCTCAAGACCTGAATGTCAGATTTCAATCTAACTTGGTACCTGAATATTCTTGGGAGCCAATGTAGCCATCAAAGTTTGGGGTCTACATAGGTCAAGGTCACAGAACTCAAAATATATATATATGAAAAAAACAAAATTTAAGTGCACGTTATTTTGGGCTTGATATTGAAAATTGCGTCATAGCGGAGGCATAATTTTCGACTGCGCGCAGTCGAAGATCCATCTAGTTGCTTATATCTTTGTAACCTTCATCCATTTGGAACCAAACTTGGTCAATGGATATTCTAAGGATCTAATTATCACTTCCATCTTCAATATCTTGCAAAATCCAGCTGGGAACAGTTTATAGTAATGTGCTTTTTGTGGAAGGTCAAAGTTCATCGCAATTCTCCCAAATAATATTGTGCATGCAGGAAAGGAGTCCCTGACCCTGGTGTTTGTGGAGACCAAGAAGGGCGCAGACTCCCTAGAGGACTTCCTCTACCGTGAGAAGTTCCCCGCTACAAGTATCCATGGCGACCGCTCCCAGCGCGAGCGTGAGGAGGCTCTCAAGACCTTCCGTACTGGACGCACCCCAATCCTGGTCGCCACCGCTGTAAGTACAACTTAGTTGATCCTACCATTTATTGTCCATTTATTTTAAACGTGGGGGAAACTGATCAAAGCTGTATTACTCCCCGAAGTTGATTTCTGGTCAGGTTCCCTATGTTTAAAATATTGTCCATTTAGATAATTACATTTTATTCAAGAACTAAAGATTGGTGAAGCTTTGTACTCTGTTACTAGAGCGGTCTTATTTGCAAAGAAATGCAGGTAAAACAACTAATTATGAGTGTATGAGATATTCAATTAGTAAATATACACTTTTGCATGCTGTATTTCGAAGACTTCTAATACAATCTTCTTTGATATGAAAAACATGTCCATGAGATATTCCCTGTGGTAATTTTTCTTTAAAAGAGTCTGTGTAGATTTCCATTGCATAACAAATTTCTGAATGTGATTTTACTGGAGATGAGCTAAAAAAAAAAAGAGAAGATATTTCCCGCTAATCAATGTTTAATGTTTTCCCTGATGTGACCTTTACTTGCCAGGTGGCTGCCCGAGGTTTGGACATCACCAACGTGAAGCACGTCATCAACTTTGATCTGCCCACAGACATTGAGGAGTATGTGCACCGAATCGGCCGTACCGGACGTGTCGGCAATACTGGTAAGGGAATATGACAAAAGAAAAGACATTCATCAGGGATGCCAGTTTTCAGGCAGAAGCATGAAATTTAGGCCGTGTTTTCAGAGAAATTGAGGCTAATTTGTACAATTTTACACACAAATCAAGTATCATGACTCAATTTGTCAGGTTTTTGACTTTTAGCTGGCTGGCAACCCTGGTACATGTAGTAATAATAGTGATGCATTTATTAAACTCATTTTCCATATCATATCCATATCAAAATCCATGCTCAAATGGGCTTTTATGTACTAAGAACTAAATATTATTACTCTGGCTTTAGCCGAGCTACCATAAAATGCACATCAAGCATTTCAAGGAATAAGTTCCTTGGCATATTTCCCGTTATTCTACTTCTTCCATATCTTGCAACATTGTTCTCAAGAGAAGAACCGCAACATCACCCGAGACCTGGCAGACGTGATGATAAATGTGGGCTATACCCATTCAACAACATGGGAATAACCACCAATGTTTTTTCTTAAACTTGGTATATTCATAAATGTCTTTCCCCCTTTAATCTCAGGTCTTGCGACATCGTTCTTCAACGAGAAGAACCGCAACATCGCCCGTGACCTGGCTGACCTGATGATTGAGGCCAAACAGGAGGTGCCCAGCTGGCTGGAGGCTCTGGCCTGCGAGTCCAAGAACAGTGGCACCGCTCGCCGCGGACGCAACAGGTAAACATTTATTTATTTAGTTTTATTTATTTTCCAGTGTGATGCAAAAATACATGATACCCAACAATGATCGTGTTACAAAACTATAATACTTGCTGTCAGTAAATCGCATATAAATTATAAACATAAAAACAAAATTGATGCACAGAAATTAGTTATTTATGATAATCATGACCATGATTAAAAGTAGCAAAACCTATCATAACATTGCAAGCTATCACATGACCATTACAGAGCTGCGAGTCTCCCTGATTCTGCAGGAGGCTCCCGGTAAATGTTAAGTCCATGTTTGATGACACAGCAAAGTATTTAACACATGACCCTGTAGTTATTGAATATGGTTAACTAAGTAGGTATCTAATGCTAACCCAGATCTATAACCTTGTTGGGAACCAGGAAAATTATTTGTTGCTCGCTAAACTGGATGATCTCAAACGGACTTGGCGTATAACTAAGCTAGCATGGTTATGAATATGGGCTCTGATTGCAGACTTTATGTCATTATGTTAACCTGTTCCCTTCAAGATTCTGAAATCTGCATAGACTTTGTACACAGCCAACCCGGTTTCCGAAGCCAAGGTGTTAATAATTGTCATGGTCGGTATCATGAGTGTTTGTGTTTTCTTGGCTATCCATCGTCTAGGGATGAGGGAAGGCCTCTTCGGGAACTTTGAGTCTTATCGGCAATCCTCACGCACTAGCAACAAATTAAGTTTGGAGTCGTACTGTATGGGCAGTGGCAATTTGATCAATGTTCTTATCGTATTCTCCCCGATATCTTTGCAGGTATACCGGAGGGTTCGGATCCCGTGACTACCGTCAGACTAACACCCGCGGTGGAGGACGGGGCGGTGGAATGTCGGGCAGCTTCGGGGGTCAGCCCGGAGGCGGTGGCGGTGGCGGCGGCAGCAGCAGTGGCGGCGTAATGTACCAGCCTCACTACGGTGGCGGCAGCTATGGTGGCAGCTACAACCAGTCTGGTGGTGGTGGTGGTGGAAGCGGGCAGGACTGGTGGGGTAACTAAGGTGCGGGGCTAGTGCTGAGCATGGCTCCTCCCATCCCATACCCCCACCCCCACCCCCCATGGTAGGACACACTCTGTGGCAAGTATCTATAGATGATGCGTGTCTTACCAATATCTGCACTTGTACTCTATTGGTAGAATACAAGGGGAGGAATAACATACCCTCCTGGTTCTTTATTTTTTGGAATTTAATGTAAGTTAATGATGTTAGTTTATATTTCTTTGGATGAAACGAGCGTAAGATTATGTAATTAAAGAGCTTGATTGAATTTTACCTAGAGGTTGTTTGAAGTTTTAATTTCTAAGTGAATTAAGTGCAGAAAAGTAACTGTACCGTTCAATCTATGAAAACAAATTGTTGATGTATACTTGTTACTCACATTATTTAGTTTGATATGTGCTTTAAGTTGTGTATATTATTGAAGTGCACATGAGGAGAACTTTGATCTGTTTCTTTGGTCCAGAGTAGGTCAATGTAATCAAAGAAACATAAGGGGAAGAAAAAAAAACTTAAGTGAAAACTGCGAACAAACTGCAAATGTGGAAACTGCTTGATTATAATCTACACCTGCTTCATATTGCACTCTGCAGCGAGAATGGGCAAGATGCATCCACATACGTGCACCTCCCTCTCTCCGTCTCCCCAGCCATCTGGGCAGCAGAGTGCACTACGAAACACAGAGAGAGAGAGAGAGAGACGAGGTGTTAATCCTTGGCTCATCTTCAGAGGCTTCTGAAGGTGACATTTGTGAGCTTACTCTTGAGCTCACTGCTTGTATAATAGTAGCTTAGTAAAGTTTTTATTGCTTTTATTGTTATTTTATTATGTCATGATATACGGCCTTATTCATCAGTGCTAGAACAGTGCTCACGTTGTGTAAGAGCAATCCCGTTTTGGGTCAAAACACATTTGTTTAGTTTCCAGTCTTCATTGTCCACATCTCATTCTTTCTGAATCTGAGTGATCTTTGATGACGTGACTGAAGAGGTGTTCTTTAAGAAATTTGACGCAACACAGCATTTGATAAACAGTTGTGTCGCTTTTACGCAACTGTTTTTGTGTCGCTTTTACGCAACACAGCATTTGATGTGTCGCTTCAGTAACATGTAAACTTATTAGTAAAGTCTGTACTCATTACATTTCACTTCCAATTATTTGGTTGATGAAATTAATAGGTGCCGCTACGATTCAATTTATATGTGGTCGAATGATGAGTCTGTTGAGTCGTTCTTCTAAATGCTTAAGAAATGAGGGATAAAATATAACGAAAATTAATGAAACAAAAGAGGCCCGCACTCGTGTAGTTTGACATATTAGCTGCATACTTTTTTCAGTGATGATGTTATCATTGTTACAAATGAGATCGTTACAGTGTATGTATCACCATACACAATGAGTAGCAATGAAAGGAACCATCACTACGATAAAGGGCAGTCTGCAGAAGGTTTGCATGATGGATGTTTTTTCTTCCCCACTCTCCTAATTCGAGGGGAAACAAATTTTTTTTCTTTTAAGGATATTGGTGCACTGTATAGCGTATTGTTAAGGTAGCATTTGTCGCCATTAAGGATGGCTTTAGTCTTGTGTATTACTGACAAATGTGTATTTTTAGATTTAGATTTGTTGAAGAAAAAAGTTGTTTGACTGCTTTGAAGCGAAAAAATTGTACGTGTAAGCTTAGCATAGAATGAATTCTGTTGTTCCATACTTACAAGATGTTCAGAGAAAATTAACTTGTCGGTCATTTCTTTACGTGTCGGGGAAAAAGAACAGACTTAAGATGAGAAGAGCAGTCCACATTTGTAGCCAAATAATTTGAAACTTATTTCTGTTTGAAAAGTTGGTACGAATAACAAATTATTGGAAACTTAAGACTCTATGAAAGTATAGTATCAAAGTGTGACGTCACAGCTATCCATTGCCATGTGTAATGGTTCTAAACTATGTCAGGCAAGGCAGAAATGTCTCACTTGGGTGGTTGCTAAGAAGGCCATCGTCCAGCTCCCACCCAATACCCACATCCGGTTGAATGGACATGTTGTTTAGAACCATTACTATGTTCTAACCAAAGAATGTCACGTTAACTACTTTGGTACTCTTTAGGTACAAATTACAAATTATTGGAAATGTTGAATATTTGAAGATTACAATTTTGCTTCGATAAAACATACAGGACAAACTGTGTTCTGTACTAAAAATAAAATAAAAGTTCAACAAAAATTGGTAAAAAAGAGAGAATACGTAATTCCAGTACTGCCTTTATGCTGGAGAATAATTGCTCCAATTAAAACATTTCCGCCGCACACTATACTATCCAACTCTACTCAACATATCTGCTCACTTTTAAAATAATAACCCCTTTATGAAGAGCGTATTCGGTATTAAGTTTTCGATGAGCAGTTTATGATCAAATTGTTGGATCATGTAGTGTGTGGTAGGCTCGAAGATTGTAATGCGATTAATTTTCTCAGCGAAAAATTAGAATAATTTCTTAGTGCTCGGACATCTTAAGTCTGTGTGTGACCATCAAGAGAATGTATTATAACATACCTGTGTCCATTTATATCTTACATATTTATCTTCTCTTCTCTTGAGTAGATAACGAAACTTGTCTCTTTATTTCATCTTATTTATTGGAATATTTTTTTAATGGTAAATGCATAAAAAACAAACCAAAGATGACATTGAATAATAAATGACAATGCTTTACAGGTACTCAACATAGAAACGAAAAAACAAGTGAATATATTAAAGGCATTGTTAGGGCTTGGTCGTTTTGTGATATCCAGTGCATTTCCATGTGTAAATGTTGCAATTTCTTGTACCTAGGTACAAAGTTTTCTATTTGATAACCCAATGGAATGCTACAAGTGCAAGAAATTCCAACGTTTCAAGAAACAAGTGCAAGAAACAAAACTTGTTTCATCAGTGACTTTATGGCCTGAATTCTCTCCAGGAGGTTGAATCTAATCCATGCTTATTTTAGCATTTAACATACTATTGCTGATCGCTCATTGAACAAATGATGCAATTCAACCTCCTGTTGACAATGCCGGCCACTTGATAAGTTGTGTAATTTTTTACAGCAAGGTTGGCAATTTTTATTTTTTATAAGAAAAACAAACAAACATTGATTCAAATTAGTGGGTAAAAAAAGATGACTTGATTGAAATCATTGATAGAAAAATTAAATCAGTAAATCACTTATTTCAGCCAACCCTGTTGTAAATATAATGTACATGACTTTTGATTAGATTTTACTTTTTTATGAATATCACTGATGAAAGCTGTTGATATAATTTACTGTATGGATGCTGGATAGTACACATATTGAAGGAGACAACATATCTGGGTTTTAATGTACCTCTTTTCCCGTTTAAACGATTTGATCTGTAACTGTAATCCTTTTGTCAAACAGAAATTGCAGTAATATAACAAGTGTGTAATACGTTCAACTTACACAGAATGGCCCAAATTTTCTTCAAAGGGTTTGAATTTAACCCTTTAAAAATTTTAGTCCATGGGTTAGCATTAATCCTTGAACAAATGACGCTAATTTACCCAGGGTTTAAATTGCACCCGCTGTTGAGGATTTGGGCCATTTGTGCGGTTCATCTGTTCAGGAGAAACTTTATTTACAGATGAAATTAAGCTTATGTAATATGAACATGTAACTGAAGTTTATATTGTTTGGGCATTAACTGTGCAGAGACAAATTATTTATGCACCATTTTAGTGGTGTTAATGCACATTTCATGTCAAAGAACTTTGTCGCTGAAATGTGTATTAACTTCTCAATGAATACTAGTTTTGGTTACTTATACATGTACCTGAACTGCTAATTGCCACCATATGTGTATTGAAATGAAAACGACAAACAATTTACATTATAGCATGTTTTAACAAATAGTGCAACACACAAATCTTTGCTGGGGTGACAATGAATGATCAAAACCTTGTTTCCCAATGTTTTTCTCCACGTTTGTTATTTTTGTATTTCTCTCCCGAGAAATTGTTTTGTTGTCACCCTAGCAACGATGTGATAACTCGCCGCCAATGATTGATACATGCAGTGTGTGTTGATAGACAATGCAATGCTTGTTTGACTCGCAACTAATAACACAGGAAGTCAAAGAATTATGTCTTGAAGAAAAGAAATGCAGAATTACAATTTTTTTTTTACAGATTTACTGCAAGGGTCTTAAACATACAGTGTGTGCTTTAATACAAAAAATATGCACAGATTATGTGCATCGATAATTGTATCCATACATTCTTTGATCGTTGCAATTTCGATGCATACTTTGTGTGTTGCCAATTTGATGCATACATTTTGTGTGTTGCCAATTTGATGCATACATCAAATACATTGTGGGTGTTAATCTATACCAATGTGCACAATATATTCTCAGAATGCGTATCTTTTTCATTGGAAGAGCGCCGATTCTCTTTCAAATATTCTGCCGAGGGAAGACTTAAAAATTTCTCCTTTTTTGGGCAGGCCTCATGCTCTCGTCCGTGTCGTGTCGTCAGTAGAAATGAAATATGGATTTATAATTCTACCTTTGGAGAGAAAAAAAACGGATATCATATATAATCTGTTTTTATTTTCCTTTTTCTATTTTCAAATGTAGCAAAATGAGAAAGCTAAGTGTTTATACGATAATTTGTTTGAATCTAGAAACCTTCTTTATATGATTATCTCTTGAAGGGTAATGCGAGTTGAAGCGAATGAAAAATAAAATGATTTAAATGTGTGCTATAAAACTCATTTGTGTGAGTGAATGCTCACAAAATGTAGTTGAATCAAATGTTCCAGTTTAAAAAACAAACATTCTAAAAGATATTAACTTTTAGTTAGGTAATTATGGATAATACTGAACATGGACAAAAAAGTCTTATTATTTTCTCTTTTTTTTGATAAAGAAAAATGTACCACTTACACTCGGAAGTGCAAATCTTAAAGTATTAGAAAGGTTTGAGAGAAAAAAATTGTGCCTTTTTATCTGTGAAAAGGATGATTATTTTTCACGATAACATTCCAAACTGGAAAATATAAATATGTTTAGTTTTGTTCAAATATTGAAATCAAATTGGAAACTTAGTATTTGTGACGGTTTATAGAGTATAGTCACATGTGTTCATACTCTTGCACTATAAAGTATGATACTTGTGTGCAATACTTCAATTTTGAACATGTATGAAGAAGATCATCATTCACCATGAGGTCTTCAAATAATCAAATGCTATTTTTATATGCAAACAAGTTTGTTAGTTTTTCTGTTCTTCCTTTATTATATAGATCAAAAGTCATTTTAATGTTTGATAAAGAACAGATTATATTACCATTTGTTACAAATTTGACAAATGGGGCACTTATACGACATTAATTTTTAAGTGGTACATGCAAGCTAAAAAGAAAGAAAACAGTTTTTCGAAACATTTTTGTTTATTTCTCACATGATTAATGAAAGTTAAGGCGAAACATTTCTAGTTCCTGTCCATATTTATGCTAACTTATACTATGTTACGACCACAAAGCAGCGTGCGTGCGCGTTGGTTGATAGGAAATGATTGCGCTAGTGTCCCCACACATACTGAGTGATGTTAATAATTGAAATGAAAGCAGAAATAATTGTGTGTTTTTTTAGTCAACTTGTCTCCATTTTGTTGTACAAAATTCTGCCTTGGTTTGGAACAAATGTAGGATGTTATGGTAATTCCATTATTTGCATAATTCCATCTTATTACAGAATATGGGTATGACTTTCAATAGGTTAATTCAAAATCCTAAAAAGCATCAATAGCAGATTGTTGAACTACAAATTCTTCATTTATTCAAACTTAATTACTTGGGTTTAAACATATCACTAATAAAATTTTGCATAGATAGGACCTACTCTACATGTAGAATCAGTGCAATTAAATCTATGCCCTACATTTAAAAAAAGGGGGTGGGTTGGGTTTCTTTGTAGGCTGTTTCTATTTAAGTGTTATTTCAAGACTGAATGTAGTCTTTGCTGTGTTCACCATTCAAAGAGTACTTTTCTATATATACATTTGAAACCTATATATTCTGTTCCTTTGTATTCACATACACATTCCTACATATATAAATCTTTCTCTTTGTTTAGTTATGAAGAGTGCAAGTTTGCTGTTCATAGAGATGAACAGATTAGAAGTATTTCAAATGGTGCTTCCTAAATATTTTCTGCAACTTACATATTTTTGCTATTTATCTGATGCTTAAGACCGTTATAATAATTTTTAGTTTTTTACCTAGCATGCCAACTACATTGGTTTGTCTTAATTGGTCTTGATTAGTAACCAACCTTACTATATTTCATCTCTGAATGCGAAGTAATAAACAGTGAAAGTGATTGTGAATATGAGGGCAAACAGTAATTTGTGATCATTTTGTCAAAGAATTTTTCTTGCAAAATCAAGAAATTAGATAATATCTTCATGTTAAACTTATATGTCAACTACTGATTCTACGCATCATGGCATGATCTTTGGTTATGACCTTTTGTAATTTTTCTGGCATTAGATACTTTTCCTTCTTTTAAGTTTAAGATAATTTATGTCTTTGGTATGGCAGAGGAAGTAAACAAAAACTCTTTTAATTTCAACTTGTTTCTAAGCTTTGTGCGAAGGAGATCGTGAGAGTAAGCATTTGCAAAAACCAATTATTACCTTTAATTCACCGTCCTTGGACAAACAAACATATTTGTGCAATGATGCCAATATTTAAACAAAGTGTGAGCGAGTGAGGGATTAGTGTGTGTCTGTGTGTGTGTGGGTGTGTGTTGTGAGACATAAAGAAACTAAAATGTTTCTTTTCCATTTCTAGTAAATCAAGTATATAATGTTGACTTTCCAAAACATACTATTCATTCATGTAGCCTTTCTGATGTTTTGATTGATAAAATGTGCATTGTTTCAGTAAAAATGCACCAAACATTTGCTTTTTACCAAACATTTAATTTGCCAAAGTTGCATTTTTCCGAACTGGAGATACAGATTTGCATTTCTGTGTCCTGTAATTTGTTGTACGTGTATTTTTCTTGTTGGTAAATCAAAATGTACTCTTTATCTCCTTAAAACATGGGACTATTCTAAATAGTTCATGACTAAGTAAAAGGCAGCTTCATTAAATATGCTTGTAACCTTAATATGCCATTTCTAGATAGTAATTGAAAAAAAAGAAGGGATTTATTGTATATGATGTACCCTTTGGTCTGAGTTCTTAAAGAATGGATTACATTTAACCCTTGGGACAAATTGCGTTGTGACACTTTCAACAGTCGGACAGATTTGATGCTGAACATTCAAACGTTTGCAATGTTTTGTGAAGCACGAGTATGTAAGAGATGAGATTTGATGGAGAGAGAGAGAGATGGATGGGTGGGGGGGGGGGGGGGGGGGGGGAGGTAAAGTGAAAAAGAAGCTGAACTTCTACAGTTATTTGCACCATTTGGTAGCTACTGTGCTTGTTTGTAGGTGCAGAATTATTGTTGATATTTCTGAATATCTTAGTATCTTTGATAGTCAAGTTGATTTTCATTTTCAACTCGTGACCTACTGGTTATGATCAATATTACGTACCAACTCCTAAAGTGCCTATTTACTGATAGAAATTAATTGAGATATTAAGGAATCCTTCTTCTTTAAAAAAAATTAATCTAATGTGCGTAAAAGTTTCTGTAGTGTTGGGTCAGTACTGTGTTGACTCTACATTATATAGTCGCCATGGTATATTATATTTATCTATTTGTTCCTACGGTCATATGACCAACAATCATCTATTTATATTCACAAATCGTGTGTGTGTGCGGGACAGTAGCGTGTTGCGCGCGATATTTTTTTCTACGACACTCGCCGCATGAGGCCTGCGGTAAATGGGAGAAGTTATATTGAGGCAAAGTTGTATCTTGCTTTAAAAAAAAAAAAACATGAGGTAATCTGTGTACAACTTAATCTTTTTTTTTTAAGCCTTCCATTTATATCATGAAAAATATCTTACATTATGTTTGACTGGTGAATTCTTTTTAATACGTCCTGTAGGCGTCGCCAGAAATCTAGAATCATTTTATTTTTGTATGTGTTTTTCATGCTCTCATCATATTCCATATGTAATTATTGTAAACGGAAAGGGATTTTGTATGCATTGTCATTTGCCATTTCATGACACATAGTCATGCTGTATTCTTATTGTATGATAAGGAAACTTAGCTATATTATTACATCCTGACATAACCGCCCAATTTACTTCAAAAACTGGGCCATTTTTGTCACATATCTTTGAGACGTTTGACTGTGAGCTAAAGACACATAATTGTTCTCATTTCCTTTTTTTATAGATTATTTATTGACATTGGTATTAATTTGTTCCATTTTTTTTATTGAATTAATTATTATGAAGGGCAATTGCCTGTCTGGTCTGTAGCTTTGACATTCATTTGATGTCATATGGAAGTTACACTTTAGACATGCACATGTACTTATTTATGAACTGTTATACAAATTCTTGTCGCAGTTCAGAAGACTAAAATATATACAAAACACCTCGAAGTAAAATGAGACATGACTGAACTGTTATTTGAACCTGACCGTTACGTAACTTATTCTATTCTGCACACAGGTGTGTGAGAGGAGGGCCACGTTTTCCGAACGAACCCCTTGCCTACGGGAACCCGTAGAATCTCAAAGGCAATGGGTCAGTAGGCATCCTAGTTGGATTCGTACTGACTGATAAGATTAATGGAACGCACTAACTGGTTCGACTTGTTGAGCCAATGAATTATGATGGCCAGTATAGGTATCGGTAATAGAATGGGTGAACTTTTAATTGGCACTTAAACTGTGATAAAATACTCTTGCTATATTAGGTATGTTGTTATATAAGGGAAAAACATTAGAAGAATATTAATCGTCCTGGGGTCTGCAGTAATAAAAAAAGCGGACAACTAGAGAGTTGATGTGGTTTTAAGTTTTTCAATATGGGCATTTAGATTAGGAGCGTTCCACTAATTTTGTTGTATAAACCAACTAGGATGCTATCCAGAAACGGGGGCCCTTGTTAGGAGCGAGGAGAAAAAAAACAAATGATCCTTGACCAACTATGGATGCAAGCTGTGGGACAACAGACTTACAATTTGGTAGTTAAACTCTTTTGAAAAAAAATGTATTTTGTATTTTGCTGTTGTCGCTGGTATATCTACCGACCTTTTAAAAAAAATTGATGTAACGTCGTACCAAGCTTTATATATGTGAAGATTACATCTACTCTGTTTATGTTGATGATTATGTAAAGTATTCAATCACAGTGAAATGATTTTCATATCCTTTGTTTTAACAAACATACGTTGTTTGTTTCCTTAATGCAACTGATTTATAGTTTTAGTGGTGTACTTATTCTGCAAGAGATTCTTGCCTTTGTGTGAGAACGGATGGTACCGTACATACTGCAGAACTTTGGGGTGAACCTAGCCACCAACATGCAAACGTTCATAGCAAACATGATTGCAGTAACGTTAGACGTAGGTAGCCGAGTTCGCCCATAAGGCAGAGCTTTTCCTGTATGTATGGTTCAATACATGTGAAATGTTTCATAATTATGTGGAAGGTATTCCCGTTGTTAAAACATCTTCCTGGTATCTTGCAGGAAATGTACATGAAACTACGGTTAAAGAATATATATGTTTGCCCTGCCCTGTCTGACATCATTCGGCAGGCTCGCATAACGTGCAACTTTACAATGCCTTATATAGGTCTACTGTTCAAAACATCAGCCAACCTGAGACTATGCTTGGTACGATAGTTGATTTCTGTTATATTGTTCCATTAAAAAGCATCATAAAAATTACATGTACTTTTGTATCCTTGTCTTTTGTGCCTTCGTTGGAATCAGTGTTATGTATAACTAAAGTTTTAATGGGAAGGAAATGCTGGGATTTTGTTTGCTGTTAGTGATGGGTGCATAATTCCTGTCACTTCTATTGTTTATTTCCTCTTGGGTATCACTAAGAATGGAAGTATGGAAATAATGTTTTGAAACCACTATCAACTGTTTTGACTGAGCACTGGTAGGCTGCCATGTTTTCCAACTATACCATATGAAACGTCATCTGAGCGTGCACTAACAAAAGCGGGTTACGTAACCATTGACATATCAGTAGACTCAACAGCAGTAAAAACAGCAAAAACATGGCAGCATAAGTGTCACCATAATTATACGTTATCATCCTTATCATTGTCACTATCTTCATGGCCACCACCACCACCACAATGATCATAATTATCAACATCCCCACCATCATCCATTCTTCATCTATACATATCAGCAGTATGAAAATTAGTTGTGACTTGTGTATGTGCCTCATTACAAACGGGCTAAAGAACAGAATAAATAATAAGAAGAAAAAATCTAATTCACACTTTCAAAATTTGGCTATATTTTGTCTACCACCATTTATATTACTCTCCTCTATATTTTCAGTATACCACAATTTCAATGCAACAATATTATTTCATAATTATTTTTTGTTATCGATTACGCATTTGTACCACAAGGACCTTGGGACCATATTGTCACGTTTACACTGCAAATGTATCGTGTTCTATCAGGGTAAAAAACAATGGTCTAAAGAGCTTGGACCAACTTCCTTCATTCATTTGTGAAGAGGTGTTCTGGTCTAGTGGTCAGAGCTCCGCTCTTCGCACTAATCGGCTGGGTTCGAATCTTGGTTGCGTCTATCGGAAGGTGACCATAAAGGGCCAGTCCCAGATGTAAATAATCATAATTGATTGAACGCGTCTGCAAAAACCAAATAATTAACCAACCAGCTTGGACCAGAAAAATCACTTTCTATGTTGTGTCATTACTTATAATGGTTTGATGGCTATCTAGATTTTAATGCAACAAAATTATTTCATGATTTTTTTGTTGTTATCGATTATGCATTAGTACAATAAGATGTTACAATAAAAAGGGACCAAAATACCCCCAAAACCTTGGAGCTAGAGCTCGATCATGACCCAGGACCAGCCCTAGTTCCACTGATCTCTAGATAAGCTTGTGTTATCCTTTATGGTTGAATGAGTAAAGTGGCATGTGTGCTCCACTAAATTCTTTGTTGAGTTTTATGTCATTCTCGCATATTGACATCAATGAGTTAGAGCCAATGGCCCGAATTCTCAACTTGTGCCTGGCCTAAAAGACAAAGACTACCGGTAACACTTTGCACCAGCAGACTTATTGTCTCGTAACTATGGTATGTCCCCGGAGATATCTAATGGTTTCCTTTCATTATCAAGTCAATCTCTTGAGAGCTGTTTATAAGCATTATGACAATGGGCCCTTTTAAATTCAATTCTTAACAGTATAACAGTGAAACAGGTCACCAGCAATACACTGTCCAGGATGATCCAGGACGCAATTTGGCTGATGGCAGACTTTACTCTAACTTAATTTCAAAGGGCCCATTGTCCTGATGCTTATAAGCAGCTCTCAAGGGATTGACTTGATAATGAAAGGAAACAATTAGAATATCTCCGGGGACCAAAGTTGCGAGACAATAAGTCTGCTGGGGCAAAGTGTTACCGGTAGTCTTTGTCTTTTAGGCCAGGCACAAGTTGAGCCACAAGTTGAGAATTCGGGCCATTACCATGGTATATGTCGTTGGTCAGTAATCGGGCTTAAGTTAAGGGGAACCACCACCCGGATAAATTGTCTAATACATGCAAGAAACGGTTTCAGTTTCCACCAAAAAGTACAGACAAAATGTGTTTCCAGAAAAATGCTAACAATAATCATCATACCATATTACATGCATGGGTCTGCAGAAGAAGACTATATTGTCTAAGAGCTTATATTATGACAAAATAACTATATTGTTCTGCAGAACCATGAATACACTTTTCCTGGAAAAATCGCAAATATTACAAAGAAAGACATTTCAAATAATAACCACTAAGACGTTGTAAAGTTTTGGTTTTGTGAAACGATAGCACCCATTAGTAAATCTTCAGTACCACATATTCATACCTGTGTTGTCATTTGGATATTTGTCCAGTCTATGTGCTAGCCAGGACATTATTCAAAACAAGAATTGGCAAAAGTTTATATTTCTGTGTACTGTAAAAAGTTTATCATTCAGTGAATCATACACACAAAATCATCATTAAAAAAACCCATCTGTTTGAATGATGTTCATCTTGCTGGGCGCTTTTCAAAATGCTGCATCCTTTCGAGCATCGCACTGAGAGCACTGGCGGCCTTTCTATCTGGTCCCTGTAAGCCAGACAACCAAATTGGGCTTTTCACTTTTTTGAACTTCCGAGGGAAATAGTAGTCTCCCTGTCTCTCGCGGATGTCGTCTGTGAACAACTTCTCTGATTTAATCAGGTTGCGACAAGTCCTGTCGTTCATGGCCGACTCCCGCAACTGATACCCAAGGATGTCGATGCCGTCCGGGTGCCAGATGGACTCCTGCCCTTCGATATCATCCACGTTAGTCTTCTCCTTCACGCAACGCCCCGTCAGCCTTGCGTTGACTTCACGGAGTCTAGTGACGTCAGTGCGCATGCGATCCTCCCCGTACTCGCGGACGTGCGCCCACAGCGTGCGGTTGAAGTGGCGGTAGAGCTGCGCGTCACCATAGTTCCACTTCTGCAGTAGGTTCTGCGTGTACGCCGTGACCTCGCGCGGCCTCTCGCGCGCATTCAGCTTGAGGTAGGCGACGTCCTCAAACGTCCAACACATCAAGTCCTTGAGAAGAACAAGCGACTCGTCAAAGTGCTCCATGATCATGACGAGATGGAAGTGGACCTGGACGTCGTGGATTGTCTTGTCGACCTTGGTCAGATCGTCCATATCTTCTGGTTCCAGACCTAGATCGTAGAGGAGCGGGTTCCGCGCGTATCGCCTGTGGACGTTAGTGTCCGACGTGTTATAGTACTGGTAAGGTTCTTTGAGGAAACTCTTGATCTTCAGCGGATGGGTGTCGTTTCCAAAGGCTCCGGGAAGCCCAAGGTAGTCATAGATGGACTCAAAGAGAGTCAGGGGAGAACGCAGGATGGTGACATAGTGGCTGTCTTTTGGCAGAAGGCTTGCGATATCTGGAACAAGAAATGTGATACACGGAAACATTATATAGTATGCAACAATTATAGGTTACAATATTTTGAAAAATACATTCTTCAAGTTAAAAAAAAAACAATCACCCGACAGAAGCTTTGGAGATCCGAATATACAAAATTAATTTAAAAAATAAGCACTCTCTCAGAATTTGGTGGAATGAGTCAAATGATTCATTGGAGGACTACTTCGCCGCGTACAAAAAAAAAAAAAGAGTCTGTGTATATATTCGCTCACCTGGTGCACTGAACCTGGCGTGGTGTGTGAAGACGTTGAAAGGACGCGTCGACTGCACGAATTCCCGCGGCACGTCCCGCGTGGCGTTGAACCTGTGCACCAGGTTGAAGAGATGGCTCCTAGGCGGGAGCACTATGCGCAGGTCGTTGCTTTCCGCGTAGCGAAACACGATGTTCTGGACGGTGGAACTACCGCACTTGTGCGTCTTCCAGAAAACCAAGTTGCGATGTGGACGGCACTGCCGCGTCGCATCGGCGTCAACCATCGCCACCGTTTTAGCGCCGTCGACCATTGTCGCCGGTTCAGCGTTGTCAACCATCCCTGCCGGTTTTGCGCCGTCGACGAGTCTTGAAGATGTCGGCAAGCTTCCCTCCCGTTGGTTTAGCTGAGCTTTTGTCCTCTCCGATACATCTGAATAATTTTCGTTTTCGAGCTTTGATGCGACCCCTGTGGAGATGAATTAATACATTTCAGAATGAGTCACTTGTTTACAACTACGTTTTTAAAATGTATTTATTTATATATTTACTTTTTTATTAAAATATATTTTTTTACAGGATGACAAACACCTCAGCTGCTATATAGGGTTTATAGAACATTTTATAGTTATACAAAACAAATCAAACGTATAGGAGAACAGCCAAGATTGAGTCCCGGTCATTAATTTTTTTAATGCTTACGTGTACCACCAGGACCACCAGGCAAACAACAACACATAATTCTATGTTTTGGTACCATTGTGAGATATCAAAGAGATGCCTAACACTTTGCAAAGGGTTGTGAAAGTCATAAACAATGCAATGAATTACCACCACTTACGGAACCATTATGGCCTCATGGTTCCGTACGCGTCAAAAGTATGGGAGTGCGCCAATTCTATTCACGCGTACGTTTGGAGACCATTCAATCATGCACAGTATGCACAATGTTGTAGTATGGTGATGCGCTTTCCAATTATATAATTTTTTTCTAGAAACATATTTTTTGGACTACTAGAAATGTTATCCTTTTATTTATAAGAATATTATGTTTGGGCGGTGGTACCCTTTAACGACCATAATGATATCATACAAACGCCAAGTCAAGTGAGAAATCACCAATCTCATGTAATTCATCATTTTGCACGTAACTTTGGCGTATTCTTATTGAATATAATTGAATCCCATATGATATAATGCAAGTTTTTCCCAGTTACTAATGCAGAAACATAATTATCAGAGTTTACGCGAAACTTTGGATTTGAATACACCAAGGCGTTACTAGTGGACTGACTCCTTGATAAGGGTAGAAAACCAACGGTGAAATCATGGACCCTACTACATGGACCCTACTTGTCTCATATATAGACCTTCCACCTGGGGGTTGTTTCACAGAGATCCTAAGTTGATCTTAGCACTAAGATGGTCTTAAATATTATGGAAAGCCATTAGTGTCTTGAAACATTTTTGTAAAAGTTATGTTGAAATGCATTAAAATGTTGATTCAAATCATATATATTTTCTAATTATCAAAGAGATTTCATGAATTGTATGTGAAGATTATGAATCTCTTTGATAATTAGAAAATATATATGATTTGAATCAACATTTTATGCATTTCAACATAACTTTTATCAAACTGTTTCAAGACACTAATGGCATTCCACAATATTTAAGACCATCTTAGTGCTAAGATCAACTTATGATCTTTGTGAAACAACCCCCAGGTCTATGCTTGTCTCAACAGCTATACGATATTAAAACCAGATGTTCACTTTTCCCTTTGGCCTGGTGGCATAGCTAGTACACAGTGGCATCAAGGCGTGAAGTTGGGGGCGGGGGCGGGGGGGGGGGGGGAAGAGGGGCGTGCTCCTCATGCCGACCTTGGTACTAGTATTCTTGCCCAAGACCCCTTGCCCCCTTGTTGGTCAGAACATTTAATAAATTAATACAAGATGATTTGTCCAAGGAGAACTCCTTCCTTTGTTGACCCCTAGAAAGTACGCCAACTCTGGGTTCGCAATCGACCGAAAATATAAGTCCGCAGTGGTGAACATAGCTAAGGGGAGGGGGGGGGGGGGCGCGCACGGGGCCACATTCTCCCAATAATCCGACAAAACAATACAATACATATGTAGGGGGAAAGCCAATAGTTATAATAAACAGAAATACATAGTATGTGCCCCCTAATCAGTCTGAGCAGCACGCCTATATACTGCACTGGTTTCGATGGTAATTGGTCCTCCTCTGGCTCAGGGTAGGAAATATACGGGGGCTGAGGGCGATTTTGCCCCCTAATAGCCCCCTGAAATCAGTAAGTAGCCCCTACAAATACCACAGTTTTAGGGTACATGACTGAGCGTCTGCCAAGGACGTCATATTTATAAGAAAACCCTATTTCGAGTTGGTTGTTTCTGACTAGGTACGCCGTTGTTTGTTCTCTGCTCGCGCTCTGTGACCCTACATGACCTCACATAATCGAATTAGGTCCATGGTAAAAGAGTGAGGAATGGACCTAGACTTCCACTTCCCTGGTACAACAGTCTGCTAGTACAATCCATGGTACAACCATGAACCTGTAGGTTCATGGTACAGCCAAGGAGGTACAGTACAGCATGGAATCCATGAGTACAGTATACTTTGTAGTATATCCTTGGTACAACAACAGTGAGGTATGTACCAGGGCTAAGTGACTCGAAACAGGTCCAGTCCAACCAATGGCTCTAACTCATTGACGGTAATGCACTAGAATAACATATCATTCAAAAGATCGTAGCAGAGCACACCTAGTGCTAAACTGGTCAACAAATCAGTCTATAATGACTATATGTTCCGATGGGGTGATATGACGTCATATATATTAAAGAGAACCCAATGCAGAGTCGGTTATTTCTGACTAACATAGTGCATGGTTTATTTATTTATTTATTTATTTTGGTATACATTTCAAACTGATCAGCAGCAGTGCTGAAAGGATCAGTGTACATTGAACATCAAAACATACATAGTATAAATAATACAATATCCTAATTTACTATCCTAATATTGTATACAAATCCAAACAAAGGTTTATGAATTATCCAAGCGTATAGGATCTAGAGAACAGCGGATCTATGAGGGCTGGGGGTGTTTCACAAAGATCCTAAGTTGAACTTTACTCTAAGTTGGACCTAACTATTATGGAAAGCCATTTTTAAACCTTGGAATACAATATATTAAAAAGCAACAAAGCAAGAATTCTAGACTTTTCAATTCATAACTGTTACATCAAGAACATGAAATCTCCTTGATAACAGAAAATATTAATGATTTGAATTAACATGTTAAGCCTTTAAAAAAAGACTTTTACAACAATTTTCAAAGAAACTAAAGGCTTTTCATACTTTTTAAGTCCCACTTAGGATCTTTGTGAAACACCCCCTGGTCCTGCGTCATGTTCGAGCTCCCGCCCCCATGCAGGTGGATAGTTTCTACCCTAGATAATCAAATCAACATTTCTACTATGGACTGCCTCCATGCTGATACACACATTCGCTTCAACGTGAAATAAATCATATTTTCTCCAACAACATAGGGACATTTCCCAGGGTCCCACTATACATGGACGCACTACTGGGTGCTAAAACTATAGGCACTTTTGATTGTGAATATAAATCCCCCAAAGTACGACATGGATTATGATTGAACTTTGAGTTTGAAGCAGAAGATAGCTGACTTTTGTGAATATCGGTTAATTGGGTGTGGTTGTATTTCATAATTCCCACTCGATTTAACGCAATGAATCGAACACTTTCAAAAGTAGAATACTGTATAGTCTTGTTCCCGGATAAGACCTGTCCAATGAGTGTTTACGCGAGTACGAATTACACAATGATTATTGCTTGCCCAGCCATCTATAGTTGCACCTGAACAACTAAGTATTAAACAAATAGTCCTTAGCAACTATTCTCGGGTTAATCATGATTATCCAAGGCAAGCTTTTGTTCACAATAACAATTAAAAAAGTAATGCAGTTTCACGATTTGTACAGGTTTTATTCTGACAAAATTTTGCAATCGACTTTTGAAAATAGCACAAAATAGCAATTTGGCATACAATATGTTATGGATTAGGCCTACATGTCAGTATATTGAGAGCTCAATAATTGAGGTCAAGTAACAACTCATGCTGGGAAAGCTTGGTTATTCCTCTTTTTTTCAAGAAACCAATTCCGTGTAAATTATGTCATACACATTTCTGGTGCACAATTCTATAAAAAGAGATGATGAAATTGAAAATAAATGCTATGTAATGTATACGACAGCACCACGCATGGTCTTCCCACCTCTTTAGTACTTGAGTGACTATGCTCAATGAAAATGACAATGATGATTGGTACGTGTTATACAATTATGAACCGTCCCTGACCGAGGAGGTACGGCACCTCCTTAACTAACCTGACCAACACGTTGTGTTATTTATCATAACTTCTTAGACACATGCACAAAGGAAAGTAATAGAAACGGTCATATTTATATAGATATTTATATCGATGGTGTAACCACAGCAGGGCTTCGGTGCGCCTTGGGTATACAGTGGCGTAGTGTGGTCAGACTGGTATGGGGTGTGGTGGGGGGGGGGGGGGGGGTACACACCTAGGCTTATGTTTACTGTATTTAATCAGACATTTTCTCTTGGTGTTTTTATTGTTTTTGACAAATTATTGGGGGGGGGGGGCACCCTAACACCCGTTGCTATGCGCCACTGCACATATATATACGTCTATTGTTATATCATCGAAGCATATGATCAAACATATATTATTTACAGTTGGCTATTAATTTGGGCCATCAGACCTACTCAAAGATATCTGCCTGTTCACATGCACAGCACAAGTTCAAGTTCATATACTGTAGATGATCAGTTGTTTTAAATAATTTTGAAATATTGCGGCCGATATTATGGTGAGCGATTTTTACCGATTTGATGATTTTGCTACTCTAAAAGACAACATCACAAGCAGGCATAATTAAAGTTCTCAAGAGCTTTTCAGCGGCTGAAAAATTGGTGAGTAACTGTGTTTTATCATTTAGAGTTTAAAGGGGTAGTTTAGTTTTGGTAGAGAGGGCGCTGCACATCACAATTTTTTTGTGAGGTAATGAAAAACTGAGTGTCGAATTTGAGAGAACATGCAATTTTAATGGCAGAATAAACTTTATTTGGTCAAAATAGACCCAGAAATGACTGAAATATCAATAAATGCATTTGATCTTCTAATTATTTGGGGCCCAAATAATTAGATGATTTAAAAAAAAAAAAAAAAAAATGCTTGCACTTTATCAAAAATGTTCAAAAGTGTTTTTTAATAGTTGTTGATGATCTCTCTATTTAATCATTATTTCAATAAAACATCACATGCATAATTTTGTATGAAAAATGGTTGAAACCAATGCCTTTTTAGAAAGCGCCCTCTTGTGTTATAATGGCTCTTTTTTAATGATAACGGGCTTTATACTTAGTCGTTTGTAATTTTGTATACCTTTCGAGCATGGTGGAGTTATAACTATTAGTTTATAATGTTACTGTCCAGGTTTGGTTACTAAAGTTCAGCCTTACCAAAGCTGTACTACCCCTTTAAATGGATAGTTCTGTATTATTTGGAAGAGCATGTGATTTTAGAGATAAAACAAACTTTATTTGATAAAAATCGGTCTAGAAAGAGCTGTAATATCAATAAATATATTTGATTGGATTATTGTGAGTCCCACATTTATTCAACAATTTAAGAAAACATTTATAAAATGCCTACACTTTCGAAAATATACCAAAGATGTTTTTAAATAGTTGTTGGTGATCTCTCTTTTGAATCATTATTTTAACACACAGATGGTTAAAACCAATATGTTTTAGAGAGCGCCCTCTTGTGTTTTAACTGCCGCTTTTTTAACGATAACAGCATTTTAACTTAGTCTTTTGTAAGTTTTTCTACCTTTCGGCATGGTGGAATTATAAATAACAGATTGTAATAATATGGTGCAATTTTTGGTCACTAACATTCAGTTTGACCAACATTGTATTATCCCTTTAAATATCATTCTCTAATGCAATGTATGGGTTTATCATGGCGTATAATTATGTGCGTTTGTGTGTGAACGAACGTGTGCGTATAGATATAATTATAGTTTGTGTGTCCCAATGTATATACAGTAAATGTATAGATACATATAAATAGATAATTGGTTTTATATGACAGAAATACATACACACGGGTCAATAGTAGCCCAAAATAGTTACTAGATATTTAAAACGAAATGCCATATGAATCATATTGTACTTAAAGCCAAATAACAGTAGTGGGAAACGCCCCATACACACAAAATGAAGGGGGGGGGGGGAAATGCTTTCCTCAACTACCACGTGAAAGAATACTAGTATATCATAACTATAGAAAACAACGAAATTCAATAAGATACTCCGTGGAAAGATTTTTAAGGTGATATTTCGGCCATAGGCCTTTGTCAAACTGACGAAATATCACCTGAAAAAAATCTTTCCAAGGAGTATCTTATTGAATTTCGTTGTTTTCTATACATTTCGACTCCGAGAGAACTTTTACTTATCATAACTATAGATATTAATGTAAAGATTTAGACAAAAATGGCTTTGAAATTTACTAATTTAGCATTAATAGGTTCCAAAATAAAACGATCGTTGTCAAAGTTCAATTTAATCGCGTGTGAAACCGCGTACACGCTATGTGCAAAAGATTAAGCTATCTCCAGCCCAGCGCTAGCGGCGCGGACATGTGCGAACGAGCGGTGAATTTAGTCAAAATTTCACTGGCGTGGATTGGAGTTCCTCCGCTATATCGGCATTTAACGGATTTAAGGTTCGGATTTTACCACACGGGACCTTTTTATACTTATTCAACAGTATTGATCAATTAGTTTGACCAATATGTTTTAGGTAATTTTCCCAATTATACTGTTATTTGGCTATAAACTGTACCCTCTCTACAAAAACGAACGATATAGTGTTCAAATTTGTTTGTCCAAAACTAAACATCGTTTTCATGTTTTCATTATGACCTTGTCTTACCCAGATCCTAATGCACAGTTTGACGGCACGGTAACGAATCACACAAAGCTTACCGACCGACCTACCCACCATGGCATCTAGGACAATCGTAGGATGTGCATTCTCCTTCGCTTGTTTGCTGCTGATGATTAACCGGTCAGCCGCTGCGAACATTTTGATGAACGCAATGGTTGGCAAAGGGAGTCACTTCTACTTGTCGGGAGCAATCGGCGAGCAACTCCTGCAGAGAGGCCACAATATCACTTTCCTCGTCAGCAACGCGTTCGTCGACCAGGCCAGGAGCAGTCGCTATGGCAACATGTTCCACTTCGAGGTCTTCACGCATCCGTACCCCGTCGACGAGGTTCACGAGATGTTTGAGAGTCTGGGACAAGCCTTCTTCAAACCGAAGGGAATCCTGAGCAATCCGTCTCTAGATGCCCAGAAGGTATTGGCGAGAGCTCGTTTTGAAGATTGCAAGGCGCTGTTCGATGATGAGAAGCTCCTCAACCGTCTGCGCTCGTCCAACTTTTCTGCGGTCATTTACGACACGATTTGGGTCTGTGGAGCACTAGTTGCCGAAGAGTTGGGCGTTCCACATTTCGCAGTGGTGGCATTCCCAGGCCCATGCTTTTACACCGTATCAGAGGGTTCGGGCTTTAACGCGGCACTGCTTCCGAGCCTGTTCACATCCTTTTCCAACAAAATGAACTTCTTTGAACGACTCACCAACACATTTGCCTACATTTTTTCCCAAACAGTGGCCTCGCATGTCGTTCTAGACCCGTACATACATTTGACAGAAAGATTTGACGACATCTCTCACCCTGTGTACATAAAAAAGCGTTCGAAAATCTGGCTAGTGAACAGTGACTTCGTCGCTGAATACCCATGCGCGCTCTCCCCAAACGTCATCCCCGTTGGTGGACTAACAGTGAGGGACTCTGGGGAACTACCAAGTGATCTAGAAGAATTCTTCCAAGGCTCGGGCGTTCCTGGAATTATCATATGCGCATTCGGTTCCTTCTTCACCTTCTCGGATGATCACCTGCCACTACTGCGCGCGTTTTCGGATGCCTTCGGCAGGTTACCGCAGAGAATCGTCTGGCAGTTGAAGGAGACACCCCCTTTCCCGTTTCCCCCTAACGTGAGAATTCAGTCATGGCTTTCGCTGAACGATGTCTTGGGCCACGAGAGGACCAAGGCCGTCTTCTACCACGGCGGTCACAACACCTTCTACGAAGCCTTATACCACGGCGTCCCAACTGTCACGATGCCCATACTGGGGGATCAGGGCAGGCAGGCGAGGAAGAGTGTGGAATTAGGGTTGGGACTACGGGTGGACAAGGACCTGACAGCTGACGATGTATTCAACGCTCTGCACGAGATAACGACCAACTCCTCGTACGCATCAAGAGCCAAGCGACTCTCCGCTACGTTTCGAGATAGACCCATGAAGCCTGCTGAGCGAGCAGCGTTCTGGGTGGACCACTCCATCAAGTACGGGGCCGACTACCTGGAGATATCCATGGACCACCTCAACTGGTTCCAGTACTACCTCCTCGATGTCATTGCTTTCATCGCCGCTATTGTCATGGCAACGATCTTCATCATTGTCAAGTGTGTACGATGTATCTACCGCCGAACGTGTGGGGCTCGTAATTCGAAGTCCAAAACGGAATAAAATGATGCAGTAGATAAGAATAAGATAACACAATAGGAAAGGGGTAATAATAAAGGCACCTGTTGGAATGTTGTCCCGCTCACCCTCTACAAGGGGACTAAAATTCATGGAATGGCATTCATAATCACCAATGTCAAGTACAACGATGTAATTGAACGTGCCGGGCTCTATATTCGAAGTATAATTTAAAAACGGAATTAATGTTGTAGCTTATTTCTTTTTATTTTTAAATCATCGTTTTTGTTGTTTGTTTGTCCCATTTTTTTTTTTGGGGGGGGGGGGGGGGGGACTGTAGGGCGCATGCACGGGCACATACGCACCTCATCCTGTATGTATGTTACTGCTCCACCACAGACCAGTC
The DNA here is from genome assembly GCA_037951105.1 of Echinarachnius parma. Taxonomy (NCBI): domain Eukaryota; kingdom Metazoa; phylum Echinodermata; class Echinoidea; order Clypeasteroida; family Echinarachniidae; genus Echinarachnius; species Echinarachnius parma. The sequence goes on from JBAMJV010002081.1 coordinate 71,931, forward strand.
CTTATGGGCCAAACATAAAGAAATACAGAACAACAATTGTATTTTAGTTATAGTCTGGCTAACCGGCCTCGCATGGAAAGGTATTTGGCCATCAAATAAATGAACATGCGCAAAGAAAATTGGGCTTTCCCTGGACTCGAACCCCAGACTTCTGGATTGATAGACCGCTGCTCTACTGATTGAACAAGAAAGCTCTAATTGTGATGGTGGCCCCTCTAAGACCCCTTTCAAATTCCAATGCACGTGCCAGTCAGTAGCTTTACAAACACAACACAAACCCGAGAAAAAGAAATCAACTTTGGGATATGTTCGAGGAATCACCGAAGTGATGCATTTTTTCTTCTTCATTAGAATAAACATTAATTACTTAGGCTTTCAATAGATGAATGCATAGTAATAGTGTGGTGTAAATCATTCATACGAATGGTGAATGAAAGCTATAACCCCAAAACAACACAAAGTTTACTATGGGACGTCCTGTATTTTTGTCCAATGGTGGAATATCATTGTGTCAACAATAATATCTCCAATGATATAGTGACTGACTGTCTGGGATGTCAATCAACATTCTGCGATCTAGTGGTAGCCTTTTGACAAGGCCTCGCGTCTCATGTCAGAAACAACCAGTACTGGAAACAACTGGTGAAAGAGTGTATACAAGATGAGCTGCAGCCATGGGGCCTTTTTGCATCTGAACTGGTTATTAATATTCAGTATGGCTCCACCAAGATCACTAAGTCAGGTTGGCAATCAAACGTCTTCTAAATAAATCCCAGCCTTTTGACAAGACCTCCCGTCTCAATGTCATACACAACTGGGGAAAGAATAGTTGAGCATACAGGAGGAGATGCAGCCATGGGGCCTTTTGGCATCTGATCTGGTTATTAATATTCAGTATGCCTCCATCAAGATCACTAAGTCAGGTTGGCAATCAAACGACTTCATAAATAAATCACAGCCTTTTGGCAAGGCCTAACGTCCCAATGTCAGAAACAACCGGTGAAAGAGTGTACAAGATGAGCTGCAGCCATGGGGTCTTTTTGCATCTTATCTTCCAGGGTAGGAAATACACGGGGGCTGAGGGCGACTTTGCCCCCTAATTTCAAAAATAGCCCCCTGCATGAAATGAGTAGGTAGCCCCTAAAATTACCATAGCATAGGGTATTTATTATGGGAAATATTTTGTGATATCCATCAGATTGAAAAAGTAGCCCCCTAAAATTAAAAATTCTCATTCATAATATTCAGTATGCCTCCATCAAGATCACTAAGTCAGGTTGACAATCAAACGGCTTCTAAATAAATCCCAGCCTTTTGGCAAGGCCTAACGTCTCAATGTCAGAAACAACTGGTAAAAGAGTGAACGAGAGTAGACCGAAAAATCAGTCTATATTCCGAGGGTTTGGTCCACTGAGACTGTGTCTTGTTTCATTATCATCTTACACTATCTTGTTCCCTCTCCACTAAAGTATGGCGTCATAATATTAAAGGACCCCCTCCATAACGAGGTGGATTTTCTGTCTAGTACGAGAGGAGCTGCAGCCATGGGGCCTTTTTGCATCTGATCAGGGCCCCGTTGCAGAAAGAGATACACTCGATTGTAAGTGACGATTGATCGTAAGTCAGAAAATTTACGCGTTTCAACCAATCAGATTTGCGCATCTAGAACACGTGATCTGACTTACGATTAATTGCAATTTACAATCGATTGTATCTCTTTCTGCAACGGGGCCCTGCTCAGAAACAACTATAGTGGAAGGATAGTCGCCCATACATGTATGAGCTGAAGCTTGCGGCCGTCGCTGCTCGTGTGATAGTCGCGTTCGCCAGTTGTTCCCGTCATACATACACGATGCCTTGTCAAAATGATAGAGTAGTGGTGATAGCATGATGGCCGAAAATGTGAATTGATACATTTATATGAATAGTTTGAATGTCCCTATACATATGAAAATTTGCATATTATTACATTAGTACATGGACCAACACATATCATGCTATGTTTTATTTCTAGATTTTATATTTGTTGGATCATACATGTATATAGTATAGGATGATGATTTTATGTAACATTTACAAGTCTTTATGTCGCACTAATTAGTTTGTTCAATAACCTTTTCATTTTGTAGAGTGAAAGATTATTTTGTTTAAAGTATAGAATTCAGAATAGATAATTATATAAACTATGTATATATACCTAGATGCAACATATTAATAGAGTATCACTTATTTTGTGTCACATTACACTGTTACATTATTGGGATTATGAAAAATAATAATTGTTTTCCTTTTTAAAAATTAATAAACACAACACAATTTACCATATAATATTAATAGTACCACATTGATAAATATCATTTTAGGCGTACTTATTTTGAGTTTATGAATAATTTGTTCCATTACGTCGTACTCGTACATGTCGTATATAGTATACCTTCCATGCATGTATATGCTTCCACTGTAATAAAACACTTGAAATATAGATAAAGGGTAATATGCATTGTTTTTCCTCTCTATTGTATGTCTATTATTGATGTTCGCTTATTGTTTTGTTGTTAGTTGTCGTTGTTGTTGTTGATTTGGAGATGGGGTGGGGAGGGCGTTATAGTTGTGCATGCATTTGTATCCATCCGTAACAAGTTAGAAGTTTCTTACCAAGGCGATTTCTACCGGAAAGAGCCGGGCCGTTTCCCGTTTCGAGTGAATGTTGGACTGCCTCGTCATGATCTGATGGGTAAACTGTTTTGTTTACGCTCGAATTCGGTTGGAGTCTGGAATACCTGTTCAAGAAAGAGTATGTTTAAGAGATAACATTTGCATTTTTTGAGCGAAACCATTCAGTGATATCACTGAGCACAAACAAGGTCTGACTAGCCCATAATAGCGATAGGCGAGTGAATTCATCTCTTTGGGAGAAAATGCTGTACATGCAGTGATGGAAATACAAATAGCTGCACCTTTTCAAAATATTTGTTTTGAACGGACGATATTTACAAAAGACAGTAAAATAACGCTTTTCATATAGTGTGGTATATTATATAGCAATGGAAGGAGAGCAGGAAAATGGATGGGGGCGAGGAGAGAGCAGGATGTACTAGTACTGGGGAGTATAGTAGCACATTGACGTGGTAAGAAGATATGAAAAGGAGGGGAAGTTCAATAAAAGACGGAGTAAACAAATGAGAGGAGCGGTGGAGGAGGTGGGGGGGGGGGGGAGGCTTAGGGATTAGAAGGGGAGAGGGAGCATACGAATTAGGGATTAGAACGGGAGAGAAAGAGAAAGGTGTAATATAATGGATGGTGAGAGAGGGGGAGAGAGTAGACTCATTTCATACCAAGGTATATCTTTGAAGATATGATTTTGAAGTATCACGCATTTTCTTATCATTATTTTCACTGTTTTATCGCAATTATCTCGAATTGGTAGAAATGCAGGTTTGTATGGGTGTTTGCATTCAAAGTTCAAACACTTCAAATTTAGATCGATTATGTTCGGAATGGGATCGAGATAATGAGATGAAATAGGAATGGGGAAATGAAGTGAGGAAGGTGGTGTGGCAAGATTGGTAGAGCGCGCGCTTTCCGATCATGAGATCCCGAGTTCGAACCCTGCCCACTGCCTTTGTCCTTCAGCAAGACAATTTATCCACAATTGCTGCTCTCTACCCAGGTGTATAAATGGGGACCCGGTAGGAGGTGAAAGCCTATATGTGAAGGATCTTCTCTATGCCCATGAGCCGCTTGGAAGGAATGCTCCCCAGGGAGTGGAGATGGTGCACACAATGTGTGCTGGTTTGCATTGTATCCTATATGACCGGGGGTAATATTATCATTGTAAAGCGCTTAGAGATGATTATCAATCACATTAGGCGCTATATAAATCGAGTATATTATTATTAATATGAGTATGCTGAAAGATAAATTAATTAAACATGTATGCCTACATAATGTATAATCATGATCATATGGCGTAAAGTGAGCATACGTATAGAGTCATTATTGATTTTCTACCATTTACCAGGTCAATTATTAATGTTATCATGTATGTCCAGTTCAAACTCCTATATTTGAGGAGAATAAACTTACCAAGTACATACAATTAATTTAAAACAAAAACGTTATATATGTTCGTACTGATGCCAACGATAAAATACATAGTAACACAATGGATAAAAACTCTTTTTCTTGTGAAAAAATAATTATCAACGGAAATGAGATAAACCCGGGAGACCGGGTTTATTAAGTTATAATAGCAAAATAATTATACTAACCGGTTTGCGACATCCAACTCGCCCGATCTTCGAAGCCCGACTGCACCGACATCGTGTAGTCTGAAGACACCTTCAACCTCACTTAGACGTCGTCGACTACCGAGTCCGCCCACCACTTCGTCGGCCCCCGTGTTAGATCGATACGATGTCGTCCAGGGAAAGAAAGCGAACAACGACACGATGCCGACAAAGGCAGCGAGCACGATGAAAAGTCTTCGAGGCTTTAGTAGTCGCATTGCGGTCAATTTTCCATGTCCTCTCCATGCATTGTACTATGCATATACTTCCATTCGTGTTGGATTTTTTGAGGATCAGAAATATTTCATCTCCATTCGATCGTATTCATTTTTCGATACGTATTTCATGTTAAATATCACTTCTGATTCGATGACCTCATAAAGTATAAGCACAACAAAAGGTTATCAAAACGGACTTCGTGCAGATAGCAGCTGATAAAATATGATAAACAGAGACATGAGAGATAAGACAAATGACTGTTGGATATACTACAGTATTGTAGTACATGTAGTAACATTATACTTCCTATAGTTTGTTGTAGTATAGTATCAACGGGACTTACTCTCGATTTCCAGCAGGAAAAGCTCGATGACCCCATAAGCACAACCAAAGTTGATCAAAACAGACTTCGAGTAGATCTATAGCAGCTGACGGTTTAGGTAAACCAGGGAAATGGGATACCACCTCCGATCCCTGGCCTGGGTAAACAGAGATTACACAAATCACTGTTGGATAGACTACGATACGTATATAGTAGTAACATACCTCATTACTATCTTCCTATAGTTTCTTGTAGTTATCAACGGCACTTACTCTCGATTTCCAGCAAGATAAGCTCCTGAGCTCCTATTATCTGGCTAGTCGCGACTCGTCTCGCTTGATATTTCAGACGTGTACATGTACAGTGTATACATCCATATTATATCCATACATCCACAGCCATCCGTTCCCGTAAAATGCAACCAGAATCGGTGATACATGTCTGCACTCTGGCAAACCAATCATTCCTTCCTTTCCTTTCCTTGCAACATGTGCAACCTTGGTTGCTGGCTGCCCGCTGGCTGCTGCTAGTCGGTCTACACCCATTTGGGCTACTCCCATACATATTTCGTCTAACCGTGGACCCTACTGGGTATGGGTCTAACTATAGATATTAAGACGAAAATAAAAGTATATACAGCCTTTAGTAGATGAGTATACAAAGACAACAATCAAGATTTAAAGGGATAGTTGAGTTCTGGTAAATAGAGTACTGTTTTGGTCAAACTGAATTTTAGTAACCAAAACCTGCACCATTAGTACATTACATTACAAACTAATAGTTATTACTCCACCATGCTCGAAAGAGATACAAAATTACAAATGACTAAGTAAAAAGCCTGTTATCATTAAAAAAGAGCCGTTAAAACTCAAGTGGGCGCTTTCTAAACATTCACCGTGTCAACCATTTTAAATAAAAACATTGTGCATGTGATGTTTTGTTGAAATAGTGATTAGATAGAGAAATAATCAACTTTTTAAAACCTCTTTTGTAAATTTTTGAAAAGAGGAAGCATTTTTTACATTTATTAACAGCTGGTTCAAAATGATCAAATAATTGTGGGGTCCCACATTTATTACAAATGGTTATGTTTTTGGATATTTCAGCTATTTCTGAACCGATCTTGATCAAATAAAGTTTATTCTGTCATTAAAATTGTATGCTCTTTCGAATTATTGTGTGTAGCGCACTCTATACCAAACTCAACTATCCCTTTAACCATCATAACAAATATATAAAATACACGTAAAGTTACAGTGTAACTTACGGTAAAAAAGAAGTGGAAATTTCATAAAATTTTACAAGATAAAATAAATAATCACACGATGAATACAACGTTACAAAAACAAAAAAGAGAAGAAATTGAATCATGAAGAGAGGAAGAATAATCTAAACTTTACTGCGACTAATGGATATATGACCTAATAATTATAGATGACCAGTGGCGTAGCGTGGTCGGACCGATTGGGGGGGGGGGGGGCAATCAGCTGGGGGGCACGCGAAATTATGGGGGGCACACCTTTGGATTTCTCTGTTTGCTCCAAAAAGGCCCCTTATGTTTCCTAGTGTTGTTCAAATTAATGGGGGAGGGGGCACGTGAACCCCCGTGGGGACCCCCCCCCCCCCCCCCCCCCCCCCGTCGCTACGCCACTGTAGTTGACTACAAATCAAAATCAGATCTCAGAGGCTTAGGGGTTAACACTGAGCTTACAAATGGTACGCACTCTAGGATTGGGAATGCCCAGGGTGAAATTCCCATTGACTATTATTACCAATTTAAATCAATTGGTAATCGAAGAATTACCAATTGAAAATTACCAATGGAAATCAATTGGTAATCGAAGAGCATGCATATATGGAAAATGAAACAATTTGGCAAATTTAAATCAATGGGTACCCATTGAAACCAATGCCAATGGGTACCCGTTGAATTCAGACCTCCCATGTATGAGGCGGACACTCTAACCTATGCTTGGTATTAATTACTGTACCAGATGAACATTATTTACGTCAATTTCCATGGGACCACCCTTCTATTATCGTCACCATCCGAGAGATGCAGCCTAGATTTTCTTGTCGTTGTTTTTTGTAGGTATTCCATTATTTTCGATTAAAATATACTTATAGGTTATAGGGTAATGGGTAGTCTTTCAACAAGGCCTCACGCTTTAATGTAAGAAACGACTGAAGGGCGCTGAAAAGCCTAGAATAGACTGCAAGTTCACGAGGGAGACGGCAGCCACTGTCCATGTGGTAGTCGCCCTTGCCAGGTGTTCCTGTCATTTAGAAGCGAGGCCTTGTGCCTAGTGTAGGCTATTCACTCGACTGATACAACTTAATTATTGCATAATGTAAGTGACATACAGGAAACTCGAAGCCTGGACATGATAATAGTATCTTCCTCTAAATTCATTACCGACGAGAACTAAGCTTGTAGGCACAGTACTGACATTGCAAAATCTATACTATAGTACAATAGTACATATGATGGTCAGAACTTTGTATATTGTGTCGGTCCCCAAGGGAAACAAAGGAAGTCTCTAATATGGACAAGTTTCACATACAGTAAAACAGTGTATAGTGACCTCCCAAGGGAAACAAGCACATATTGTTATTGTACACAAATTGCCTCTATATGAACATGTTCCACATTAATGGGTCCCTTACACTCGTTTTCTCGGCATGCAGGGGCCACCACTTATGGTGGCCACTAAGTAGGCAAGTTGGCTGTTGGTGACGGGTGGCCACTAAGTAGGCAAGTTGGCTGTTGATGGTGACGGGTGGCCACTAAGTAGGCAAGTTGGCTGTTGGTGACGGGTGGCCACTAAGTAGGCAAGTTGGCTGTTGGTGACGGGTGGCCACTAAGTAGGCAAGTTGGCTGTTGGTGACGGGTGGCCACTAAGTAGGCAAGTTGGCTGTTGGTGACGGGTGGCCACTAAGTAGGCAAGTTGGCTGTTGGTGACGGGTGGCCACTAAGTAGGCAAGTTGGCTGTTGGTGACGGGTGGCCACTAAGTAGGCAAGTTGGCTGTTGGTGACGGGTGGCCACTAAGTAGGCAAGTTGGCTGTTGGTGACGGGTGGCCACTAAGTAGGCAAGTTGGCTGTTGGTGACGGGTGGCCACTAAGTAGGCAAGTTGGCTGTTAGAGACGGGTGGCCTCTAAGCCAGGTTTGCCTGTAGGTTAAACGGATCTAGTAACTTTGTTGACATGTGCAAAAAGTGATGAATGGTTGATAAAATGTGCATTGTTGTGGTCTGATATGTCTACTGAGTAATGTGTGAAAAGTTCACGTTAAATGGATGTTTTATATGGCCGAGAAATGAACGAAAATGCAAAGTGCACTGACTTTGTACACGGCTATGATTATCCACTGGATAGTTAGTAAATCTGAACACTTCAATCGTAAATATCTTTTTAACGAAAGAGAAATCCGAAAAACCAAAACATGTCCCATGCTTCTCAAGAAGGTATGAGAGAACCGTTGGAGTTCCAAGTAAGTTTTGAGGATTTGGACAATGTTACTAGATCCCTTTAATGCCAGCGCTCATGCGCATGCCTACTTGCAGCAATAATCCTATCAGCAAGACTGCATACACCATGGTAACAAAACGACTTAACTCCATCATATTCACTTTATTGCAATCAAATATTACCTACATGTATGATCGGGGCTGTGGTATCCTAAACCCTCAGGGGGTGTTGTCGGATATATTCTTCGTCATAATGACTTGACTGACAATCGTACTACGCATGCATACATTTGAGGAGATTCGTATTCATCCAGTCAAATAACTATTAGGATATTTAGGCCTAAGTAAGTGGCAAGTCGCACTTATATGCTTTCCTTTTAGATGTCAGCTTGTATACAAATAATGATGTTCTTATATAAACATTACCATTCTATGGCACAGAGGTCGCTGTTTATTTGTTGGCATTTGGCACAGAGCCGTACGTTCGTAAATTCTGCAGTAGAGTCCCTTTAGAAGTCATTGCGTGCCAAGCTCGCATTTTTGCACCAAACAATACACACACATGTCATAGAGCCTTAAAATCCATGGCACTCAAAGTGATAAAGGGACTCCAAACTGCAATAGTCTCTAGTCTGTTTTGTATATCCAAAAGATTCTTAAAAGTATCGACAGTTTTTGCTTCAACGACTTTCTCTGGCAAGCTATTCCAGTCTGATACCACTATCTGACTAAAAGATTTACTTCTAATGTCCCATCTTGATCTCTCCTTATATAGTTTGTGTGCATGCCCCCCTAGTGGTTGCATAAATTGCTGGAGTGAAGAAAAGTTCACTGGAGATTCCAAGCTTCCCATTCATCAGTTTGAATACTGTAATCATATCTCCACGGAGTTTTTCTTATCTAAATACTTCGATCGTACATATCTTTGTAACGAAAGGGAAATTTGAAAAACCGAAACCTGTCCCATGATTTTATTGTTAATACGAATACAACAAGGTATGAGGGAACCGCGAGAATGAAAAATGTATTTTGAGGATTTGGACAATGTTACTAAGTCCCTTTAATGTATATAATGAAGAGTACAGGTCCCAGAACACTCCCCTGTGGATTCCCGCTTTGAACGCGGCACCAGTTGGGTAACAATTAATGGCCAAGAAAGTCGATATGTATCATGTATATTACGTTGTTGACATCACATACATTATTTTGTATTTTGTACTTATAATATTTTTGTTAACTTGCTTTGAGAAACTTGAATAAATTTTATTTGAAAAAAAAAAGAAAAAAAAAAAGAAAGTCGAGGCCCTCGATCAGGAACAAGGATGTCATAAGCTTTCATCTTACTCCTCTCTCGATTTTTAGCAATATATTTAAATCATACACAGTATTATTTTCCTCCTTTTAAATTAAGCAAAACAAATCATAACCCTAGGAAATCACAATCGATTATGACATGTACTGATCGATTATAACGATTGTGGACACGAGAACATCAAATAACATAACATAGAACCGGGCTCTATTTTCAACTTGAAGCATGCAGTAATTAAATTTACATTTACTTTTCTAACTATTTGACGACGGTAAAATGATACAATTTATGATTATGTTTGTTAAAACGGGATTATCAAAGTACCTGAAATAAAGTTAAATTATAATCGATTACGACCTGTAGATCGATAGAAGGCTTATGTAGACACACAAATTAAAATCATGATATAAACAAATACTGCCTTTGTTGTTCCAGAACTCAAAATATACAGCGATTTACTCAATAACTTTTGTTTAAATCATAAGATTGTACAAATCATATACTTGATCGTATTCATATAACTCGATGTGGAATTGCTTTTTTATTTTGTACTCTACTAACTGTTAAAAATAATGTAATTTTTATTATAGATACATACATTTCTTGTATTACGTTATTATACTTTTTCAACTTTTTTGCTCGGGTAATGATCAGACGAGCTGGGAACAAGAAGTTTACTTCGAATTCTTTTAGGCTCATTCTGTGTCATATACCTCATTATGACAGCGAATGGCAAGTTTACATCGTGCGATGACTCACGTGTTTGTTTATCAGAGGTTCTCCCCATGCGCCCAGGTGGTTCTCTTTATTTTGTGTTTAATCATGGAAGTAGGAGTTTCTCTATACTTCCATTAGTAGGGGACAGTCTAAACGCGAAGCGTGCGGGCGAGGCTCCGTGTGCGGAACTAATATTCATACCCGAGATGCATTTTTACAAATATTGCGATAGGACGTGTCAAATAAAAATTAGTATAACTTCGCCATTTCTGAACAGATTTCGATAATCTTGGTCATGAATTAATGAGAAAAGTCAAATCTTACCTCATATCGTATTAGTTATCGACAATAAGACAGCAAAAAATGTGAAAATATGAGCTGAACATTCCCTTAATATCGTACAATTTTCTACGGTTTTGATCATCAAAAAGTACCATTAAAAAGTCTTGCATCATTCCTTTCTGCTTAGATATTCATTCGTATGGTTATATTCTTCTGAAAAATGTGCACTTTTAGACATGTTAATCCTTAGACGAGTCAAGACGTCGGATATAATGACCCCACTTCATTTTTAGAATCTACGAATTGTGTTAAAAAATTAGCTTCAATTCGCGCTTGCACCGAAGCAACCGCATTGGTCAATACGTGATCACGTGATCGGCGATTGTCTGCTAGCGCTTCGATCGTACGTTCGATTCGCGATCGAGGCGATGGATTTATCCTTGTTCATTTCTGTCTAAAATTTGTAGAACTTAGATAATAATACATTTTATGTCATATTTCCCATATTCCCTCCTTCCTCTCCTTTCACCAATAAAATCTGACAGATTGCAATGGACATACAGCGAGTGATTGGCTCAAGTTAAGAACGCGTAGGCCCACATGATCATTTTTATGTAAGTTGATGTTTGAGAACTATCACTGATCAATATCACAAGTGTCAAAACGGAAGTCGAGGATTTAAAGACAAATCTTGGATAACTTACGTCGTTCCCATTCTTAGGGCATAGGGGTATGGGGGAATATGTGTATTTCCTAATTTGATGAATATTAGAGGTAAGTCAAAGTAAATGCTTAGGCCTCCTGATTTTGGGAAAGTATATTTGTTTCTTGCTATTTGTTTATTGTTATTGTTTACAATGTTTGGGTCAAATTATCAAATTAATTATAGTATATCCCCATCCCCACTCTCCCCCAGAAAATATGCGAAAACAAAAATAAGAAGTGAGAGTTAAGGAAATGTTGAAGAGAAGTGTGCTAACTGTCCAAAAACACACAGACACACACGCACGTATACACGCCCACACAAACACACACACATGAACAACCCCGCCGATATGATCATTGAAAGAAAGCACACGGGAAGCACCCATCAATGTTTCACTCAAACACAAACATACTAACTGGTTGGTAAATAATGTTATCGAAAACACTTAAAACCAAAAATGAAATTTTATGAATAAAAAACTTTTTATTTACAGAGTAAACTCATTATAAACAGGTTCATAGGCAAGATATCACACACAAGGATAGTGTGAAATGAATCACACTGAGGTAAGGTACATGTGTTCAGCTGCATTTTCAACATTCAAGATGAATTTTGTATGCACATACAGTAATTTCTATAAGCATGCAAATAAAGGTGAACCAGTAAGTAGTACAAAATACAACTACATGTATATACATGTACATATTTCTTAGTACATAGAAAACTTGCATACTAAAACTACTATCTTCATTTATAAAACCATGACATAATGCATAATTATGCACATAAAATGTAATGCTTAAGTGTAAATGGCCTATCGTACAATACTCCTCATTACCATGATATCTCAATATAGTGCTTGCACATCCCTTCACACATGCTGATAAAATCATCCATAATTTACAAGGAAGTGAATGTGCTTACTTTAACTTAGCACACTGTTTCAGCCACAGCATTTAAGTATGCAATACAAACAAAAACTATTTAGAGATAAACGTATCTCATACATTTATAAGCACCTTCCACCTATCAATGACTATATCTTGTCACAGTGCATGTTTACACTTGTACATTTTCATATTTGGCATGTCAAGTACAACTCCATGTTGTAAATTGACAAATCCCTCTCAGTAAAATAACTGAAAAAAAAACAGATATCTTTGGCAAAATTCATAAGCACCTTCCATGTATCAATGACTATTATCTTGTCACAGTTTCAGCTTCGAGTCAACCATGTATGTTCATACGTGTACATTTTCATATTTGGCATGGCAAGACTAAGATAAGTACAACTCCACATTGTACATCAGTGTACATCACTCATTTAAAACAAATCCCTCTCAGAATCATTCTTTCCACAACATCTCGGTCTTGCACCTATCTTTGTTTTAGTAGTACAGACTGAAATAATGTTCGAAATAAATTTAAATATCAATGTTTCACAGGGGTAAAACATAAGCCAAATAAAGGAGGTGTTGCACCATGCAACAAAACAAAGTGTGGCCCATGTAAAGTGTGCAGTGGCAATACAAATTATGTTAGATATGTTCATCTTTGTACTTTTAAGTCAGAGAGCCTAGTGGAATTATTTAAAAGTAAATGTGTTTCACTGGAGGGGAATAGTTGTATATGTAATGCATGTCATGTTAAGTTCAGGAAAAATTTTTAAAATGTATAGAGAGGCCACAGATCCTGGCCGGGGAGGGTGGGGGACTTCCATGAGAACCCTGAGCAAGTTTGTTTCGAGTTTATCTTTTGTGGATCCTACCATAGACCCAAGACGTATGAGGCTGCGTTAAGCCCGGCGCAGACAGAGCCGACTCGACCCGATCCGACTACAATGGAATGGATATGTGTTGTTATCACTGATAATAAAATGCAACATATCGTCGGTGGGGTGACAAAACCTCGTATCTCAAAAATCATGAATTTTCAGGAGAGCGAAAAAACTTTCCTGTCTAAACAAATTAAGTGCTGTGACAACGTCCTTTCTTTTTAAAACTGGAATATTTATGAAATTTGTAATGTCATTGTTGAAATACCGTAACATAATTGTTTTGATATTTGAAACTGAGTTACGAGGTTTTGGCTTTTATCTACATTGAGATACGAGTTTTTAGTTTTTATTCAAATTGAGATACGAGTTCTTAGTTTCAATTCTGAATGAGTTACGAGGATTTGGTTGAATGAGTTACGAGGATTTGAATACTCTAACTTCGGCACTGTTAGGCCGTGTGTGAGTTACAACCCCACAGCTAGAATGGAGTTGAAGCTATAAAGAGTAGCTGGTTGTATTGGACTAAAACACTGATAGAGGCGTTTGATGTTTCACCATAATCAAAGCAAGTGATTCAGAAACCAAGAGTCTCGCCTGATCACGAGTTCAATATAACTTTGAACCGACAACGAATGCTTTATCGCAATACAGTATAGCATTCTAGATTCCATCCTTCCTGAGGGCTGCGTTCGGGCGAAATCATCTTGCGCTACCGATGCCGATGGAAGCAAAACAAAAATCACTGTTATGATGATCTATGTTCATGATGATCTATGTTCATGATGATGATGATTATTATTGTAATATTCAACATTGTATTATCAAGATTGTACTATTCCTTTAATTATATTTCCACCAGATAAGTTTCCCCTTTAGATACTTCATCTCCAACTTCAACACATAGCCATTATTCACACGTCCATACAAAAATATAAAAAAAAACATTGACGGCACATGTCCAGAGTGAAAACACATTACAAACGCAATGGACGTTTTAGAACTTCACTTTCACAGTAATGAACATTGTTAAGTCAAAACAAAGGAAATATTCACAACAATATTTCAGTCAAATCGAAAGATACATTGTATTTAAATATTTCATGCAATTCAATGAACCTCGAACATATCAATTTGAATTATTTTAGAATCCTTGAATATTCATATTCATAGAACATCAATTCAATGGTAAATAGAATACCAATTCATTAATAAAAATTCATTTAAATTCAAGACATTTTTTGTCTTGTTTTTAAGCAAGGTTTAAGCTGAGGAGGGAAAATTTTGAACCTGACATAGCTTGGTATAAGAACCGCTTAACCGAAATCTTGGTATTACTTTGGCTCAGGAGAAAACACACCATCCACTGTGGGCCGCGAAGAAAAGGGCACTTGAAAATCAGCAAAGAGTATTATGCCTATGAAGATTATAAAACGATACAAACAATGCTGGGGTGGGGTGTGTACGAAATCGACACAAGTGAAGGGATAGGGCTACCACGGGGTTACACAATTTATAAATATTATCAGCTAATATTGTTCATGCCGGAGAAAACTTATCTTCTTTAGGGTCATCATCTTCGTCAACAACATAAAATACAGAGTGCGTATGATGCCATAGGTACCCTCCATTCATCTTAGCCAGAACATATACAAGCCCTTTACTCTGTATAGGGTTATAATTAACTTTACGCATTAAACCCTACATTACTATATTAAAATGTCATGTATTATAGACACAAGAGTCAAGAGAGAAACAACAGTGGCAATACCATACCAGAAATTCACTTTCGTTTCCACAAATTTTTCAAATCCCTTGATATTGGGCAGAACTTTCCTGGGACAGAAGAGAAGAACAACAAATATAAAATAGGAGAAAAGGAAGAAATGTAGTAGATGAAGGAGATGAGATTGGAAGAGGAAAGATGATAAAGAGGAGAAAGAAGAACAAGAAAGACAGAGAAAAGAAAGAAGAGACAAAGAAGAAAAAGGCTAACAATTGTTCAGTGACGTAATCCATCGTAGAAAGTATGGTAGTCTCCCGGGATTACAAATTTTAGTTGCTGCAGATGTTCATATTTACTGTCATTGATTGGCCTGCGGTCTTGATACAGGGATGGTGGGGACAACTCCACCTCTCTAGCAAGGCTTTGCCTTGTGCGCCGAGGACGTGGAAGGTCTTGCCAATCATCGCTGAACTTTAGCTTGTATTGGATACTACCATCTTCGTACTTAAGAGCACGAACGTTTGTCACCGTGGGGTCGCCAACCCTGCTTCCTGGTCGAATTGAAGGAATGGTAATTGTCTTTGAGTAATCTCGGAAGAAGCGATAATCCAAGTACTTCACAACGTAGGGTCATAACAAGACGTCTTTTATACGTCATTTTACGACGTCCTTATGACAAAAATTAATTGTGAAAAAATGGTCTTTAAAAGACATCATTATGACATCTTCTATACGACACAAATTATCATGTCAAAAATGGTCTTTAAAAGACGTCACAATGATATTATTATGACATCTTCTATACGACACAAATTATCATGTCAAAAATGGTCTTTAAAAGACGTCACAATGGCGTCATTATAACATCTTCTATATACGACACAAATTATCATTTCAAAAATGGTCTTTAAAAGACGTCACAATGACGTCATTATGACATCTTCTATACGACATACGACGTGTTAACCAATTTACGACCAAATTAATACGTCCTAAAGACGTCAGTCTGCTATCAGGGATGCATCGCACTGGTCCTTTCGCGTTTGAAAAACCGATATGTTCATAATGGGCCGTATGCATAAAGACAAGCAATTGCTTATAAGCAATTGCTTTAAGCACAAGCAAGAGCTTGTCAAGCAAAAGATCAAGTTCAAGCAATTGCTTGAATTCATATGCACAGGCTTTTGCTTGTGCTCAAACCTTTTGCTTGCACTGCCAAGCATTTGCTTACGTGTTGGACAAAGGATCGTTACGGTTGTGCGAACATCGCACTGCAGGACAACAATGCTTCGTGCCCGACCTGGCGGTAGTATTTTTTTCTTACGCAAATAGCGAAGAAACAGCACAGAGCATCAGGGGGGTTTCTGTGCAGATCGATGGACAAACATTGCCGTAAAAAGTCTAAAATAACAGGAATTTGATTAAATATGAAATCACAACATAATCTCTGAAATAAGGAGCTTGTAATCATCCTGAAACGGTATGAAAATTTGATCCTTAAACGCGAATGCCCTGAGTAAGCAAGAGCTCAAGCTGGTCCGGAGATGCTTGAAAAAACGCAATTGCTTATCAAGACAAGTAAAAGGTTCGTTTTATGCATACGGTTTTAAGCAATTGCTTGTTTGGTAAGCATTTGCTTACGAGCCGTAAGCAATTGCTTGTGCTTGTAAGCAAAAGCTTTTGCTTACAAGCAATTGCTTGTTTGTGTGCATACCGATTCAAGCAAAAGGCTAGCACAAGCAATTGCTTGTTTTTATGCATACGGCCCATTATCATACTCTTCTTGAAGTACCCTGCGTGACAATGGCTTTCTATCATGATCGTTACACTTTCCTACGTAGAGGTATTGAGATACGAGGTATTGTACAGATGTTCAAGGCATAAGAAGAAGGAATTACACGTATCTCATGTTACGAGGTTTTGTCAGTGCAGCTTCAAAGGGGGTTAAAATTACGAGGTTTAGTTTCAGGGTGTTTGGGGAAAAACCGAGACAGGAGGCGTTCCATGGGTTTATCAGCAGGTGCCGTAGGTCATTAGGTACAAAATTATGCAAAAAACTCAAAATCTCAAAAAATTGAGATACGAGGTTTTGTCACCCCACCGACGATATACATAAGGGATATTCTTTTGTTACGTTTTAAGTACCCTTGAGATGAAGTATCAGCAAGAAAAAGAAAATCCTCACCAAACGAAGGCACTGCCATTCGTGCTTCAGCTATCTCTTCCCTACTTCCTGTTAACGAACAAACGAAATTACAAACCAAAGTACTGGGTTAAATAGAGTGTCAACTGAATTAATATCAAATGGCAGTAGAGACATGGGGTCTTTAGAATATGTTTCACACATGTTTTTCCCCTGTGAACGAAGCATAGTATTAACTGCACATGCTGTGTCACACAGACTTGAAAGAGATTCACTCTCATTTAAAGAATGTGCAGGTGACAACAATGTCTCATCAGAGGAAGAACATTCATCATTACATTTACTGTTTAGAGAAAATATTTCAGCTTTTGATTTATGCCATGCTTCTATAATGTCTTCTTTTGATAAGTCTGAGACATAAAACAAATCTCCTCTGTTAGACCCAGATTTACTAATTGAGAGTTTACTTCCCATAATATCCATGATTCTGATTCTAAGCCATGGTTTTGACCTTTTTGATCTATCATATAGTGATACATTACTATGACACACATTTCTTAGGACTTTAGTATATAATTCATATGCAGCTGTCATTAAAAATTCTTTATATACGCCTGAAAAAAGCAGGAAGAAGCACAGGATTAATTGTTTCCTCTCGGAATACATGATGTGCGCTCTTACATCAGAAGTGGAATCCTGTTGCAGTTTAGACGACTTTAATAATGCATTCCATCTTAATTGTTTGTCAGTACCCAATATCATATCTCTGTGCAGGAAACACAGGGCAGAGCTTTCAAATTTTAAAACAACTGAACTTTGTATTACATGTTGCATATGTAGCCTTAAAGTTACAGTTAAAGAAAGGAAATATTCATCAAAAATCCTCTCAGATGAAGGAGTAAGCAAGTTGAAAGACATCAAGGCAGAGTTTGCTGTTGATGGAGATGCGTTTTTTGTGCTCAAGATGTTATCGTTATTCTGTTCACATTGTTAAGAAAACAAGTTTTAGTGATCTAGATTTGTGTGTTCAAGACTTGATGAACCGTGCAGATAAAGTAGAAGATCCTATAACAGCAAATGATAAAGCTTGGGCTTTAACACTAAAAGACCTTATTAGTATATGTAAGCAAGAGCATGATTCTGAATGAATGGCTTGTGGTGAAACCGATTCCAAAACAATGGCAGGGTCTGGAGCTGGTGGGGGACGTGTACCATGGTCTACAGTGTCGGGAGCTGGTGGAGGACGTGTACCATGGTCTGCAGGGTCGGGAGCTGGTGGAGGACGTGTACCATGGTCTGCAAGGTCGGGAGCTGGTGGAGGACGTGTACCATGGTCTGCAAGGTCGGGAGCTGGTGGAGGACGTGTACCATGGTCTACAGGGTTGGGAGCTGGTGGAGGACGTGTACCATGGTCTGCAAGGTCGGGAGCTGGTGGAGGACGTGTACCATGGTCTACAGGGTTGGGAGCTGGTGGAGGACGTGTACCATGGTCTGCAGGGTCGGGAGCTGGTGGAGGATGTGTACCATGGTCTGCAGGGTCGGGAGCTGGTGGAGGACGTGTACCATGGTCTGCAGGGTCGGGAGCTGGTGGAGGACGTGTACCATGGTCTGCAGGGTCGGGAGCTGGTGGAGGACGTGTACCATGGTCTACAGGGTCGGGAGCTGGTGAAGGACGTGTACCATGGTCTGCAGGGTCGGGAGCTGGTGGAGGACGTGTACCATGGACTGGAGCTAGCTGGTTGTGCACGGGATCACAACATGGTCTTTGTGTAATGTCTGTAAACACTGGAGAGTTCCACCCGGGTGTAAGGATAGCTCGATAGTTTGTCACTGGCAGGATATGTAGGAAGTTCTGTTTCACCTGGGAGCAGAGAGAAAAATACGGAAAACAAAAATATAAGATTAAAATCAAACTTGAATTTTAAAAAAATTAAGTTTAAAATCAAATCAGAATTCATGTGTTTTAATTAAGAACAGTTGTATTTTACAAGCTACATAATCACAGATAAATAGTTCTGGATAACTTCATAGCATTTAAATACCATATTTAGAAGGTTACAGGTCACCTATCTACAGTGGCCACTTTCCATGCTTCCCCTGGGTAGTCACTATACACTCTATTTGTTTAGGAATTTCTATTCAGAAAAATTTACCATATAAACAGTATAACTGCAACTTCAGTACATGTACTGACTCGATTATAAGTTCATCAAATGTAATAAAACAGTGCGCACACACCCTACGCACCCCCCTGGCTATGGGGCTGTAATATATAACATTAGTTAAACATGTTATTGCAGTACTGCGGTACTCATAGTGCATTTACTCCGGTAAATTGGACACTTTCGCAGTACAAGTACTGTGGTACAAGTACCGTGGTACAAGTACCGTGGTACAAGTACCGTGGTACAAGTACCGCGGTACTAATGCAGTAATAACATAGGTACTTCAAGTATGTACTCCGAGTACTGCATTACAGTACTGTGGTACTGCAGTTCTTGCATTACTTTTTTTTACATGGGAGTTATTTTAACAAAAACATATTTTGAGGCAAGACATATTTTTTGGGCAAACAGAAATATATGTACCTTCTTTCGCCGCCTCTTCCGTAGGGTCTTTTTCCTCCTCTGCCTCCTTCTCCTGGCAGCCTTCCTCCTCCGCACATATGGCGATGGTTGCGCAGGTTGCTGAATTGGCTGAAGTTGCTGTAGAGATGATGCGACACATCTTGACTTGATGGCCACATAAGGTATAATCTTAAAACTTGGCACATCAGGCACATAACTTTGGGGCTGAAGGAGCAAGAACAGACTGCCATGGTGTTTTTTTCTTTCTTGGCTTCGGCGGGAGAGGTTGTGGTGTTTGTTGACGGCGACGATTTCCATACTTTTCACGCCTGCAATAAACTACCAAGTCCAAATCTGTCTCCTTCCACTGTCCTGACTGAACCGACTCCTGATGCCTTTTTTTTTGGAGGGCAAATGGGTGGTATTTGCCATCGTGGATGTGGAACAATAACGCGTGTAGCAGGAAAAAATAAATTGTTCACAAAAGAAGATATACTGTCCGCAATAACACTCTTGCCAGCACTTGTCAAATGTAACCCGTCTCTCTGGTAATGAAAGGAGTGTTGCAAAAATGGACCAGTTCCATCAAATATATTACATCTCCCGAAGGAAGTGGAGAGTTGGTGCAGTTTTAAATTGTAATATAAAGATTTAGTGTGAAGATCCTCACTGTCCCAGCGGGGTAAAATAAAACTGAATGTTATATGTGCAGCTGGAAAACGTTCTCTCGTAATTAAGTACAGATGGCGATATAAAAGTTTATCTTGATGCCATACACCCTTATTTAAATTGTTTGTTCCAATATGGAGAATAACTAGTCAAGTGTCACTGTCTGTTGTATAATTATAGCGTATATGATCATATAATTTATTTAAAGTTGCTCCAGGCAGAAAATCAACGGTCCAGGAAAAAAAGCAGTTGGTAGCTTGCAGTTGGTCTTGAAGCCCACGGAAAATGGAGTCACTGAACACAGCTACCTTGATGTTATTGGCTGGGGCAAGCCTGCAATTAAAAAAGAAAGAAAATAAATTAGCATGAAGCACAGAAATTACTAAATACTTTTAGTAATGAAAATCCCCTTATCAGTCCCATCTCTGTTGGCACCATTTCGTTAGAACCATGGTTCTCTTTCGATTTCTGTGATCAGAGAGGGGAAATGGAAAGTGCTTTAAGATGTAAACAGGCTGATCCTGATGGTGGTTTATTTTTATTTTTTGAACGCACGTACAATAAACCTAACTGGGGCTAGTGCACGTGCAACTGATCAAGCCCCATAGTTCTAATGGTGCATTGATCCATTACCCAGGACACATGCTTCAAAATTTAAACTAGCTAAATTAGCATTCTTTGCCCAGACTGCCCACCATGCACCATCTTCTCCCTCCGCTATTTTGGAGATCAGCGATCCCAAGGGTCGCACATTTACATCAGTTCTGCATACTATGGTGTGAAATTGAGAGTTACAGCAGTATTTTAGTATACATTGATTACTCTATGTGTGGTGATGTGGCTCTCCAATGCTTTACTTCGATGAAAATCAACTTAATATAAATATAATCAGGGAATAATTTTCCTGGTATCGCATCGCAATTTGCTATGCATTTTTGCATGACTGCTATACAAAACATCTTTTGTGTAGCAGTTTTCTTCCATAGAAATGTACAGAATTTCATTTGAAATATTTATCCATCGGCTGAAATTGCTAATCAAATTTGAGGAAAATTATTCCCCGATATAAACATGACAAAATTAAGAATGGATGCTCTCTGTAACATTTACAACTAATACACAGATATGATGTGGGCATGGTTGGCGAGTACTTGCTAGTATTTACTAGTATTAGTAAATAATATTCAATGATTACAATTCAATTTACATAATTCATAAACACAAAATTGCACTGAAATCTGAATCATGATTATTCACTGAATGATCAGGATCATGGATGATTATGAGTCTTCTAAATTGGGACATTTCCCTGGGCCTGGCCTAGTAATTTTAAGAATCAGTTAAAATAAGATTAAACCTAATAGTAACATTCTAATCTCTATGGATAGTAAGAATCATAGACATACAAATTATAATAGTATACAGTAATACTAGGCAGTCCCAACATAAATTGAAGCATATGGGACTACACAAGAACAATGCCACTGTGAATCGTTTCTTTTGTTGGCGCGCCATTCTCGTACATCGCGCGAAAAGATCGAGTCGATTAAAGCAAAATTGTGCCTACTTCCGGTAAACATTCAAGATTTTGTTGTTTTTAATGTGACATTTATTACATGAAAAGCATCGTGCATCAAAACGAATTTGGGTTGTGCGTAATACCAACAATTCAAACTATCATTATTCGGAGAAAATTTTACAAAGTAAGTTTTAGACGGGTCAAGACGTCGCAAAATCTGACAATATGACAAAAGTATTAACCAGAAAGAGACAAAATGTTTCCGATTTTCATCTCAATATTTCAAACCCAAGATGACAGCCAAAATTGGCAAATTATGCATCAAAATAAAGAGAAAGAATCATGTTTGTACGTACCCAACCATTGCTGCTTGCACGATGCATGACGTAGGTACCTGATGAAAGTTTGTTGACCTGTCTCAAAAATCTTGAGAAGTCTCGTAACATCCCAATGCCCGATTTCCGACTGACAGCCTAATCTCGAGTTCCGCGAGATTCGCCGGTTTCACCTCATTACGCACGCTTCGCGTTTAGACTGGGGAGGAACAGGGGGGTCCCATGCACCCAAAAGATATATTTTTTTAACATACATTTTTGTAAACCTGAATGTGTCTAGTTAAAGAATTTTGATGTTACCAAGACCAAATCGTGTCCCATGGGTGTGTTTGGCGGCCATCTTGGACACCATGTTGGATTTCAATGGAAAAAAGTGTAATAAATGTTGAATAACGGGACATCAAAAGAAAATTGAACATGTATTTAAGGATGGTTGGCAACGAGGGATTACTTAAAGGTAATATATCAGTAATTAAACTAATTTGATACGTAATTTGGCGATTATCGTGGTGGCCATCTTGGATTTTGACCAAAAAAGACGATTTTCAAATATATCTTTTGGAATATACCTACTAAAAAGACCAATAAACATGACTGTTCATGAAATGCATCATGGAATATTTTATCAATATATTCTTGTTCATAATTCAATCATATGAATTCAAACAGGGGGTCTTGGCCGCCATTTTGTGCCACTCTTGGCCACCATGTTGGATTTCATTGAAATACATATAAATTGCTTATGTCTGAAGTAGGGTCATATAAAGACATATTAACATATTTTATATGTGTGAAATGGTAAGAAGGGATTAGTTTCAAGTATAATTCTAATGATTCAACTAATTTGAATACATAATTTGGCAGCCATCTTGGATTTTGGTGAAATTTTTTTTTTTTCATATATCTTGTAAGATAAATGAAATAAACAGAAAATAAAAAAGAAATAAACATGGTTTTTGATAATTTCGCAACTAGGGATGATTACAAAATATAATTTAAGTTATTTGCATGCCTGCCATCTTGGCAGCCATCTTGGATTTTAATGAAAAAATCTATATGTACGGGAAATAAATTATCTTTCTAAATAAGTACCGTAAATTCAAGTCAAACAATCACATTTTCTGTATGATAGTTTATTGATGTATGATCTCAGAATATACAACCCCACATATGGGTTTTGGTAGGCACTTTGGCGGCCATCTTTGACTTAACCGATCTCCAATCATCTGCTTTAGCAGAGCATTGGCAGAATTTTGCCTTGCCTTGAAATACATCGGACATGTGAATTGGTTGAAGGTGGGCTGAGTGAAGTCAGATCCCTCTGGAAATTTGGAACCGACCATAAATGTATACTGGGCCAAGAGCCCAGAGTGTATCCACATTCATTTAAAGCTTTACCTTCAGTGAAAGTGCCATACTTCTCTTGTACGAAGGAGGTGTCCAATAACGGCTGGTGGCATCACAGTTGGGTTTCACCACCTGTAGCATGCTCCCACCTGTGCTGTTTACTTCATTTTGATTCATGCAAGGTTGTCATTATGTTGCTATTTGTAATTTGTCATTATTTTATCCTCATGGATAATGACTTCCAGGGAGTCATCTAATCCATGCCAGAATTCAAAACGTACATGTACGTATAACCCCTGTATCACAAATGCATACGCACTGACCCGCACCAAGCCAACAAGGTGTGCAAGAGCCTGGGATAATTGTGTAGATGACACTCCTAAGCCACCTCAGCAAGAGAAGAAAAATTTAATCCACAAGGTCGCTGATGTAATACCTTATCAACGCGTAAGGTGAGGACCTGTTCGCATCTGTTTGAATGTCAATGATTGCACATTACTGATCAGCGACCATGATGCAGAAACACCTCTCATGGGGCCGTACCGGACTGGCAGTGACTCCATCACCACCTGCCACACCAATGGCCTTAACCATGTTAACAATCCATTGTAAAAAGATATCTAAAAAGCACATGTTATGAAACATCACATGATTTCTTACACCTAGCCCATCCTATCAATGGAGACGGTCTAAATGACAATGACTCATTGATACTGACGCGAGACTCAAAAGAGGAGCACAGGCTGAAGTACACAAAAATGACAAAAAGTACACACTCATAACCCTGGAATCAAGTTAGAAGAAGACACTGCAAAGCCATCTGTGAATAAAATCCTGATTCTACATTGGCGGTTATCGTGAGATGAGAGCCTTGAGAGGTAACCTGCAACTGTATATCCGCATCATCAGATCATGCGGAGTTTGTTTCCAGTATCAAGAAGAAGAAGAAGAAGAAGAAGAAGAAGAAGAAGAAGAAGAAGAAGAAGAAGAAGAAGAAGAAGAAGAAGAAGAAGAAGAAGAAGAAGAAGAAGAAGAAGAAGAAGAAGAAGAAGAAGAAGAAGAAGAAGAAGAAGAAGAAGAAGAAGAAGAAGAAGAAGAAGAAGAAGAAGAAGAAGAAGAAGAAGAAGAAGAAGAAGAAGAAGAAGAAGAAGAAGAAGAAGAAGAAGAAGAAGAAGAAGAAGAAGAAGAAGAAGAAGAAGAAGAAGAAGAAGAAGAAGAAGAAGAAGAAGAAGAAGAAGAGGTGTAAGACAGACCGTTCGACTGATCATGCTGGCAGTGGCCATGAGTGGCCAAGACTGCCGCTATTCCACACGGGCCCTCTTTCAATCAAAATATGGTTTTACAATGGCCACAAGGATTCATTAAGATGAAATCAGGTTCAATGAGACCTGAGTTGCAGATGTTGAACTAAAAGACCACCATTATTGATTCGGAACATGAAACATACACAAAAACAAAGGAAAATATGCCAGAAATCTAGATCAAATTCCAATCTATCGCGGCCCTAGCAGCACTCTACATCGGAAAACGGAACTTGGGTTGTTACGTTCCATCATGGGTCCGTCCCTGGACCTATCCAATTCACCATTCACACTTAACCTAGGGACATTTGCAAAGCATCACGACGGGGGTTATCATCTCTACGTAGACGATACTCCACTCTAAGTTGCCTTCAAGCCATGGCGGTCAGACCTTGCTGCATGCCAGAAGATCTACGACTGTTTGACTGCGATGCAGATGTGGATGTCGGATGGACAGTGATTTCCTGAAACTGAACCAAAATTAAACATACATTCAACTTTCCTAAAATACATTCAAGACATGTTGATTGAAGAACACTAGATAACTGTCAGTCTTCCGCCCCTTGCATGTGATCCCGTAGTTGTATTTCATGTGCCGAATCAATCATAGTTGGAGTCTTTTGGTTCAACATATGTCACTGAGGTCTCATTGAACCTGATCTTATCATAATGCATCCAATTCTAGACCATTTGCTTGAAGAGAGCTAGGCTTGTCCAAAAGATCGTTAATCTTGGTCACTCATGGCCACTGTCAGCATGATCAGTCGACCAGTCCGTCTTGGACCTCTCATCTTGAAGGGTCGTTCCAATGGTCTGATAGGTCACAATAACCGCCCACGTAAAAGCAGGATCTTGTTCCCAGATGGCTCTGCAGTGATTTCTTCTAACTTTATTCCAGGGATAGGAATGTGTTCTTTTTGTCACATTTGTGTAGGATTCAGCCTTGAATTTTACGAGACGTTGATGCCGTCCTGGATGTACTCCCCTTTGGGGTCTCTCGACAGTGAATTGTTAGTGTCTTGGACGATGAAGATCACTAATGATGCTTTGTTCTGCCCACAGAAATAGCATTACATCAATGATCCATTGTTCTTAGAGTCCTCTCAATTGATAGGCAGACCTAGGAGTTAGAAATCATGTGATGTTTCATGTGATTTTCGGACATCCTTATAAAATGGATTGCTAAGACCATTCGTGTGACATGTGGTGAAGTCATTGACCAACCAATATGTTCCCAAGATACTAGAGGCGTTTCTGCATTTTGGTCGCTGATCATGCAATCGTTGACATCCAAACAGCTGCCAACTGGTTCTCACCAGTCCTCACGCGTCTATCAGCTATTGGACACCTCATTTGTACGAGAGAAGTATATATGACACTTTCGCTGAAGGTAAAGCTTTAGCTGAATGTGGATACACTCTCGGCTCTTGGCCCAGTACATATTTACGGTCGGTTCCAAATTTCCGGAGGGATCTGACTTCACTCAGTCCACCTTCAGCATGTTCAGGCAATTCACATGTCTGATGTATTTCAAGGCATGGCAAAAGTCTGCCATGCTCTGCTAAAGCAGATGATTGGAGATCGGTTAAATCAAAGATGGCCACCAAGGTGGCTACCAAATCCCGAATTGGGGGTTTTATAATTCTGACATCATGTTTCAATGCTATATCTATCAATAACTCTCATACAAAAAATGTGATCATTGGACTTGAATGCATGGTACTTATTTAGAAAGATAATTTATGTACATATACATATTTTCATTAAAATCCAAGATGGCTGCCAAGATGGCAGGCATACAAATAACTTAAATTATCATTTGTAATCATCCCTATAGTTGCCAAATTATCAAAAGCATGTTCATTTGTTTTGTATTTTCCGTTTATTTCATTTAATCCCAAAAGATGTATAAAAATATGTTTTTTTTTCACCAAAATCCAAGATGGCAGCCGAATTGTGCATTCAAATTAATTGAATTATTATAATTATACTTTAACTAATCCCTCGTTGCCATTTCACCCACATACAAAGTGTTAATTTGTCTTTGTATGACCCTAATTAAAACATAAGCAATTTACACGTATTTCAATGAAATCCAACATGGTGGCCAAGAGTGGCACAAAAAGGCGGCCAATACCTCCTGTTTGAATTTATATGATTGAATTATGAACTAGAACATATTGATCAAATAGTCCATGATGCATTATATGAACAATCATTTCTATTAGTCTTTTTATTAGATATATTCCAAGAGATATATTAGAAAATCGTATTTTTTTGTAAAAATTCAAGATGGCCACCACGATCGTCGCTAAATTACGTATTCAAATTGGTTTAAATATTGTAATTTTATTTAAAAATAATCCCTCGTTGCCAACTATCCCTAAATACATGTTCAATGTTCTTGTTATGGCCCGTTATTCAACATTTGAGTTAGTTACACTTTTTTCCATTGAACTCCAACATGGTGTCAAAGATGGCCGCCAAACACACCCATGGGACACGATTTGGTCTTGGTAACATCAACATTCTTTAACTAGACACATTCAGGTTTACAAAAGTGTAAGTTAAAAAAATATATCTTTTGGGTGCATGGGAACCCCCCATTCCGACTAGACTACATGGTTTAATTGAAATCATAAACTTGCCATAGAAAATTACATCAAACAAAATACAAAATAATTATATATATAATATATATGACAACGAAATTCAATAAGATACTCCGTGGGAATTTTTCTTATTGAATTTCGTTGTTTTCTATACATTTCAACTCCGAGCAGAACTTTTACTTATAAACTGGGTTCCAAAAGAAACTTATCACGTTTTCAGAGCGACGCACATTGAAAACCAAAGCATAAAAATGAATCATATTTGGGCATAGATTAGCTGTCATACTCCTTAGCAAGCTCATCTAAAAAAAAATATGATTGCTTTAGTCTACAAAGCATAAAATAAGGTGATATCGCAAGAGATAATTTTTCAAAAATCACAGAAACTGCTCGCCTTCCAGGCACAGAGCTCGGTGCGGACAATAGCCAGTCTAGTGGTTACATAACCCGCTTTGAAGTTGAATGAATAGCTATTGAAGGTTCTGAATAGACCGCCTTTCGTGGAGGTTCGCAGCGAGCAGTTTCTGTGAAAATGACCTGTAATGATTCCATCGCATTTTTCTCATTTTTTGTAAAAGCAAACTTTTATTTTTTAGGATATGCTTCATAAGGAGAATGATAGCTTATATGTGTCTAAATATGTTTCAATTTGATGCTATGGATTTTAGTGAGCGTCGCTCTGAAAAAGTGATAAGTTTCTTTTGGAACCTAGTTTATATAATATATATAATGTATATTGTAATCCATTACAAATTATAAACAATATAAATTATCATACAAATCACAAACATACAATAAATGTATTGAAATGTTTGATAAATTAAACTGAAAAGTACACACCCTTTGAGGGGAAACCACAATACAAACCAGCACAAACAACACTACCAATATACGTGATCATTTTACCAAGAAAGAATACAAGAACTTAATAGGAAAACTATATGACTGATTAAAGTGGCGTTAAATTCAACCAAAAGTGCAAAACCACTTGGAGCTTTTACACTTATTTTATCTTATTTTATCGTGTTGCTTGGCTTATTGGTACAGAATAATAAAATGGGTTTCTAGTTTTCAAATGTCTCCCTAACTATGGAGGTATTTCAGATTGAATTTTAAAGCGTCTATAAACTCTTTCGACCGCAATCAGTCAAGGGTATCTGAATTCGGATACTTTATTCGAATTCGGATACTTTATATCCGAATTTGGATACTTCACGCAAACGTATTTCACTAGGTAACTAAGCATTCTTTTTCTATGAAAATCTCACATATAATTCTCATAAATCATTCTCAAGAATCTTACAAAGAAATTTGTGTAGAATTTAAGTCTCAAATATTACTTTGGGGGGAAAAATATAATTATTTGCTCATTTTAAGAACTTGTAGTAAATATAACTTGATTACTTACAGAGATTTCTCATTTTCTTGAAACTGTATTGATAAACATAATGCGCAATCATACGGGTTGGTACGATCAGTCTCTTTTCGCGATAACAATGGTAAAAAGAGAAAAGTTCCCAAACATTAACAGAGGTGCTATAGGGCAATTCCACGGTAACGGAAGGACATTCAGACACAATTTTGGAACTTCAATCAAATAATTCCAGGATCCTGCTTTTGATTTTTTTTTCTAAATGGCATGTCTTTGATCCTTGTTGGGACACCTTTGATTTCCACTATTTCTAAAATTTTGACCGCATTATGTAAATTAGATATGGACACTAATGAGGCCGGTAACGGAAGGACGCCAAAATGGACATGGATTTTCAAGTTTTTTAGTTATGACCCAATCTCTGTGAAGTTACGAGGTTTATCATGTTAAGTTGGCTACAAGTCAATTTCCTTATGTTCACAGAGTATAACACCACCTTTTAAGAAACATTATCTACATTGGTATATTTATTATGAGAAATTAATTACTCCAGTGTTCGGTAACGGAAGGACGGTAACGGAAGGACCTCTGAAAAGTCTATTGGAATTGTACAATAAAATTAATTTTGAAATTTAAAGACCATTTATGAGAAGGAAACATCTCTTTTGTGGTCTAAAATGAGTTTGTATCATAGATAGCATATGGACATCACAAGCATTTACATTTCTATTTTTTTCTTACTATATTTCATGCTCCAATGGCTCTTATTCATGGTCAATCCATGGTAACGGAAGGACACTCAGACACAAATTGTCAACTTTAAGAAAGACATTTTTAAATACTTGTGTTGTCAGAACAGTCTATTTTGATAACAATACTTCCAAAACATACAGTTTTAAGGTCCCATAATTTTTTTAATTTTGTTTATCTCCGCACATTATTGAATATGCATACAAATGAGGTCGGTAACGGAAGGACACCAAAATGGACAAGGTTTTGTTATCAAATCAGTTTTAACTAAAACTCTGTGATAGTAAATAATACAAAACATTTTAAGGGTACACATTTCATTCTCTGAAGGGTTAAGAAGAAATTACTTGTTCTTTGATTAAAATTTGTCCGCAGATATTTGAGTTATTTCACACAAAGCGGACCAATGTTCGGTAACGGAAGGACATAATGGACTATAATGTATGATATGACACAGTAGGGTCATTCCATGTCAAATCACCTTTAAAAAAATAGAAAATTTTCATCGCAGCCCCCTTTAAATTTGCTAATATTTGGTATGTATGATATTTCAACCTTTAAAAGCGCAAATATTTAAGTTTTAGCCCAATCCGCCCAATGGTTTTGGCGCTATGGTCGATTCTTATGGGGGAGTTTTGTAAGAAATGGGCGTGGGCACCATTTTTTAAATGGCCATTGTCCATTAACCGTTGAGTCAATTTATTTTGTAAAGGTGTCATTGGACTGGGGATGTTATGTGCAATCCATTTATGCCATTTGTGTTCATGCATGAGCGAGTTTGGATACGATAACCTTTGACCTTAGATTTTGACCTTCCGTTTTACCTCGTGGATCAAATAATTTTGAGAATTTGTTTTGCTTAAATCTTGGCTTGATATAATTTCTACAACATATGAAAGAATTGGAGATATATTATTTCTTGCTTTTTCTACAGCCTTGTTTTAAGTTTGCTAATTTCATGTAAAATGTAATTATTTTAGACCTACACCCATGTCCAAGAATTCTATAGGGGTGTATTGTATTTAAAAAAAGACCTATTCAAAGTCATGATCAGAGCCTATTCACACCCTGGCTCACCACAGTTAAATAGACCTACTAATCCCCATAAAATAGAAATCCAGACAAATGGCATCATGGTACAAGGGCCCTGTTGCAGAAAGAGATAAAATCAATTGTGAGCCAGATCAAATGTTCTAAATGCACAAATCTGATTGGTTGAAACACAGAAAATTACTAGTCTGACCACGCTATGCCACTGATAGCTGGCCATTGCAGGTATTGTCTCATTATTTTGGGTTTTCATATATGAGAGACCAATTTTTTTACATAAATTTTGTCATAATATGTATTATGAGGTACCTTGTCCATCTGTTACCATGTGTATGGTAACGGAAGGACATTTTCTTTTGTTATTTATTAATTAACGAAGAAACAATGAGTAATACAATTGTTAGCAATGGGAAGGCCTACTTGAACTTGCTTTGCACTGAAGATCGGTCTGCACTCTAACAATTATGTGAGCCACAAAATTAAAAATATTGATTTTTCGGTAACGGAAGGACATTTTTATAGGCTGAAAATAAGAAGTCATTGAAGCATAACAAATCAAATAAATCATACAAATTTACTATTTTACGAAATGGTCATATCTCAGGAGTCAGAATAATGGTTTTTAGGCTTAACTGGGGAAATATTAAACAAACACAGGATCAAAACACTTTTTCACAAAAATGTAAAATTTGTGGGGTTCAATTTATTCAAGTTATTATAAAAAACAACTAAAATTATGTAAAACTAAAATTTTCTCATTGAATTCCAAAAATATAGAATTTAAGCTTTGATTTGATACCAAATTTGTATCATAAAAATGCTTGCAAAATTTTTGGTCAAATGTCCACTTTGGCGTGGAATTGCCCTATATAAGCTTTAAAGGAATAGTTCAGTTTTGATTTAGAGGGCGCTTCGAGAAATGATTTTTTGTTCCCATTTTCTAAAACAAATTTATTTCATAATCGATTACGATTTATAGATCGATATGAAACTTGTGCAAATATGAGAAAACTAGATAATAAATAACATACAAACTTAATTCGATTCCAGTCATTATATATGCAGCGATTCAGCTGACAATTTTAATATTTGTATTTAATTGTAACTGGTAAAACTTTTTGTCCGGGATACCACGAGATCGAAGTCAGAAAGAGAAGTTTACTTCGATTTCTACCGACTCGCTTTAACAACGTACGGTCTCCCTAAATACAGTACACCGTATTACCGCTAAAATATCAGATATGGTACGTATTCAAGTACCGGCGGAGCTCGAGGGTCATAGTTGATGGTTCTCCTCACGGGCTTCGCGAGTTACATAATACCTATTCAACTGGGGGGGATGGATGAATAGATCCCCCCACTTGAATGGGTATCAATGTCATGTCTACGCCCGTGGTTCTCCTCGTTTGTAATTCGGGGAACTACGCTTTTCCAGATATGGTACCATTTAAACCCATTATTGATTTTTGCAAAACTGTCCTATCATGGTCATCATCAATTAATTTGGTGCTGATTCAATAATTCAATTCAGTTAAAGATGTGAGACTGTTTCTAGTAATGTGTGTGTGTATTTTGTTACAGAAAGCTTCCAATATGTTGGAGAAAAGAAAAGAAAGAAGAAGGCAGTGGTAGGGGTTGGGGGAAGGGGGGGGGGTAGAGATATGGCACGGTATGGTTGTCCATCTTGCTGGGGTGTCGATCCTATAAATCCTCCACTTTTCGCACCCTCACCCCACTGAAAATATGCAGGATAAACTGCAACATTGTGTACTACACATTTCACTCACTCAAACAGCCTTAGATATGTTACAGCGTGCATTTTAATGATGCTTTATATTACAATGATTTGTCTACTCTAAGTGAGAGCGCGCAACATGACAAAAACTGTTCAACACAAAAACACAACACGATTCACATCTACAATCCGCAGACACCTGCAAAGAACGATCCATCAAACATAAATAGAAAAAGTAAAACAAATAGGACATGGTGATTAGCAGCGTGGTGAACATTTGTCATAAGATTTCATGTGATTTTTAACAATAAGTTAAATTCATTCGCATTATTATCAATTAGTTTCCTCCGCTTTTACTCCAAGCGATTCCCATTTTATAAAATAAATTTAAAATCATAATCGATTCAGACACATAGGCCTTGATCGATATGCTTGTGTATACGCGGAAATTTAATAAATAAAATAATATAAACTATATCCTAAAATGTTTTATCAATATGGTATGATTGTACATTTGAAATAATAAATTGACGCTGATCCGTGGTCGGGCCCCTGTCCCCTGATGACACAGGGCGGTGCCGGACATAAATAATCGTAATTGATTTTGCAAACGCATTTCTATATAAGAGTTTACAAAAAAATCAACCAACCATATAACGACTTGGCTGTATCTAGACGGTTACGAATAGTTACATAATTCAGCAGCATTGATGCAGTAATTTCTGTTAAACTCCAACAAGTAACATTTATAAACAAAAATACAGACAAATACTTTTTGCATAGTTTTTGCATAAACAACATATTACTGAAGCTTATTAAGCACGTAACGTTAACAAAACTATACATTTCAATTATAATCGATTAAGAATCAACGATCGATAGAGCATTGCTATAAAAGTGAAAACTGATATTAAACAATGTTCTATAAACTATACAATTGTTACATTTGAATTCACTGCAACAAACTCGACACATTATTACGAGACAATTAAGGTTGTGAGTGATAACTATATCACCTGGGATGATAGTATTTCGAATATGAATATAAGTGTAAGTTATTTATATTAACTGTATTTATGCATCTTGCATTATATCGTATATTCATCACATTGTTCAATACTATAAATTGGAGAATGTTCTTGCAATTTATGCATACCTTACTTTTTACCAGGAGTAGAATGATAACAGGCTAGTTAGGAAGAAGAAGTTTACTTCGATTTCCAACGACTCGCTCCGTATCCAAACTCCTAAGAATATAACCAAAGACAGCAAGCTTGCCCGCTACGGCGTGGCATGCATGGTGGCTAATCTAGCATCTTCACGACTTTACTATCTTGATAAAGCCCGGCGCAGACAGAGCCGACTCGACCCGATCCGACTGGTTTTAATCAGGCTAGAGTTGGGCCCGGTCGGTCGGAGCAGATTTATCGTGTTGAATCGGCCCCAACTGGCATCCGACTGTCTCTCGACTGGCAAAATCTGTGTCGCGAGGCACTAACAACTGAGCCGATCGGTCCGGATCGGAATAACAAGCAGTCGAGTCGGCTCTGCCCAGGTAGCAAACAAACGTTGGTCCATCGTTGGACCAACGTTGTCCAATTTTTTTGGCAACGTTGGTCCAACGTTGTCCAATTTTTTTGGCAACGTTGGTCCAACGTTGTCCGGCAACGTTGGACCAACGTTGCTTGTGTACGCCCAACCAACGCTGCTCCAACGTTGGCGAAAACAAAATACCAACCTTGGATCAACGTTGGTCCAATAAGTCTGTCCAACGTCCAACGAGTTGGCAAATTTCCAACGTTGGACCAACGTTGGCATCCAACCTGATTCTAACAATTAGATTGTGATATTTGTATGCGGATGTCCAACATTGATCCAACGTTGATCCAACATTGGACCAACGTTGGTATCCAACCAGATTTCAACTTCCAAGGAGTTGCGAGAATCCAACGTTAATCCAACGTTGGACCAATGTTGGTATCCAACCAGATTTCTACTTCCTAGCAGTTGCGAAAATCCAACGTTAATCCAACGTTGGACCAACGTTAGTTTCCAACTTCCAACGAGTTTCGAGATTCCAACGTTGGTCCAACGTTGGCTTGCTACCTGGGTGTCTGCGCCGGGCATTATGTACTTGCAACAGCTCAAACTAAACTAGAACAAAACTATTTGATTAGAGACTGCAGGAAAAAATCAGTCGCTTCTTTCTGCTCATCGCCAGGAGTGCGCTCTTATAGAATGTTGTGATACCCCTGTCACATATAGCTACGCTCTCGCGCCGCTCCTAATCCCCATAATCCCCATTCATAAATTTGGCAGTGGGAGGCGAAGCATTGTCCGAACGATGATTAAATGACGAATGAATGGGAGGATTATCGCACATAGGTGAAAGGATATCCTCTCATGCATGGACATACAATGGCTCCCTAAACAAAAGAGCAGAACGCCAAAGACTCACGACCGCTTTCGACATGTCCAAAATGTCTTTTGCCGACCTAGTCTTTTGTTCAGCGAGCTATTGTCTGTGCATTCATGGAAGGATATCTATTGACACATGTGAGATAATCTTCCCATTCAGATCCTCATTGGACAAAAGATATTTTGCAGATACATTCCAGTGATTGTGATCAGCTATTGTCTAGATCGTGGTTAGAGCGTGGCTCTAGTCTGACGGCACACTTACTTTGTGACTGTTAGTTACTGCGTATGGTAATTTATTTCAGTCATAATATTAAAGGACCCCTCCAGAACGAGGTGGACTTGTCTGTCTATGCATTAACAGATCGATAAACCGTTTCAGGGCCTTTATTTTAATTTACTTTACTCTATACTGTCGGCCTTTTAGGCATTAAAGGGTACCACCACCCAAATCTAATATTGTTATTATAGAAAGGTAACATCTTTAGTATTCCATTCCATCAACAGGTTCACAAAAATAGGTTTTCAGAAAAAATATATAATTGGAAAACGCATCACCATTCTAAAGCATGCGTTCATGCGGTCTGAATTGAGTAGACTACTGCGTGTGCAACAAGCGAATCGCCCGGGATTATATTGCCTACAAACGTACGCGTGAATAGCATTGGTGCACTCGCAAACCAGGAACCAGGAAATAGTAGTGGTTCCGTAAGTGGTGGAAATTAATTGCTTTGTTTATGAATTACACAATCCTTTGTAAAATGTTGGGTACTATTTGATATCACAAAACGGTACCAAACATATAGTAATGTGTTTTTATTTGCCCGGTGGTCCCCTTTAACCATGTATCTCTATTTGTTGTGGCGTGAGTCATACCCCCTGTGTATAGTGACCACTTAGTTTTGTAAAAATAAAATTATATAAACGTAACATTGAAAATATACATTTAATTTATAATCGATTAAGAACCAACGATCGATAGAGCTTTGCTATAAATGTGAAACCAAAATCATACAATGTCGTGTAAACTACCATTGTTTTCACATGTTAATTCACTGCAATTAAAGCCCGGCGCAGACAGAGCCGACTCGACCCGATCCGACTGGTTTTCAGTAAGGCTAGAGTCTTGAGGCAACGCATACCGAGTTAATCATGCTGAAAACCAGTCGGATCGGGTCGAGTCGGCTCTGTCTGCGCCGGGCTTTACTCGACACATTATTGGAAAACAAGTATGGTTGTAAGTAATAACCATATCACCTATCCCATGGGATATTACTTACTAGAACATGTGGGTAATTGCAAGTTATTTTTGAATAACTTTATTTATGCATGGTGCATTATATAACTTATTCATCACGTTGCAATACACGCTAATCCCATCTTCGACACCATTTGTCAATAGTATTACTTTTTCCCGGGGTGGAGAGCAGACCAGTTAGGAAGGAGAAGTTAACTTCGAATTCTAATGACTCGCTCTGTATCAACACTCCTATATTATTCGAACCAAAAACATTACGGCAGGGTGATTAATTTAGAATCTGAACGATTCTACTATCTTGATCTTCATTTTGAACACTACTAAAAAAAAGTTAAGGACCACTTGATATTTTGTGTATACTTTTTGTATGAGATATTTTACTCCTGCATGTCCTCAAACACATTGTAATCATAATGTATCTTGCATCATTTGTTTTATTCCAATGAGAACACCATCTAGACAAACAAAAAATGAAAGAACTAGACCTCACTCACTGCTTGGAGAAAACAAATACAAGTTAAGAAAAAAGTGGTCCTTAACTTTTTTTTAGTAGTATATTTGAAACAGCTCCAACGGATTGGAGACGGCAGGAAAAACTCAGTCGCCTTTTCTGCTCAACGCTAGAAGTGCGCTATGGAATGCTGTACTTTGTAGTGTCTGTTATGCTGGGGTCCGCTCGCTAGTCATATAAGGACCGCTAGTCATAATGACCGCTATTCATAACGTGTAACTTCCTATACCTTATGCCATTATGAATAGTGACCCCCTTTTCATTTTATGAATAGCGGTCCTTCACGTATAGGAAGGTACACGTTATGCATAGCGGTCCTTATGACTAGCGGTCCTTATGACTAGCGAGGTTACCCCGTTATGCTAGTGACTGCGTATTGTAATTTGTTTAAGGTGGATGGGTGGATCTATATCATTGTAAAGCTTTTTTTCCCCCACTTGACATGCATGACGTCTTACAAGCAGTGTTGAAGGCTTGAAGCTAGTCCGAAAAATCAGCCAATGTTTCGAGGGTTCTTTGAGTCTTTGACGATTTGTTTTTCTCGCCCGTTCTATAGTATGACGTCATAATCTTAAAGGACCTCCTTTACGAGATGGATTTGTCTGTCTATGTTGAAGCATACCTTTGGCAGTATTTTTGTGGGCAACCAACTTAAACACACTTTAAATGTTTGTCTTTGTTTGGGGCACTCAATTTTGATACAGGGCCAGCAAAATTGGATACATCTAATTTTTTACTTCAACTGAGCCACACCATAATTTCTCTGATCACTTTTGGTGGCCACTATAGGCAGGTTAGCTGCTATAGACATGTGACCGCTAAGACTGGTTTGACTGTACACATTTTTTTGCACTAATATTCCTCTATCCGTCTTCATTCTTTAAAGGGATCTAGTAACTTTGTTGACATGTGCAAAAAGTGATGAATGGTTGATGCAATGTATAAGGTACCTCAATGTATATTGTTGTTATCTCATATGCCCACAGGGTATTGTGTGAAAATTTCAAGTCAAATGGACATTGCATGGCCAAGTAATGAGCAAAAATGCAAAGTGATAGTCACTAACTCACTGCACTCACTTTGTACACAGTAAGAAAAACTCTACCAGAGTTTTTCTTATCTGAATACTTCGATCGTACATATCTTTGTAACGAAAGGGAAATTTGAAAAACCGAAACCTGTCCCATGATTTTATTGGTAATACGAATACAAGGTATGAGGGAACCGCTAGAATTAAAATTTTATTTTGAGGATTTGGACAATGTTACTCAGTCCCTTTAATAGCTGTTCCCATTCAAACATCTACTCACACTCACACATAATTCTTTTACAGTAGAGCCTCATCATAAAGAGAGATGATATAACAAAATCCTCTTATAAGAAAGGTAATTTTGCTGGTCCCACCCTGTACACTCTCTTCTTGTCCCCGATATAACGAGATACCAGTATAACAAGGTAACATGCATGGTCCCAAAGTCGACCTCATTATAACGAGGTTCCACTGTACAGCAAAAATAAGACGTGCGCACACTCAGTGTTGTAGAGGGTTAGGGTTAACTAACATTTATTTTGTATCAAGTGACAACATAAATGCAGTTCTTTTTCAGTGTTAAGACGGCATTTCATATATAATTTTTTAGTAAAACCCTACAATTCCTTTAATTAATAGTGCATGAGATAACCAGTTGGGGAGATTCAATTCTGTTGTAAAGTCAGGTCTCACATGTGCATTATTCTGAAATCACTACGACTGTCCGAGATAAACTATATCATCTGTGAGATACTGCAAATACTTTTTTGTAAATGGACAGATGATCTTGCACAGAGTTGCAATTTGTGTTTGATAATCGCAAAATTGTTATCTTTTTTTTTGGGTCCAGTGCCCATGTTTGTTTGGAATATTCATGTAATGTATATAACCATGACTGTTGATCATAATTACGTACACCCGTTTGTTATAAGGTAAATTTATAATTTGCATAATTATTTGTTGCTGTGAAGCCTGTGTGTAGATAATCGTAACTGCATCCTGAGCACCTTGCAAAAGATCTGTAGCACTCTGTGACTGCCTGCAGTATGGTATCGCAGTGATTTTATCATCACATTCGAGACTGGCTTCATAATCATGTTTTCATCACAGACTGAAATATCTCAAGCCTATTCCTTAACAGATTAATACACCCTATATTATGTCATTGGAATATAGAAAATTGTACAATGGGCTACTTACATTAACACAGGTGAAAGCATATATTATACATTTTATAAAATTGTATAGATTGCAGGTTACCATAATTACTTCTTACAGCCTCAACCCTATATAATGCTAAAGAGTGATGTCACAACACTTCGATGCCATGGGTTATGGTCTTAAACATGTCAGGCAAGCTAGCAATTATTGACCGAGCGGTTGTCAAGAAGTCAATCGTCCAGCTCCAACCCACAACCAAAGGCCCGAATCAAAAGACAAGTTGTTTAGATTTTTAGAACCATTAATATAACAAAGGACAGCGACGTCATCACTTCTTCTGTACTCTTACTAATTTATGTATTTTGTAGGTGTGTACTGCAATTCTGCTTTGAAAGAGGTAGAGTGATGAAAATGAGCACTAGAATATAGTATCATAAACAAATAGAAAGTGCCCAGAGAGCCAAGTAGATGCAGTCAATTGGGTGGGTGTTGGGGGGGGGGGGGGGGGAGGGAGGGGGCAGAGGGCAGATAGGGGGCAGGCAAGACAGACAGAGAGGCAGAGGTGTGTGAAAAGGTGAGGGGGTAACCAGAGCCCAGTAGATGCAGTCAATGTGAGGGGGGGGGGGGGGGGGATGGGGTGGAAGGAGGGCAGATAGAGGGCAGATAGGGGGAAGGCAAGACAGACATAGAGAAGCAGAAGTGTGTGAAATGGGGAGGGGTAATCAAAGTACAGATGCAGTCAATTGACCAATACACTTAGTATTACAGTGTTATGTTTTTATATATACTAACCTCAAAATTACATTAGAATAAATGAAGATATCCAATTAGTTTGAAATACCCCATACATTACGCCAATTATTTTACAGTATGTGACATTGCTATATATTGCAACTACTTCATACAGACCCTATCATACCATTAGTAGCATTATTATGGTTATGGACATGTTACATCTACATATGTTACATATACATCTTATTTAAACAAAATAAAAGTGCATTTTCATCATATCATCTTCACGTTTCACATTATACTCTTGAATGCTTGATCTTTTTTTAGATGTTCACAAAGCCAAGAAGTTTTAGAATTGAAAATTAAAAATTCTCATGATTGCTGTTTATTATTTTTGTTGCGGTTAATCTTCAGGATACTCAATAAACTAGAAATGGCTGGAACATTTACACGAGCTGAAAGTGACATTAACAAAATTTGTATATGTTACCATTCTCGCCAAAGGAATCATGGTCTTTAAATGGGATGATATACAACCAACCAATAAAACATTCAAATATTACATTTTGTAACGAGCTATAAAAATGATGAGTTAAGTTGATATTGATTCAAACAAGCACTATATAATCAAAATTTAGTATCATTATGATAACTGTATACATGCAACAAATCAAATGCATTTACAATAACCATTTCAACAAGGATTAAGATAATATATGTTAATTAATTAATCACAATTGTTCACACCCTTTAATGGAAATAATGAAACACAGAAAGCACTATTCAAACATTATCAAAATATTAATACTACCAAGAATGATATATAACATAATTGTATAGCGCCACAGACCCCCACAATTACCCCGTGCAATTTCTCAACTCCCTGGGGAGCATACCAACCATGGGCAACCTTATTTTTCACCAGACAATGAACCAATTTAATTTATACACCTGGGTGGAGAGCAGCAATGTGGATGAAATGCCTTGCTGAAGGGCAAAAGACGCCGGTTGTAGTGGGGACTTGAACCCGCAACCCTTGCTTTGAAAGACAAGAGCCCAATCCACTAGACCACAACACTCCCACATAATTACAATAATATAAGTACATGTACTTGCGCGCTAAGGGGCCTTGCAAAGTTATTCCAAACATCCGAATAAGATTTGGATAGAGCTCACCCCACCCACCCACCCCCCTATCCAAACTTTTTGTTTTTTTGGAAATCCATCTCCGACATGGACAGAAAACTCAAATCATATGACTTTTTAAAAGTCATTATATGATTTGAGACGAGTAAAGTGCAGTTTTTTACACTAAATCTGGGTGGGGTTTTCCAATTTATTTTTAAAAATCCAAAATGGCACTGGACCCACCCACCCACTTCCAAATCTTATTTTGACGGTTGGAATTTTTTAAACTTTGCCCCTAAATGGAAATGATAATATAAGTACATGTACTTGCGCGCTAAATGGAAATGATGATGGAATATAGAGAGCTATACTAGACAAAGTATTATTTAACTCATAGAATCTGCAAACATCCAACAATATTTACATTCAACTTCATATCGCAATAATAGGACATGTATGTGATTACGCATGCTTAAACAACATATACCAGGTTATAAAGTTTACTATATATTTACATGCCCTAATGTCTCAGAGCCACTCATGAGTCATCGAACACATGATCTTTCTTCTTGTGCAAGAATTCATCAAATCTTATTCCTTTAGTAAAAAAAAAAAAATATTACACAATATCTGTCAGAAAAATGTAAGAAAAAAAAGACGTTCATCTTGTCCCTGCATGATTTGAATATAAAAATGTTTTAATATCTTATTCTTTACTTTAAAAAAAAAAACATTAACATTCATTCCAGACCTGCTCGATGTGAATTCAGAAATTATCTAAATCTAGAGTAAATGACTTTCAAATATATATAAATCTTCATTCTTTATAACTGTACACTTGCGTAAGTTTCTTTACAAAACTTGTGATTTTTATCATTCTTTTTTTTTCCAGCTGTATTTTACATCACATGCATTTCTTCCTTACAATTTATACAATATTTTTGTTTTAATTTCTTGTATCCAGATTCGGCAGAACTTGCATTTGATTTAAAATCTAAAATTAGTTTAATCGTTCATAATTAATTTCAAGCTATTTATTTTCAGTTATCTTGTGATGAGACTCTTACATCATTTGCATATTTTCCATTACAATACTGAAAATTGTGTCTGGTCGCTTACTTTTTGGGTTGTTTTTTTATGATTCATATTTCTCTTATTTCCAAATCGATGTGCACTCTCTTCTTTCCGTTGAAGAAGATGAAGGATCGCTGGGGAACAAACTGGTTGTCCGCACTCCTCTTCACAATCGAGCCTGGTAAAAATATCAAAATGAAACAAGAAAAAGGTTTTTAAAAATGCATGAATAATGCTAAATCTATAACATGTAAGAGGGCTTTAGAGTTTTATTGGTACAAGCCGATGAGACACATTTCTTTCCGCTGAAGAAGACGGAGGATCACTTGGGGAAAACTGATTGTCCGCACTCCTCTTCACAATCGAGCCTGGTTAATGAAAATTTAAATGAAACAAAGAAATAGGTAAAAATACATGAATTATGCAATATCTATAACATGTAAGAGGGCTTTAGAGTTTTATGTGTGCAAGCTGATGTGACACATTTCATTCCGCTGAAGAAGACTTGACGATCGCTGAGGGACAAACTACCTGTCCACATTTCTCTCCACGATCGAGCCACGTAAAAACATTAAAATGAAACAAGAAATACGTAAAAAATACATGAATCCTGTTGCATCAGCAGAATGAAACAGCCAGGCTATCCCTTGAGCCTTTCTTTCTTGCGATGGCAGGTTGCAAACAGTGTGTAAATCTGTGGTTCACAGTCCACTCTGTGGAGAGCATTCCTTTCATGACAATGGACCCTCATTCAAGTAAAAAGATAAGGGACCCGTTGCAGAGAGATACAAATTGTAAGTCAGTGCACATTTCAACCAATCAGATTTGCCCATTTAGAACACATGATCTGACTTAGAATTAATTGTAACTTACAATCAATTGTATCTCTTTCTGCAATGGGGCCATTGACACAAACACACACATAAAACACAAATTAAAGGGACTACAATGTCTAGATGGCCTAATTTTCACAATTCGGCTCTCTATATGTGATTTTTCCCGAAGAAAAAGAATTTGGCAGTCATTTCTCATGAAATCAATCAATTTTGGGGTAATTGGTAAATATCTAATTGTCCTGGGAATGCCCCTTTTAAATCGCCAAAATGTGACGTCATCTAAAGAACGGACTAATGAACTAAAGTCTGTAGATGACGCGTCATGACGTAAGCCAATGTATTGTCAATCACACGTCGATCACGCCGCCGATTCCGGACCCTAAATGTGGGTGGGGCGTAAACTGGCTGCTAAGTGAGATTTGGCATCAGAAAACTAGTCTTAAATCACTACTGTTTTTATTTTCATGGATTTTTTTTCGGCAGACCTATGTTTCAAGTCATCAACTATGGAATAAGTGTCAAAGTACGTTGTATTCTTTAGGTCCTTTAAGTTCAAAGAGTTACCTCGGCTGGTTTCCACGACCTCGGAAGCCTGGAGCCAGAAGGTGGAACGCTGGAAGCAGTGGTCCCTGACAGAGGTGGCCATGAGGGTCACATCTATAGCCGGACCTTGAACCTCCATCCTTGCATACACAGTGTCCAGTTGGGTCAGGTGGTCACCATTCTGAGGGTTGGGAAAAGCAAACAAACAGATTAATAATAGAAACAGCCAATTGAGTCATGATTAAAACATGCATTAAGCAGTGGTCCCTGACAGAGGTGGTCATGAGAGGTCACATCTACAGCAGGCCCTTGCACCTCCATCCTTGCATACACAGTGTCTAGCTGGGTCAGGTTGTCACCATTCTGAGGGTTGGGGGGGAAACAGAGCAATAAATAATTAATACAAACAAATCAAACAGTGATTAAACCATGCATAAATCAGTGGTCCCTGACGGAGGTGGCAATGAGGGTCACATCTACAGCAGGCCCTTGAATCACTATCCTTGCATACACAGTGTCTAGCTGAGACAAGTGGTCTCCATTCTGAAGGTTGGGACCAACTCAACCCGATCCGGCTGGTTTTCAAGCAGATCGGGTCAGTGTGCGCTGCCTCACAACTCGGATTTTGCCCGTCGGAAGTCAGTTAGGTCCGATCCAACGTGTTAACTTGGCCTACATGTAGATATGATATGGCAACTTTTCCAACTACCTTAAACCGGGGTGACTTTGGCCCCTTTTTTAGACAAATGTATTTTTATCAAGCCTAACTTTTTAGAACAAATTTCTTAGTGTTTCAAAAATATTCTCATAGGGTAATGTACAGAATTAGAAATTAGTGAGACTTGATGAAGATACATCCTTCTCAAAAAGTGGCCAAAGTCACCCCGGCGGTCAAAGTCACCCCGGTTTACGGTACACTGCTTTTTACCTTGTAGCCTTTCATGAACTCCAGCACATTGCGAGGGCTCTCGAACAGGGAGTTGTTGTGCTTGAGCAGGAAGCAGTTTTCATCCACGTTGTCACGGAATGCAGTCAGTTGCTGAACGAGAAAGGAGAGAAATAAGACGAGTAACACATTAAATTCACTAAAAGAAAAATGTACATTTTAATTGGATAACACTAATCAAGCCAGGTTATTTTGGCTATGCTATAGGCTATAGCTGAGGGATGGGGGGCTGATTCCTGTGACTTTGTAATGGCATACCGGATCATAGCAAATGTAGTCTATAAAGATCTGTTTTTCTTCCTCCCCCCCCCCCCCTCCCCTCCCCCTGTATTCATTGCTTAAAAATTGTACTGCCATATTAACATTAAACAATCATACTAAATACAGCAAAATCATACTACTTGGCAGCTCTTTTTTGTTAAATTTATACATTTTTTATTCAGCATTTCTATAAAAAAAAAGGTGACTTACGATCCTGAAGTCAGACATGACGGTGATGTGGTGCTGGTTGCTAAACTCTGGACAACCAACAGTCAACGATAGATTCTTTCGATTGTTTTCAATACATTTTTTATTCAGCATAATTTATAAAAACAAAGGTGACTTACGATCCTGAAGTCAGACATGACGGTGATGTGGTGCTGGTTGCTGAACTCTGGGACATCGATCATCTCAATATCCTGCTCCTCCTCAACAGTGATGGTCTCTGGGTAGGTCTGGTTGGAGTCGGCCTCCGGTCCGTACATCACCTGACAGAACATGGCTGGCTGGCTGCGGAACTCCTGATAATAGAGAATACAAAAACAAATCAATGTAAATCGAATACATTATCGTCTTAAGAGTAAATTCCTAGT
The DNA here is from genome assembly GCA_037951105.1 of Echinarachnius parma. Taxonomy (NCBI): domain Eukaryota; kingdom Metazoa; phylum Echinodermata; class Echinoidea; order Clypeasteroida; family Echinarachniidae; genus Echinarachnius; species Echinarachnius parma. Next base: position 116,641 of record JBAMJV010002081.1, read on the forward strand.
TCTCTTCATCAACATCAATCATCTAATTATCCTGCTCCTCCTCAACTGTGATGGTCTCTGGGTAGGTCTGGTTGGAGGTAGCCTCCGGTCTGTACATCACCTGACAGAACATGGCTGGCTGGCTGCGGAACTCCTGATAATAGAGAATACAAAAACAAATCAATGTAAATCGAATACATTATCGTCTTAAGAGTAAATTCCTAGTTCTCTTCATCTTCCATAGTGATAGCTGATAGTGATAATAGTCTCTGGGTAGGTCTGGTTGGAGGTAGCCTCCGGTCCGTACATCACCTGACAGAACAGGGCTGGCTGGCTGCGGAACTCCCGATAATAGAGAATACAAAAACAAATAAATCAATGTAAATCAAATTCATAATCATCTGAAGAGTAAATTCCAAGTCCTCTTCATCTTCCACAGTGATAGCTCATAGTGATAGTCTCTGGGTAGGTCTGGTTGGAAAAAATCCTTGGTCCGCACATCACCTGACAGAACAGGGCCGGCTGGCTGCGGAACTCCTGATTACAGATCTGAATTCTGAAGGAATGAAAACAGTCAAACAAAACTGTGGAACTAGAGACAACTTTCTTCTAAAATGATATTGTTTGAACTTTGAAGAGTACATTCGCAGTTCCCTTCATTCTCCATAGTGAGTCTCTGGTTGTAACAATTGTTTAAAGGGACTTAGTAACATTGTCCAAATCCTCAAAATAAAATGTTAATTCTAGCGGTTCCCTCATACCTTGTTGTATTCGTATTAACAATAAAATCTTGGGACCGGTTTTGTTTTTTCAAATTTCCCTTTCGTTACAAAGATATGTACGATCAAAGTATTCAGATAAGAAAAACTCCCCCGGAGTTTTGAAACCGTGTACAAAGTGAGTGCAGTGAGTTAGTGAATATCACTTTGCATTTTCGCTCATTTCTTGGCCATGCAATGTCCATTTGACTTGAAATGTTCACACAATACCCTGTGGACATATGAGATGACAACAATATACATTGCATCAACCCTTCATCTCTTTTTGCACATGTCAACAAAGTTACTAGATCCTTTTAAGTTCATACAGTATGACAAGCAGTACTGATAACAAGCCTCCACACTAACCATTTTCCTTACTGGCCCATTTGGGCAAGTAAAATAACAACTTTAATAATTTTAATTGCCTGAACAAATATCTAATTGCCTGCTACTTCTAGATGAGATTTAAACCTAAAAAATAACATTATTCTCTTATAGTTGACCAATAAACAACTAAGCCATTTATGACATTTTTTTTGCCCGACACCAATTTTTACTTACCCCGGGCAAAAGGGCAAGTGCTAGTGCCGAGCCCCGAGTATGTGCAAGTTTAATTCATAATGCTCTGAATTAACATCAGTGTCATGGTTGAATGGCAGTTTCATAGGAAAACTGTCATAAAAGTTACAGTATGTTAATTTGTGATAACTTGCTGACCTTGTAAACATTGTAGGTTTGATTGTTTAGTCAAAACAGACTAATTATGACTTCACACAGGTCTTCTATGAAAATACTTTCAGGATGTAAATGTTGGGGCAATATGGGGTCTATTTCCTGTACAATTATGTGAAAATCATAACATTGTGTGCTTAAACACTTTAAATGCTTGACTGCTCATCCCTAAAAATACATTGCTGTACACTCGGCACAATACAGGAAGTAGGTATAATTTTTGGTTAATTTCATGCTGCTATTGTTTTAGCATAGTATCTATTGCACTTTCCAAGTCACAACTTGTTGAACATGATAAATACATTTGTGGAGCACCACTTCAATAGTTATAAATAATAGATCTGTATCTTTCACATTCACTAACCAACTGCACCTACATAACAAGCATAGTAAGTACATGTAGCATACATGTATTATGCCATATTATATTCCACATACTAAGAATCTTGCTCTACGATTGGTCAAAAGTTAATCACGTGATGAAATATAGATTCGCCCATCATTGATGGGAGAAGAAAAGTTCGGTACACTGTGTAGATATTTTGGGTGAAAGTGCGTTGCACTCACTAGATAGTCGGTAAAAGTGCGTTGCACTGTGTAGATATTCAATTGTTCGCGCGCAAGTATATACGCGTGCGCGCGTTAGTGCGCAGAAAGGTAGCGCGCTGATGCGCAACATTTTCGCGCAGCTACGCTTAATAGACAATGGTATAAGCGTAATCTTGTTCATGTGCAGGATTGACGAAATTAAAATAAAATTGCTCAATATTCCAAACTGTTTAGCCCTTTGTGTTAGTTATAGGTTGTTTGTGATCAAAATAATTGATGTGGAATATAAAGCAAATAATCACCTTTTGGTTTCAGGCGATGGCAAACTATCACTTCCTCGGCGATCTGAATGTATACGCTATCTTTCCTCAGCTTCGCTTCGGAAAGATAGCTACATCCAGATCGCCTCGGAAGTGATAGTTTGTCCAATCACCTTCACCAACGGTAATTATTTGCTTACTATATAGACATGGAAATATAGCATAGTATGTTATTTATAACATTATAGTTCTTTCACTTCAGATTGAACATGTAGTCATTCTAAAAACTGAAAATGTAATTCTACTCGAGAACAGACCAGTATATGGAAAATTATGAATGTTTCAAAAAGGGGAAGTGGGATAAGTTTCTATTGATGCGCTGTAAGAAAGGAAAGTAATTCAAGGAAGTTGAGCATAGTAATTAAATCACACTAACAATACCCAAGTTGTTAATAAATACCTTCGCTTTTGATGACAATACACGGGGGAAAAGTACGATTTGTCCCCATAGCATTTAAAATCGCCCTCGTGAGCCAATACACAGAGGCGAAAAAAACGTTTTTCAACAAAATCGCCCTCGCTGTTGTATATCACATTTTTTAGTTAGTCCCATGCATGCAAAATGTTCTTTTTATTAGAATGAGAATGCTTGTCTTCAGTATAGGGTAAGATCTTTATAATCAGTCATTACAATGTCTGAGAAAAATAAATATAAAACAAAATGAAAACAAAATTTAAACAAGACAAAAAAGCCCCTGTGAGCCCCAAAATAGCCCTCGTGATTATTTACATGGGGGCAATTTTTCTTTCTAAATAAAAATAAATAGCCCTTGTGAAATAAAAAGTATTTTTGGGGTTTGCATAATATAGTGAGTTAGTGACCACCTACATGTAAAATAAAATAAAAGTGGTCACTGTAGATACATGTAGGTGACAGATGGGCAGGTTCAGAACATGGTTTTCTCTGTAGTGATCTTTCTTGTGACCACTACAGGCAGGTTGGCTGAGTACTACATGTACAGACAGTTTGCTGCTAAGACAGGGTTGCACTGTACTCAAAGCAAAAAGGGTTGTTGCTATGCAAAACGTTTTTTACAAATTTATAGGAAATTGTATGTAGACTTCAATTTCCTTTATTGTCAGAGATTACAACTTGGCAGTAACTGAGAGATACAATAAGCAAATAATTGGTGTACAGTTTGTGTAACTTTCAAAATGTAAAGACCCAGAGGGAAAGTTAATAATAGCTCAAACTCTCTATTCTAGGGTATCCCATTAAACCTGATTCTGAGCATGATGGTTAGGATCCATGCACTTGATGGAAACTTTCCACATGGGTGACTTTGAAACATTCAAACTTAGAGCGAGAGTCCATATTAAAGGGACTTAGTAACATTGTCCAAATCCTCAAAATAAAATTTTTAATTCTAGCGGTTCCATCATACATTGAACATTGTATTCGTATTAACAATAAAATCATGGGACCGGTTTCGGTTTTTCAAATTTCCCTTTCGTTACAAAGATATGTACGATTGAAGTATTCAGATAAGAAAAACTCCCCCGGAGTTTTTCTTACTGTGTACAAAGTGAGTGCAGTGAGTCAGTGAATATCACTTTGCATTTTCGCTCATTACTTGGCCATGCAATGTCTATTTGACTTGAAATTTTCACACAATACCCTGTGGACATATGAGATAACAACATTGCATCAACCCTTCATCACTTTTTGCACATGTCAACAAAGTTACTAGATCCCTTTAAAAGTGTTCAGGATTAAAAGTTTGTGGAACTCGAAATCTAAGGTGTTTCACTGAGGATCATGCAACTTTACATTTATTCAATTCAACAGTTAAACATCTTTAATTGGTCAAAATCTGAACACAATTGTAAGTAACTTAGTTAACCCATTCACTACGAGATTCTGAAATCCCCATAGACTTTGTACATGGCCCACGTGGTTCCCTACTTCCCGTACTAGTAAGCGATGGGTTAAGTGTACTTTGGTTGACTTTGAAACATTCCTTGGAACTAAACAAAGAGACTTTGAATCAACTTACGGTTCTGGTTGCCATGTAGAGCAGCCCAATGAGTAGAAAGCTGAGCGCAACGGTGACGGTGCAGACAGCAGTCAGGGCCCAGGTGCTGCACGGCCGGTTCCGTCTCACCCCCTGGATACGAACAGCGCCATCTTGGGCCTCGCAATCACAGCGACAGTCACAGTTTGCATCCCTGCAGTCACTGTTGGTGCACTCACTACATCTCTAGAAAAAAGTAATTAAGGAAGGTAGAATTTAGAAAGCTGACAGATTTTATTTTTTTTAAAGTACGGTAATTCTTATGTAGGATAATGTAACTTGAAAACTTGTAAATTTAAGCTGTCAAAATAATCTGTTTTACATAAAGCAGGGACATTTGTTTATCATTTTTTTTTGTGGGAGCTACTTTTCAAGCTTGCCTGCATGAAAATAGCACTCTCAAATTTGTTTTGCAATTAACTCTCGACCTTGCAATTTAACAGCCTGGGCACTTTCAGGCACCCTTTTTAGCATTTTGGGGGTTAAAAGGCTCCCTTGGATTTTTTCACTGCCCCAATTCATATGAAAGCGAAACTATGACTTAGTTCAGAAGAACGTTTGCGTGAGAAATGTAACATTCGGACAAATTGGTATAAATCATACTGTTCTGAGTCTTACATACATGCATTACATTCCGACTATATTTGCTTTTAAAAGGTAAACATAGAATAAATGGCAAATTATTTTACAAACTTCTTACCTAAACTTTTAGTGATAAGGCATTGTACTTCTATTTTAGAAATTATACATAGTCGATTGGGTGAATATTTGGCAATAGGCAAAAAAGTTAGAATTAAGAGCACCTTTTTTGCACCTGCTTTTAGATTGTACGAAAGATTTTGTAGCATGCATTTGCCGATGTACAATAAATACTGTATGCATGCAAGTGTGTAATGAATGCTAGCGAGCACACTCACACATGCAAGTACATTGTAATATTGTGTACTTGCATGTACATCGAGTCGGCAATTGCACACTGCAAAACCTTTGGACTATCACACAGCACGTGCCAAAATATATAAATTTGGACTTTTTGGCCCATTGCCATAGAGTACCGAAGCTGTGACATCATAAAAATCTATTTTTAGAATTTCTCAATTTGAACTTCATTTTCCGAAAGAGCATACAAAATAATGTCCAATTGTTGAAAACCAATCGAAAATTGTAAGTATTGGCTGAGATATGCCCAATCAGTGTTATAGACTATAACTTATAGTGCTCTGGACCTGGTTCATAAAGTTACGAACCAGAGCACTATAACACTGATTTCCTATAATAATTGACAACAAATTCATTCGGATGGGCATACTGTACTGTATGTATCTCAGCCAATACATACTGTAACATTATTCAATTGATTGTCAACATTTGGACATTATTTTTTATGCTCCTTCGGAAAATGAAGTTCAAATTTGGAAATTCTAAAAATAGTGTTTGATGACGTAACACTTCACCACTTAGTATTGTCACTGGATCCCAATTGGCTACAGGATATTGACTTTAGATACAAGTACAATTCATTGTAGTTCAGAAGAAAATTTGTAGAGACATTTCTAGATTGAACATTACCATTTGGACATTTTTGTTAACATGATATACTAAACGTTCTGATGCAAAACTATGCATTTTCATCAGACTGTTTTTTGCCGACAGAAAACATGAAATAAATCAGACCAGAATGTATTTCTTACCCAAATTTTTTACACGATTCAGAATATGGCTGGGATCAATATCTTTATAATACCATTACAGAGGTCAGACTCAGAGTCAATTGAGAAATTGAGAAATATTAAATAGAGACACTTCCAATGCTGGACACTTCTTACCTTGTAAACCAGGATCATCAACAACTATTTAAAAACATCTTTTGTACATTTTGAAAAACTAAAAAAGTATTAGAAAATAAGCATTTAATTTTTTTTTAAAGCTTCAAATAAATGTGGGATCCAACATAATAATTATTTTGATCGCATATATTTATCGATAATTCAGCTGTTTCTGAACCAATTTTGATAGAATAAAGTTGATTCTGTCATTAAAATTGTATGCTCTTTCAAATCTCACGCTCAGTTTTGTTTTCATTACCTCACAAAAAATATTTCTTGAAGCGCCCTCTATACCAAAACTCATCTATGGTTGAGAGACCCCCACATCGGCACCCTAAAACATTTCCGACAGTTTTAGACTTAAAAATCGTACAAATTTCATAAAACTTTACTCACACATTGAGAAAATGGTGCAGATTCCGATGCGATGATCAGATTTGCGATTTATAATTTATATTTTGAGATATCGACTTCGAACGCGCGCGTTGTTTTTTGGCTTCACGAGTTCGAAGTGTTTTTATTACCGGCACCCCCTCAACTCTCATTGACAACGCACGCAACTCAAAATTTCTTGTGCGATGTTGCCTTGTTGGTATTATTTTACAAATTTCACAAAAATATTCGTAGCGGACGATAAACGCATTATTTCTCCTCGAAATGTCGACCAGTGCAGTTTCTAAGGGTAGCGCGCATCATCACATGCGCGATTTTTCACAACACGCGCAAAAACAAATATTACGCGGGGTGCCGATAATAAAAACAGTGCCGATGTGTAGTACACCTACCATACCTGGTATGTTAATTTTTATTTGCATGCAAAAATAAATACAGCTGACAGACACTGACATTCAACATTTCAAGACAAACAAAGACTCGGCGCCAATATTTAATAATATATTATACTGTTGTTATATGGCGGTGGAGGTTATAGCACGGAATATTACATCCCGAGGGATTTAAAATGCTATTGTGGGAAGAGTAAATAAGTCCCGAGACGAAGTCCAGGGACTTATTTTCTTCACAAAATAGCATTTGAAATCCCGAGGGTAGGAATATTCCGTGATTTTCCCTGACAACAAATTGAACAACTGTTTTATCATCTGACTGTCAAACACAGGGGTGTAATATTGCCATGGTATATCCAAAAATATTAATTATTATAACACCGCAGCGGCATGTACTGTATTTACTAAGTCATGTGATAATAATTAATATGAACCAGCTCATCACTCATGTTCGACAGAAATATACCGTCTCTACATTGGGTTTACTCTTATATCGAATTTTTTACCCTACCGACCGACCACATCTACACTGTACAATGGTTCTGGGAGAACCATTTACCTTACACTAGTGCTAATCGCGGTCGAAGTAACTTTTACGTTTTTTCTCTCTCACATACCTTCTCTTTCTCACTTCTTTTGCACTCCATCAATACATGAATGTATTGTGCCACTTTTTTATTATTTGTTATTATATAAATGCGAATACAATACGTTCTGCTATACTCACCAAATCTGCATTTTCAGCGGTAAAATGTTGTGGGTCCGGCTTCCTTCGGGAATTGGCAGGAAATGGCCGCGTACACACGCCACCTATGGCTGGCTATGGCATAACATATCGCGCGGTACGGTAGCTCTATATCGATATCATGTAAACATGAAAGTTCGTTTACTAGTCTTTTACAAAGCGTACTTGAATGTATGTTGGTAGCAGAGCGTGATGACAGGCTTCACATAATTACGGCGTTAATAGTCAACGTCTTGATGGAAGATCAACATCCGATCTCGAATGGTCAACACTCGAAGAGACCAGCGTCACGTAACTAACATCGCCAGGCAATGCATTGTCTCGCATGTACGTAATTGTGGCGTAGAGAGCGCACTCTGACTCGGACCAGAAAAATACTGAGTCGCCATTATAACACAGGAAGCATGCTAGAAAGAGGCTTGATACGTTGATGTATCTTCGAAAATGGGCTTATTTCTACCTTTTTGCCAATATTTTCCCAAATTAAAGTGCCATCAGGAGTAAAATGGTGAGTTAATGCATTCAACATGTTTCTTAGAGTATGAATGTGAAGCATAATTTTCATGCTTTGGTTGTGTTAAGTTAACATAATTTTCGGAAGATGTAGTGCATGGTTCCCTTACGTTCATACCACGTAAGTGAATGGCAATGAGTGTATGTGTGCGACCGACCAGCTTGCAGAATATGAGTGACAGGATGACAGGGGTGTCGATCTGTCCGGGAAACACAATACATTGTGGGGCCGGGGGCGAGCTATTGTTCACAAACAATGCTCGCACTCGCCCCCCCCCCCCCCCCCCCCCCCCAATGCATTGTGTTTTTCGAACAGATCGACACCCCTGGAATATGAAGACTGATTTTCGGTCTACAGACTACAGTTCATGCAACCGCGAATTCAACCAACGACCGCAGAAATCAGCTGATGAGCTGCCTGAGCGCCGCGGCGCTCACACATGTAAACAACACACGCAATCGCATCGCGGTCACTCTTTCCGATTTACGGAAATCATGCGACAAAATAAAATCGTATAAAAATTGGTGATTTGAATCATACCTGCGCCTGTGGCTGGAGGGGTTGTGTCTGAGAAACTTGTGTAGAATTTGTGTTCGAATCTGCTTTGGATTTCGGGGAATAAATTCTCCCTTCCGTGACGGGCTTGTAGATCGTCATTTTGGTGCGTGTACAGAGTTACCGAATCTGGCACTATCGATTATACAAAATGGTGCGGATTGATTAACTGAAGATTTCGATCATTTTTTTGTGACTCGACTCGACTGCATGTACTGCTATTATTTGGAAGCGGAGCGTATGCGGTATGGTACGGTGGCCTGGATGGGGCAGGGGTGGTATCGATGGCAAGTCCTTCCCCACCCACTGACCTCTCTGGTAAAACCATCCCCCATGTTTGAAATTGATGAATATATATATTGTTTTTGAATTTGGCATGCATAATTGCATTATTTGGAGCCCAACAGATTGCACCTGACACCTCATTTTCGAGCATCTGAGGGGTCTAGGCTCGGCTTGCACACATACCCTGGTATGTCACCGAGCTGAGAAGTCTGCACGATGTACTGTGCCGGACTGACCAGATGATGCACTGTTAGGTCGGATTTGAGCGATGGACAGGCAGCATGAAGTAGGAACTCCATAAAAATGATTGAAATTTTTTTTTTTAATAATAATAATAACTAGACATGAAATTCGTCATAGACGAATTAGGTGATCCGTACCCATTTGAAAATTTATCTTTTGAACCTTTCCACAACAAGTTTAAACCAATTTTATTTGGAGGAAATCTTAATGAGGAAAAATTATTCAGAGGTCTATCTCTAAGGATTTGCAATCCAAGATGGCGTCCAAAAAAGCAGTTGTTTTGTCTTGTTATTGTGAAGATCATATTAATTATCTTAAATAAGGGTCTTATTGAAGTACACAATATTATGTGGGACACATGTGCAGAGTTTATCTAGGTTCGAACTCCATATTGATTGCAAGGCATGTACCCTTCATGCCCTGAGCATCTTATTACATGTAGCTGGAAATTATAAAGGTCTATACAAATGGTTGATTTAGTATTTAAAAAAATTAGATGTATTTTTGTTTCCACTATCACGCAATTTTTATATCAATCCAAAATTAACATGTATTGAATTAATACTGTAAACTCTATTTTGATGGTAATTCATTAACCAGATCTTGAGCTATAACAATTATGAGCTATATATTGGGATATACATATATAATGAATCTTGTGACCTTGACCTTTAACTGTATGATCCAAACCTGGGGCCCCAGGTTCATTACAAATTGTTATATTTATGGATATTTCAGTCGTTTCTGAACCGATTTTGATCAAATAAAGTTTATTCTGTCACTAAAATATTATGCTCTTTCAAATTTGACACTCAGTTTTTTATTATCTCAGAAAAATTATTATATGTAGCGCCCTCTCTACCAAAACTCAACTATCTCTTTAACAATAGACAAAATTGAAGTTAGCATTGGCACATTCTTTTTTTAGGATGAAATTGAATCTTAATAGTGTGAAAATGGATGGGAATTGAGCACTCCAGTATAGAGAATTAACAGGTTTGAGGAATAAGCACAGCTCTCCTCTCACCATTTCCCCTCTATGCACACACACACACACACACACACACACACACAATCACTCTCACATGTACATGTATATGTCTATACCAGGTCTATACAAATTTAAGGGAGGGTATGGGATGGTTATTACCCCCCTCCCATTTGGAGCCCGTTCGAAATTTGTGTTTAAAACATCACTCTAATTAGAAGCGTGGTTATTATTAGTATTCTTATGTATTTTTTATAAAGATGTAATGTTAGAAATAGCAGGGAATTATTGTACAGGCCATTGCCTCCCCCCCCCCCCCCCCCACACCCCCACCCAAAAAAGGGAGGGGGGTATATTACCCATCCCACCCCCTCCCCCGATCTATACGCCCGTGAACTCTACCAGTCCAAACTGGAGCTAATCTATGACCATGTATCATCTTACAAGATGATCTTTTACAAGTGTCTTTATTCACGTCCGTAGGACACTATAATACAACACATAAATAATACACTTTCCAAATTGAAAGGGTTAAGGTTTCAGATACAAGTCTGCTTTTTGTCACACTGGCTCTACTGAAACTACCTTTTCACATTGGTGATATATTCCTAATATTTTTCTACAAATATATTAACTGTATATTTCATTACTTTCATTACAACTAAAATTCATATAGCATTTTCCATCACGAAAGCATTAATTTAGTCAGTATGCATGTCTAAAACAACAAAACAATGTATTATCGAGACAAGTATTAATCCCCACTTCGTGATATTCTGAAGCATAATAGATAATCCAATAATTATCACCACCATCATTAACACGTGTAACATAGAATCAGGAATAATCACCTTTAATGCACAGCATACTCGATCCCACCTTTGTGATATTCTGAAACATAATAGATCATCCAATAATCATCACCATCATTAACACGGTCGTGTAACACAGAATGTTCCGTCATGATATGTTAGTCAACACACACCTCTCTTAAATTGTTTACTCCATGGTATGAAACACACAAGCATGATATGAATGGAGAAAGGAATATTGTGCTATACGTTGGTGTTTAAACATACAGTGAGAATCACAATTCCTTCCCCATGCATTATTTCATTTCTAATAGGGATAATACGCACAAATGCTAGGGGTGAGAGACTATTTTGACCGTTACTGGAAGGAGGGGCGTTTCATAAAATTGCATGATGTAGTATGAGGGTGAAGACCCTAACATTGGGGAGGGTGTTCTGGTCTCATTAATTGGCAACGCATTATATGCATAAATTTGATGTGCGCTGTATTGAGAATCAATTACTGTTTTCAAACATCTAATTAAAAACGCCATAAGTTATGAAACAAAAGATATATAACGGCTTACTGGGAATATCTTGAATTATTTGTATGCTACATTGCAATAGAGGGAAAACAAATGTTTCCATTATTTGAGCAACATAATAGGAACACATTATTTTTCCTCCAGATCTCCGCTACAGCATATCAAAATTGTAGACGTATTCGACCAGAATCGAAGGAGATAGACACACAACTGCACCTTCAAAACATAACACAAAATTTAGGAAATCAATCAAAATTTAATTTTCGCTTTTCATGGCAAATTGATGACGTCACGATGTCCGATTGGCGATTTTTGAATATCGCACCATATCTACAACTCATACTCTGTCACGAATACACAACAACCAAAATACTGAACATGGATTTTCAAATTTATGATCAATTGAACAGGGCATGTTTTTACCACATTTTCACATATTTTACATATGGCAGCACGCGCGGATTTCATGTGTAGCACGCGCGCATCGGCACATTTCCGGTCGGAAAGAGATAGTAATTGTTCAGGATCGTCCCAGCTACAAGATATCATAACTTGGGACAGATTCAAGCAGAATTGACCGAGATATCGGAATCCAAACACGATATATACATAATCGCAAATGATAAAATCGTTGAAAACTGCTAATGTTAACTTCTCATGGTCATATGATTACATAATGAGGTTTGGTTGGCGATACGGATGCATGACGTTGTATCTACAACTCATTCGTCTGCAAGGAAAAATATTTTTAACAAAATCGCCCGTGGATTTTAAAAATTATTATCAATTAAAAAAGGGCATATTTTGTACATATTTTGTGCATAGCAGCACTCGCGGATTTTAAAGTTTTACGCCCTCCTGTTCGAGCGTTTTTGGTCGAGGAGATCTGGAAACTGTTTTAATTTATCATAGAAAGTATTAGGAACAGTTTCCAAAAAAAAAAACGCCATTTTTTTGTTCCGTGCGCGCTACGCGTGAAAAAGCGCGCGCGCAAACGCGCACGCGCGCAAAATTTTGAAATGCTCGGAATGACCTGAAACGTATGGAAAATTGGTTCGCCGGTTGATTTGAGAATTTTTCAAGGATTTTTACCCTTTGACGCGCGCGTACGCGTCCGTCGTTGTCCGTACGACCTTGGGTGCGACATTTTTATATAGCCCTTGAACTTAGCTTGCCATGTACAGAATTTGGTGAAAATATACCATTACGTAAGAAAGGTATGGGCTGTTGAAATATTTCACAAAATGGCGTCTCCATGACGTCACAGAGTAGTACCGTCATAATCATTACCCAGGTGCACAATGTCGGACCAAGGTCTATTATGTTCACCAGGTTTCATTATCATATCCCCAGCCAAATTTTACAGACACGAGACACAAAAAACGTACAAAGAAAAAGAATAAAAAGAATTGTGTTTCCACAATTGCGGTATATTTCGAGATCGTAATGACCGCGGGAAATAAAGACGGATCGTGATAGCGTTATCAAAATGATGTCGAATGAAATCGGAATGACCGCGGGAAATGACGACGGATCGTGGTAGCGTTATCAAATGATGTCGCATGATAATTTGATATGTTATGAACAAGATCTTATCGAGATCGAGCCTTGTAACATGACACGAGTTATATACACAAAGCCAGAGATGATCGTGAAGTATTGTGCGATTGTGGAAACACCCCGCTGAGTAATAACAATACGTGATACGCTATACGTATCACCTAATAATTGTGTTTCCACAATTGCGGTATATTTCGAGATCGTAATGACCGCGGGAAATAAAGACGGATCGTGATAGCGTTATCAAAATGATGTCGAATGAAATCGGAATGACCGCGGGAAATGACGACGGATCGTGGTAGCGTTATCAAATGATGTCGCATGATAATTTGATATGTTATGAACAAGATCTTATCGAGATCGAGCCTTGTAACATGACACGAGTTATATACACAAAGCCAGAGATGATCGTGAAGTATTGTGCGATTGTGGAAACACCCCGCTGAGTAATAACAATACGTGATACGCTATACGTATCACCTAATTAAGTATTATGGCGTAAATATTCATTTTGAATGAACGCCAAAATAATAAAATAACAACAACAACCATCCCCCATTATGATTCAGTGGCGTAGCTACGGCCGGGGGGGGGGGGGGGGGGGGGGGGGCACTTGCACCCCAATAATTTACCCCCAAACTGATACAATATTAATGATAGGGAAACCTACGTGTAAAAATAAAGAAAAAAATTAGGTGTACAGTACCCTCATGGCCGTGACGTCCGCGTGCCCCGCTCCCCACGCTACACCACTGATCTTGGACACAAATTATATTGTTTTCATCGTATTCATGCATGAAAATGTAATCATGAGAAATGATTTGAAACCAAAACCATATATTGCGGGGTGACGCATGCCTAAATAAATTAATCGGGATATACTCCCCCCCCCCCCCCCCCCCCCCCCAACAACCCACCAACTGAACCCAACCTCTGGTTATTCCGCCACTATAGCCATACAACAATCAGTCTCTGTCTGTTCTGGCTGGGGTTACTGATACCGAGTCGCAATAGGTGGTAGTTATTTCATTCTTTATTCATTATATAATATACATAATAAGTAACATCCCTTTTCTCTCACTTGCATGCTTGCTTTCTCTTTGTCCACCGTATCTCCATCTCTATACTGGTGGCTAAATGTCTTTCTCTATCATCAGGCATGCACTCTTTATGCTCTTTCCATTTCTTGCTCGTTTTCCCTTTCTATCATTCTATTTCTCTGTCTTTCTTCACCCCGCTTCCTTTTTATCTATCTTTCTCTATTCCGCTAAATTATCATCCCCGGTTCTTTTCCTCCAGCCTGGCCTCGCAATCTTTTTAATTGACCACTCCATCTCCACGGTTTCATCGCTGTTGTCAATTCGAGGACTTGTATAATTGAACGTTATTATATTATTGCTGCATAATTCAATGCTTCTTCGTCATTTTGAATGTTTATGATGATTGTAGATTGTAAATTGTGCATCATTTATTTGTGTATAATATAATGTTTACGATTTATAATTATCATTATCGTACCATGATCATTGTTGGTCTCCGGACCTTTGTATCATGTTTTTTTTGTTATCATACTGGAAATCAATAAATACATAAAATAAATAAATAAATAAATAAATAAATCAGTGACAATCATAATAGTATTGTTCCTTACCATTTTACACGGTCTGGGTCTTATCATAAATAGTCGATGGAGCGGTAATACTAATGTCCAATGCCTTTATTACCGCGAAACATGTATATAGCAATGCATGTTTTCTTTGTATAACTCATACATGCATCATATATTTTCCTTATATCCATATAAATATGAGCCACATTAATTGATAGAATCATTTCATCAATTTATTCTCTATTTCAATGAGGTTAAGATAATTTAGTTATATTTGAACGTTGACAGATACTTTTTAAACCATCTTCTTATACAATTATCATTATGTTCCGTAATGCTGCATCTTCTGGAGCCAGTGTGTGAGGGTTCACATGCCACGTACTTTACTTTTGTGAACCCTGGCCCACATACTTCTCATCACTATTTTCCTTTTGTGTATTTTCTTTTTGTAACCTGTATTTTTGTATCATGTGCATATATCAGTGGCGTAGCTACGGGGGGGGGGGGGGGAGGGGGGCACGGGGGGCCTGTGCCCCCCCCCCCCCCCCCCCATAATTTTGAAAAAAACCCCGATAGAAAACATAAGGGGCCATTTTTTGAAAAAAACAAAGAAATACATAAGGTGTGCCCCCCAATAATTTGCGTGCCCCCCCCCCGCCCCAATCAGTCCGACCACGCTACGCCACTGGCATGTTAATAATTGTGTTGTATTTTACCATGGATAGTACTATCCATGATTTTACATTGTATTATGCTTTTTGGTCGAATAAATAATAATAATAATAATGTCTAGGGTGTCTTTCTGGTTCACAGAAAACACAGTCGACCAAAGGGTTGGAAACACAGATGATCATGTTTGAATGAATAGAATACAAGTAGCAGTTTGAAGGCAGATTTATAAAGAAAACACAATACGCCCCTTGACAACTTGCAGGGGTGAAGAAAACCCACCAACCGTAACATCGAACCCATCATCCGAGTTGGGCTAGAAACTTTAGTATATAACTCTATGGTAATACATTGTAGGTACTTATCCCGCCCTACTTTCCACGGTCTACCGACTTAAAATCACGCGTCGCGCGCGCGCTGCAGCAGCTCTAGACAGAAAAATCAATCTCGTTCTGGAGGGTCTTTTGATATTATGATGTCATACTAAAAAAAATCGTCAAAGAACCCTCGAAACATTGGCTGATTTTTCGGACTATACAAGCAGCTCCAGTCAACAGCTACTTCCGTAACTTCCGATCAATTTTACAAGTCTGAAGTTTACGACTATAATTCTAAAATCGTGTAGTCAACAAACCGTGGTGCGTGTCCTAGTCCAGTAGTCATCACTAGAAATGTTCATAAGTCCAATGTTTTTCTTACTATTCATGTTCTAAATGGTTTATAGAGAAAATTCAGCTTTGTTGCCACCTCGGCAACATTGAGCAATTTTTGTTATAAGCATTATAAAGATAATGAGCTAATTTGCATATTTCTGAAATAAGGTCAGAGCTAGTCATTTGCTATCTAGGAATAGTGCAAACATATTGAAAACTATTATTTAAAGGTGTTTTGGGGTAAGGAATTCATTTCCGGTGCCCATTTGCATTTGCCATATGGGCAACACCCTGAAATCCAAGATGGCTGCCCCTAATTTGCATATTTATGAATATTATTGGTTTTTGGTAGTTTAATCCATTCATGAGCAAAAAGTACAGGATATTATGTTCCAATCATGTTCTACATATCTATTAAAGATATTTCAGCTTTGTTGCCACCTTGGCAACACTCAGCAATGCATATAATTAGCATAATTAGGTTTTTCACCTAATTTGCATATTCCCAGAAATCAAGTAAAATCGTATATATTGTGAACCCGAAAACTAAAAATTACGAGTAATACCTCTTTTCCAAGGTTTTGGGGGCAACAAAGCCATTTCTGATACTTAATTCAACATAAAACCATGGCAACCCACATAAATCCAAGATGGCCACCTTTGGCTTTTGTAAGGAGAGAATGTTATTAGTCTGTTTGATCGCATTTATTTCATAAATGTATTGTTTTTTACTGTTAAGACCAAACTGAATTGTGAGTACAGTATTCTAGTTGCTTATTCCAATGATTGAACTAAAAAAAAAAGATCATCCCGAGCTTTTATAACCAAAAGAAGGAATACATGTATCCTAGCTCGACTAATTTTGGGATCGGCCATCTTGGATTTATATGGGTTGCCATGGAGATATGTCGAATTAAGTATCATAAATGGATTTGTTGCCCCCCAAAACCTTGAAAAAGTGGTATTACTCGTAATTTTTAGTTTTCGGGGTCACAATATATACGATTTTACTTGATTTATGGGAATATGCAAATTAGGTGAAAAACCTAATTATGCTAATTATATGCATTGCTGATTGTTGCCAAGGTGGCAACAAAGCTGAAATATATTTAATACATATGTAGAACATGATTGAAACATAATATCCTGTACTTTTTGTTTATTAATGGCCCCAGCCACCAAAAACCAATCATATTCATAAATATGCAAATTAGGGGCAGCCATATTGGATTTCAGGGTGTTGCCCATATGGCACAAGCAAATAAGCATTGGAAATGGATTCCTTACCCCAAAACACCTTTAAATAATAGTTTTCATTATGTTTGCACTATTTCTAGATAGCAAATGACCTCTGACCTTATTTCAGAAATATGCAAATTAGCTCATTATCTTTCTAATGCTTATAAAAAAAATTGCTCAATGTTGCCGACGTGGCAACAAAGCTGAATTTTCTCTATAAACCATTTAGAACATGAATAGCAAAAAAAAACATTGGACTTATGAGTGTCTCCAGGTCTAATACACGACATATAGAACCGTCTACTGGACTATCCCTGGGTTATGTATAACTAATTCACATTGACGGGATTGTTGAATTATGGTATAGAGGGCGCTTCAAGAAATGTTTTTTTGTTGTTGTTGTGAGGTAATGAAAAACGGAGTGTCCACTTTGAAAGAGCATACAATGTCAGAATAAGCTTTATTTGTTAAACATCGGTTCAGAAACAGCTGAAATATCAATAAATAGCAGCTGATCGGTTACACTTTTTCAAAAATTCATAAAAAAGAGGTTTATAAATACTACTAGTAGTTGTTCACATGCACAATTTTTCATTAAAAAATGTATAAATCAATGTATTTTTAGAGAGCACCCTCTTGTGTTTTAATGGCTCATTTTGAATGATAACAGGCTTTTTACTTAGTCGCTTGTAATTTTGTATACCTTTTGAGCATGGTAGATTTATAACTATTAGTTTGTAATGTTATGGTGCAGGTTTTGGTTACTAAAATTCAGTTTGACCAAAAGTATCTCTTCAATAAATAATTTTACATGATTTTGGCCAATTCATGCTGTCCATTTTTGTTTTCCACGACGTATGGTATGATTATGGGGGCACCGGTGGGGGGATGTGCCCCCCTTAATTGTAGCTACGCTCCTGACACACATACATGTACACACAATCACACACACACACACACACACACACATGTACACACGCACACACACACACACACACACACATGTTCACGCACACACACACACACGTTCACGCACACACACACACACACACATGTTCACACACACACACACACACACACACATTCAGGGGCACATGTTTCTAATAATAATGGTTGAAATAAACCATTTCAACTTGTCATAGATGTTACATACACAATACTATCAGATAGCAATGTACATGTACACACTGAAGAATTTACATTTTCAAAGTTATGAGAAATGAATGGGTAAAAGTTCAAAAGAGTTGGAATTGGTGCTTAATTGTAATTAATAAGAAAATAATTTAATTCATTCAGAACATTGTTAACATGAGATATCAAAATGAAATGTACATATTCTTTATAAATATATATTTGGGACCAGTATGGTCCCGAAAATACTCTGGCTTGGAAATACATGTTGTGGCAAAATCGGTCAGTCCTGAACGGGTTAACCAAGCATGGTGCATATAGTAGAGGATGAAGTGAGGACTTATTTCTTGTAGGGGCTTGCTGCCTCTAAGGGAGGGAACAGGATGCTCAGGACCCAGGGGCCCGATTACGGACCAGCGACATTTACCATGGTTATTAGCATCATTGGCTCTAACTCATCGATGTCAATAATGCTAGAATAATAAACAAATCAACAGAACGTAGCAGAGCACACATACTGCCCTTACTCATTCAACCGTAAACGATTAAACAAGCATATCTAGAGATCAGTGGAACTAGGGCTGGTCCTGGGTCATGATCGTGCTCGTCCACTGTTTACCTTCAATTACTCCTTTTGTTGTGTATTGTTTTATCAACTGCTTCAACCCACAAACGCCCAAAATCACAGGCAAATTGTTGAGAATCATCACTATCTTCTAACAAAAGAATATGATATATCACTTCTATTCTGTACTTTTAAAGGGACAGTCCGCCTTTTACAAATCATCTGAAAAGTTTCCAGTATCTAGATGGGGATAAATATGACACCCATAGATTCTATGAAGGAAAAACTACGAAGAAAAAAATAGCAAAGATATCCTCTCTTCAATGTACTACATTTCGGCCACTTGATATGTTTAGCCGATTCATTGTCAGAATACAACTGTCATGAACTTAAATCACGAGAAACCTGTGTATAGATACAATTTTTATGTGCATGCTACAAAATAACAATCTCAAATGAAAAAAAGAAGGAATAGATCTTAAGTTTGAAAAATATTTCAGTACTTGATTGATTCTTCGGTCATTAAGTAGCTAACGTGAACGAATTTACAGACGGGCGAAGGATCATAAATGGGACAATAAAAGACGTTGCACGTTTTATTATTTGGAGGTTTATAACCATTTATAACTCCACGAAAAGGAGGTTTCAACTTTCAAGCCCTAATTTTTTCAGGCAAGCTGGTAAATGACATTTTCTTTCATGTAAGACAATAACCTCGCAACTTTTAAAATTTGGTTTGTTGGCTGAAGTCACAATGAGGTACAGTGGAACCTCTTTAAAAATGAGCTCTGTTATAACAAGGTACCTGACATGACAAAGTTAATATACAGCTCCAGGTTCTATGTATTAAATATATTTAAGCCCTGATACAAGATATCTGATAAAACAATGTAAATTCAATGAATACTCATTATAAAGAGGTTTCACTGTTCTTCAAAAAAACTTTGTTCAAGATGTGATCCTGTTGCTTCCATCACCTTAAAGAGGACCACCATGCAAAGAAGAACACAGCCTTATATATGTGTTTTAGTACTGTTATTTTACCATTAAATAGATGTCCAACACTTTGTAAAGGGTTGAGTAATTCATAAATAATGCAATTAATCACTAAAACTTGTGGAACCTGACATGGCCTTTGGTTCTGTAAGCGCCAAATGTCTGCAAGTGCTTAAATTTGATATATGTGCACTTTTGGAGACAATAGAACATGTATGTCCTACTTAGACTTAGGCAATGGACTTGTCTTCTTTTAGGATCCATTTCAGAGTTTGATAGACACGGGTGGGTAGCACTCATGAGTGACCCTTTGAGTAATTTTATCCCTCTGACATCTTCACTGTATTCCTGAGGCATGACTTTCTGATCAAGTCTTTTCAGATGCCAATGCATGGCTTGCCCTTATTCAAAGCCCTCGATTCCTATGGCTACCCAACAATTTCATTCGGCCACCAGACACTCATTGTATTTGCCACTGCAACACACAAGTCTATGGTGGGAGTCTATCTGACCGGCTTTCTCTATCCATGTGACGACATGATGATTTGAGCAATGTTTGTCATAAAATCAAGTGGTGTCACTGTCCTGACTGGAGTCCTGCGGCCCCCAGACTTTGAATAGCCCCTCAGATGCTGAGAGGAGACAGGCCTCGGTAGGATGGAAGGCGAGAGATGGCACTGCATCCTGACCAGCTTTCTCTACCATTTTTGCATTCATTTGATCCACATTTCTGAAGATGCAATGTTTCCCATAGAATCAAGTGGCATCGTCATCATCCTCACTGTAGTCCTGTGGCCGCCAGACTTTGACTAGCCCCTCGGATGCAGAGAGGAGACAGGCCTCAGTAGGATGGAAGGAGAGAGATGGCACTACATGTTTCCCGGCCTTCTCGATCGTTGTTGTCATAGATCCCTGGAAAAAAAAAGAAGGAAAGAAAAATAAAGACTTTTGTTAAATATCTTTTCATATCATATTTCAATGGCTATTTTTATCATATTTGCTCTATTCCAACATGACTGGCCTCAAACACAAGCACATGCTGCTTTCCGGAGGTCTCGAATATGATTTAGAACTAGATGGATCTTCGATTGCGCGCAATCGAAAATTATGCCTCCGCTATCACGCGATTTTAATATCAAGCCCAAATTAACATGCACTGATTTAATTTTTAAAAATATTGTTCATATATTTTGAGTCCTGTGACCTTGACCATATGACCCCAATCTTTGAAGGCTCCCTAAAAAACATTCAGGTACCAAGTTTGATTGAAATCTGACATTCAGTTCTGGAAATTTTGCCATTACAAGCCATTTTCGCATACATATTGAGTCCTGTGACCTTAACCTTTGACCTCATGACCCCTCAAATCTAATCAGATCAGTGGCACCTTGATATGTACACTCATACCAAGTTTGAAATTGATCCGTCAACCGGTTCTTGAGATATCGCAAGAACAAGGCATTTTTGCACATACATTTAGTCCTGTGACCTTGACCTTTGACCTCATAAACCCCAAAATCTAATCAGATCATTGCCACCCCAATATCTACACTAATACCAAGTTTGAATTTGATCCGTCAACCAGTTCTTGAGATATCGCGAGAACAAGGCATTTTTGCATATATATTGAGTCCTGTGACCTTGACCTTTGACCTCATGACCCCTAAAATCTAATCAGATCATTGTCACCCCAATATGTACACTCATACCAAGTTTGAAATTGATCCGTCAACTGGTTCTTGAGATATCGCGAGAACGAAAACGGGACGGACGGACGGACGGACAACCCGAAAACATAATGCCTCCGGCCACTTCGTTGGCGGAGGCATAAAAAGTACACTAATTGTCTACTTCTGTTTTTGTTTTTTTTGCCAAATAAATTGAACAGAACTAGACTGATTGATCGCATAATTTACTATTTTTCAGACCAATCAAGAAAAACAATGTTTAAATTTTGTTGGCATAGCGACATTGCGATTGATAGAAACTCTGTTTGCAACATCCCCAGTACTTATTTTCTTATCCTACATATTCTTAAAATTAAATAGTACCTCAACCAGATCCCAGAAGCAGATGCGACCGTCCTCCGACCCACTCACTACGTGGCTATCAGTCTCATTCATGCAGCAGTCAATGCGGTAGTCTCGGTTTACGTGGCCCCGGTACTCGCCCAGCAGTTCACCACTGTCCTTGTCTAGCAGCCTGAGGGCGCTGTCTTGCGACGAGACCAGCGTGCACTGGCCATCCTTGGTGAAGCGAACGCAAGTTATGGGCTCTGGTTATCAGCAAGGGAAATGAAAGAGCAGAGACATTTTAAAATTATATTTAATAAAGTCAGACATACAAATACCCCTTTTTATTCCTCAAGAGCTCCCCACTGTCCCTGTCCAGCAGTCTGAGGGCGCTATTTTCCAACAAGACAAGGTTGCACTGGCCATCCTTGATGAAATAAACTCAAATAAAATGCTCTGTGATCAGCAAGAGAAATGTGAATCAGAATGTCATCGACAGGTTTGATCAATGCACATGGTTGATAAAAAGGTAGCTCATGCCACCTCTCATGTTTCAGTTGGACTTGTGATTGTGAGGGAGAGGACAAAAAAGAAAAGAAAAGTTATTTAATTTTAAAGTAATGCTCATGCTTTATGCACTCCAGTCTCAGGTACTTTCCCCAGTGAGAACACTAAGCTGTTCCCTTCTAAAATTTTGAAATACCCAAACAGTAGGCAATGGGTTGAAGTTAACTATTACATTTATAAACAACATTTTACGCTTTTACCTAACATGTGTAAGAATATATCATAACTTCTCTATTAAATCTAAAAAGTTGGACAAAAAATACTTTGAAATTGACTATTTGAGCAATAAAATGTTTACATTTAAAAGGCTTTACGATCACTCACTTGAGATACAGTCTGCGTGCATCTGACCATTACGCAGATCATACCGCCTGACTCTCCCATCAACTGAACCAGTCAGAATCTCATAGTCAGAGACCTGGATGGAAGTAATAGTGTCTTTGGCCTCCTCCAGTGTTTGAACCGGGTCAAACTTTCTTGACCGGCAGTCCCAGACCTTTACAGAGGCATCGATGGAGCCTGGGTTTTTATAGTGTATCATAAAAGAAATAGAAGAATGTAAACTTTGAGTTTGATTTCCACATTTCAACAGCATGCAATCTAAATAATATTGTTGACATTAAATTAGTATATCATATTGACATTTCTTGTACGCATTTAATGAAACAATTTTATGGGTGATGAATCCTCGCGAGTTACACAGCGTAAATAGATAGTTTTTTTGCTTTTACATTCATTATGAAACCCAATTGACTTTCTTTACATTGTTTACATTCTTCAAAAAGACCAATCGCTGTCCAAGACCACTGGTTTAGATGGCCGAGACAAGTAAAAAGTGGACCTTTCTAAATTTAGGGGAGGGGGGGGGGGGGGGGGGGGGGTGCGTATGCACCCAATGCACCCCCCCCTCTGGCTACGGGCCTGCCACTGACCCATTTAATTACCTGAGAGAATGACGGTGGAGTCCTCATTGAAGCAGACACAGCTGACACTTCCTGCGTGGCCCCGGTATTTCCGCATCATCTTCCCACTGGCAACATCCCACAGTACTACGGTCTTATCCCCACTGCATGAGCACAGGTGAGCGTTGTCGATGGATGCCTGGGCGTCTAAGACCTCATAGCCGTGGCCAGAATAACTCTAAGTTGAAGTAAAAGAAAAAATAAGTAAAACAAGAAGTAAAATAAAAACACTTAATGGAATGAAACTTATGAAAGTCAGTTAGGGCCTAGCTTTCAATCACTCCAGAGTTGAATTTATAAAGACATATCAATCGATCAGTATCAAGCATTTAACATTTTTTTTTGCAGGATTTGTAGATAAAATACAAAAATAAATGTATACAATTAATATTTCTTCATATTCATCACAAATCCTTAACCATGATTAAGCCGTTCTAGAAAATCTGAAACACTAACATGATTACCTTTTGATCGACAAATCTATCGTTTTTAATTATGGCCTCTTTTACATTCAATTGCATTCTTTTAGTTTTACTGTCGACCCTGGCCGACAGTGAAAGAATGAAATTAAGTAAAAGAGGCCATGAAAACGATAGATTTGTTGTTCTAGATTACCTTTAGAAGTAGCCCTCGCTTTGGGTTCCACAACTTGAGAGATTTGTCACTGCCACATGACAGGCAGTAGTTGCCATCAACGTTGAAGCGCACTGCACGGATGGCCCCCTGCTTGCAGTCCAGTATCTTCACAAGTTTAGTAGGAAGAGAAGCAGCCATGTTCCCTGAAATTTAAGATTGAGTAATTGTGACATTTCTTCAAACATCACTTCATTGACATTTTTCATTGACATTGACAATTTGCATATCAATAAGTGATTTTGGATTTGGGATTGACGTCAACAAATACAGAACAACCAATACAAAAACAATACAACAAATTCAATAGCAAAATAGTACTAAAGCTAAAAGTAAAACCATGATTCAATGAAAACAAACCTTGCTTGCCTGCGAAGCCAGGCAAAGTCTGACAAACCTTGCTAATGCTAGCCAAGGTTCAATAATATTTTAAATAAAGAAACCTGAGAAACCTGTGCAGCATAGTTCGCTAATTAGTCAAATGAACATTTTAAAATTTATTTCATGAAATTCATCCAAAATTTAAATGTGTCATAATTTATAAACTCATACGCGTTAGCATCTAGAATTGCCGACAGTCATGACAGTAATTCATAATGATCTCCAGCACGACATTGCATTTAAAGTACCATAAATATGCTCGACCTACTTACCTTAGTTATAAGCACAACAACTTCACAAGATACAGCCAAGTAGTTCGGATCGGTTCTCTCTTGAGTTCCCGGCCGGGAGAGTAGCGGGCTGGATGTACGAGTAAAATACGAAATGGCCTAGAGCTAGAGCGAGTTGGGGGGGGGGGGGGGGGGGGGGGGGGGGGGGGGGGGGGTCCTACTAAAACACGCGAAGCACTACGAAGCACTAAGAAGCACTACGAAGCACTGCGAATCACTACGAAGCACAGCGAAGATTATGTTTAAGGTCAATGAGAATCACCGCGAAGAAAATCATGTATTGTAGGTATAGGAAACTAACTTCTTGGCGCGCACCTAGAGGGAGATCGTTCTTGATCGATTGTCGGATCAAGTTGGGAGGTTACAGAGAGAAAACATAATTCCAGATTGGCGTTGCCATGGGATAGAAGGAGGGAGTGGGGGGGGGGGGGGGGGGGGGGGGTTTGGGCTTGGCTTAATAAAGATACACCACAATTATATTTTCTGATGGCGTAGCCGGGGGGGGGGGGGGGGTGGGGCCTGCTTAATAAAGATACACCCCAATTATATTTTTAGATGGCGTAGCCAGGGGGGGGGGGGGTGTTTAATAATGATACAACACAATTATATTTTCAGATGGCGTAGCCGGGGGGGTGGTGCTTAATACAGACAAAAACTATAACGTAGGGGGAGGGGGCTTGCGCTTAAAGGCAGAGTTGAGTATTGGTATTTCCCAAAGTGCCCCCCCGATATTTTTTGTGAGATAATGAAAAACTGACTGTCAAATTCGAAAGAACTTACAATTGATGACAGAATTAAAGGGATAGTTGAGTTCTGGTAGAGAGAGAGTATACAGTTTTAGTAAAACTGAATTTTAGTAACCAAAACCTGCACCATTACATTACAAACTAATAGATATAACTCCACCATGCCTAAAAGGAATTTAAAAATTACAAACGACTAAGTTAATGCCTGTTATGATTTTTAAAAAGAGCTGTTTAAACTAAAGAGGGCGCTTTAAAAAATGCATTTGTTTAAACCATTTTAAATAAAATATTGTGCATGTGATGTTTCGTTGAAATAGTGATTAGATAGAGAGATAATCAACAACTATCTAAAAACCTCTTTTGAAAAAATTTGAAAAGAGGAAGCATTTTAAAACGAATTTAACGGCTGGTTCAAAAATATTGAATACTTTTGATGCCCCACATTTATTACAAATGGATATGTTTATGGATATTTCAGCCGTTTCTGAACCGATTTTGATCAAATAAAGTTTATTCTGCCATTAAAATGGTATGCTCTTTCAAATTTGACACTCAGTTTTTCATTATCTCACAAAAAAATTATTTTGTGTAGCGCCCTCTCTACAAAAACTCAAAAAGGCTATCCCTTTAACTTTATTTGATCAAATCGGTTCAGAAATGGCTGAAATATCCATAAATACATTTGTATTCAAAAGTTCTTCACCGGCAATCACCAGGCGATATTTTGGACTTTGTAGAAAAAAAAATTAAAATGCTCGAAGACTACTTTGAAAAAAATCTGAATAGGTTTTTAAAAAGTCCTTAATTATATCTCTATTGAATCATTATTTTAAGTTTTTAACAAACATTAAATGCACAATTTTGTATGAAAAAAAGGCTAAAATCAATGATTTTGTTTAAATAGCGCCCTCTTGAGTTGTAACGGCTCTTTTGAATGATAACAGGGGTTTTACTTAGTCGTTTGTAATTGTGTATACTTTTCGAGCATGGTGAAGTTATAACTATTACTTTGTACCGTAATGGTGCAGGTTTTGGTTACTAAAGTTAAGTTTGACCAATACTCAACTATCCCTTTAATTACCCTTCCCGTTATGTTTACTTTACGAGAGAAGGAAAAAAAAAAAAGGTCATTGTCTATATGGTACCTGACTACAAGATGGTTTTCCCCGACTCCCGAATGACTTATACTGCCCTAAAACAAGTTGACACGAACTTGCCAAAAGATTTGCCCGAATAAGACATAACATTGGTGTTGCATGAATAGGACATGGTTTGTCCGAAGTTGTGGTTGTTAATTAGCTGCATATGGCCGTTTTTTAAAAACTCCCGGGAGTCTGAATCACCCGAACCCCCCCCCCCCCCCCCCCCCCCCACCTACCCCTGCCTCCTTCGCCTGTACACCCTCTCCACCTCCTACGCCGATAATTATAATCGACAATTTAGCGTGAAACTATTCCTATCATGATCGATTCGTCAGTCGCTGACGAATCGATGATGAACGAATCTCCTCCTAATGGTGCTCCTTTAGCACGGCGCTCTTCGCAGTGTTTCCTTGGTGACTCTGAACAGAATCTTCGCTGTGCTTCGTAGTGCTTCACAGTGCTCTTCGCAGTGCTTCATAGTCCTTCTTAGTGTTTCGTAGTGCTTCGCGTGTTTTAGTATGACCGAGTTGGGGTTATTCTTCGGGGATTTTGTGTAACGCTGAATTTCGTACACATGGGGAAGGGCGCCCCTAGTATAGTACAGTACGTGTTGAGAGTACGTAAACTTCTTGCATGTTGTTTTCGCGCGTAGCCTTTGAAAACACAATAGGGAACAATGGCGAGCAGGTCGAAAGTGTGGTGTTCGGCTGTAAATTGCTCGAACAGCGCTAAAAAAACACCGGATCTGCACTTCTTTCGATTTCCCAAAGACGAACATAGGTAATTTACACTTAATGCTTTGACTTGTGTGTGTGTGTGTTTTATGAAAGTTAATTTAAAGTTGATTTGAAATTCAATGTTGATCCGAGACCGATACTTTACCCATGCCCGCAAACCACACAGGTACATTACAGTAGCATTGTGTGGAGATCAACCTCTTCCGCCTGCTGCACTATCCAAAACATAAACAATTTTTGTCGGCCGATTTCTCCCTAAATTTACCAGCAAATGCAAACAAACTTTCGTTTATGTGATCCCTAAGTCATATACTTTGATAATAATTACCGACTTTGTTGTTATGAAGATTGCAAAATGTAGAAAAAGAGGGTTATTTCCCGTCTGTTTTCATTACTGATGCATCCTAACACACAACGTTCAACTGATGAACGGTACAGTGTATGAATAGGCAGTATAGTAATCTCCCGTGTATTACCATAATTGCATGTAAATGGTCCACCTGAGTGGAACATATACTTTGTAGATGTGAAACCACACAGGTCCATTAGCATACCGTTATAGAACGCTAGATTTGACGACATGTTGAAGTAAAACTGAAAACGTTTTGTTCTGATTTTTAGGTTTAAACGTTTGGTTCATGCATTTTGTTTTAACATTAATAAAGTTAAACTACTATGCTTACCAAATATGCTGTTTGTATTGTCCTTTGAAATCCGAATCGTAACATTTGAGCTCCTTTTCTCTGGAAAAAATGAGTAGTTGCTGCACACCTAGCCTTTAACAAGGCTTCGTGTCTCAAGCAAGCAATGGCTGCGCTGCATGCAAGATCAGGAACGACTGAACGCCTGATGGAGGCTATCTGGCAAAATGATGAATTCACGTGCGATCCCCTCGCCTTTACGCTTCTACTGGCTCATGAATATGCATAAGCTTGATTTAATGAATCATGCATAGTTTTGTGATATATCTACTGCATTGAGCACACGTCTTTCTGTACAGTCAAACGTCTCTTTGCCTCTCCCATTTAAATATGAACTACGTGTACGTCGGCATACTCGTCCAGTACATAGCATTGTATACACAAACACATCCCTGTGTAGGCTGTGTGTGTGTGTGTGTGTTTCTGTGTGTGACCTCGGGACGTGTGCGTGTATATGTGTGTGTGTTGCTTTGCATCTGACCTTTGTATTAGGGAGTTTTCGATCGCTGATACGAGGACCGTTGACCTATCGTCCCAGTGAAGTACCACATTGAGTTGACTAGGCACGTTGTCTGTTGCTATTTACCTTTTCGATTTCATACGACGACGCACGTTCAAGTCTCGGGATAGTTACGCCATGCATTGCTCGTGCGAAGTTTGCAGAGAATAGAAGATTAGTTTTGTAAACAAAAGGGTTTTAATATCCAATACAGTCAAACCTGTGTATAGTGACCACCAGATTGAAAGAAGAAAAATGGCCGCTCTTAACAGGTGACCTTTATAGACAGGTTCTATACAATCTTATTAAGACAAACCTCTGTATAGTGACCACTCAATTGAAACAATACAATTGACACTTGATTGCAAGTGACCTTTATAGACAGGTGCCAACATACAGTCAAACCTGTGTATAATGACCACCAAAGGGATATGAATAATTGGCCGCTATAAACTGGTGTCCATTGCAGACAGTTCCAAAATACCGTTTACAGTCAAACCTGTGTGTAAAGACCACCAAATGAAAACAAGAAAATTGGCCGCTATTATCAGGTGACCTTTATAGACAGGTTCCGAAATATTGTTTACAGTCAAACCTGTGTATGACCACCAATGGAAAACAAGAAAATTGGCCACTATGATCAGGTGACCTTTAAATACATGTTCCGAAAAGTCGTTTACAGTCAAACCTGTGTAGAAAGACCACCAAATGAAAGGAAGAAAATTGGCCGCTATTATCAGGTGACCTTTGTAGACAGGTTCCGAAATACCGTTTACAGTAAAACCTGTGTATAATGACCACCAGATTGAATGAAAAAAAATTGCCGCTCTAAACAGGTGACCTTTATAGACAGGTTCTATAAAATCGTATTAAGACAAACCTCTGTATAGTGACCACTCAATGGAAACAATACAATTTACACTAAATTGCAAGTGACCTTTATAGACAGGTGCCAACATATTGTTTACAGTCAAACCTGTGTATAACGACCACCAAAGGAAAACAAGAACATTGGCCGCAATAAACAGGTGCCCTTATAGACCTGTTCCATAAAATTATATACAGTAAACGTTGTATGGTGACCACCCAAGTGCAACAAGACATGTGGTCGCTATAAACAGGTGAGCTTTATAGACAAATTTCATAACACAGTGTACTGTCAAACCTGTGTATAGTGACCAGCCAAATGAAACATTGGAAGTGGGCGCTATAATCAGGTAACTTATTATTGACAGACTCCATAGAATTAAAATGAGATAGTAAAACCTGTGTATTATGACCACCCAATGCAGACAAGAAGAGTGGACGCTATAAACAGGTAACCTTTATAGACAAGTTCATTTAAATCATATAGTTCAGTTAACCTGTTTACAGAGACCACAGCAGAGAAACAAGAAATATACAGCTATATATGACGTTGTTTTTAGTAGCCAAATAGTGCTTGTCGTCACAGATCTAGACCGACGGCAAAACAGGGGTGTACACGTATTAGATATCTGGTACGAACGACGGGCACGTAGATGCGCATGCGCACTGCTTCAAAAAATGACGTCACTGTACCAGTCCACTAGTGAACGTACAAATCGAAAAGTCCGTATTGCTTCAGCGTGCAGCGTCGGTTCACTGTGGTATAGTTTGTGTCTTGCGTTGGGGAATGATGCATAATGCATGAGTACGTGATAACCCAGCTTCCTGATTGGGCGCAACTCATAGGTAGAGGAATTCAATACTTAACAAAAGAGTTCATCGGAGAGCAATCCATTTGCGAAAAGACTGTCTCGCCAAGAGAGTGTGCATTGTAGTCGCGCTGTCCAGTCGTTCCTTGCATTCAACTCGGTTCAGACGAGACAGGCTTGTCAAAAGACTACTGCACACCCTGAATCGTGGTAAGCATGTACACAAAGTATGAACTAGTGCTGTAACCGATCATCGGATCGGCATGCCGATCACGATCCGATCATACATGATCGGACC
Organism: Echinarachnius parma; assembly: GCA_037951105.1. NCBI lineage: Eukaryota > Metazoa > Echinodermata > Echinoidea > Clypeasteroida > Echinarachniidae > Echinarachnius > Echinarachnius parma. Next base: position 147,340 of record JBAMJV010002081.1, read on the forward strand.
GTTTTTGCCGATTTCCGATTATGCAGAAAAAATCGGAAGATCGGGTCGGCAAAAAAAAAAAAAAAAAAAAAAAAAAAAAAAAAAAAAAAAAAAAAAAAAAATCCTTTTTTTTTTCTTTGGAAAATGATCCCAAAAAACATATTTTGGGAATATAAATGAATACCAAAGCAACATAATTTATATCCATATGAATAAGCCCAAGGTAATCTTGTATGGGTATGCTTTCATTTAAAACTGATTACCTCTCCTTTTACAAAATTACTCGCACCGATTCTGAGCTTATATCTCATGTGATTCTGAAAGGTTACGCCAAATTAATCACATGGGACTAAGCTCAGAATCGACGTGAGTAATTTTGTAAAAGAAGAGGTAATCAGTTTGAAATGAAAGCATACCCGTACAAGATTACCTTGGGCTTATTAATATGGATATATGTTGCTTTGGTATTCATTTATATTCCCAAAATATGTTTTTGGGGGATTTTTTTTTTTTTTTTTTTAGCCGATAATTTTTTTTTTTTTAGCCAATAATTTTTTTTTTTTAGCCGATCATCCGATCCCGATCATCGATCCGATTTTGAAGATCGATAAAATTTTGCCGATCCGATCAAACGATCCGATCATCAAGGTCAGTTACAGCACTAGTATGAACCCTGATGAATTGAAGGGCCTATTTGCTCAAAATACAAATTTGCTAAATAGTCTCAGTTTAGGACTAGGAATGGTTTACATTCGGATTTTATTAATTTGAGTCTGATCATCATCGTTCATATTTGTATCATTTCAAGTTTTGATGAATTTGATCACACTGTCTTGACTTAATGAAATCGGAAGGTAAACTGTTCAAATTCTTAAATAAAAGGGGACTCTTTGGGTAAATGTGTATTTTGAGTAAATACGCCCTTCATATATTGATTATTACGTCCGAAGCGCGCGTGTTATATTTGGTCGCCCCTTAAAAATGAGCGTCAATACAAATTTAGGTGACCTAAAGCTCACTTTTGGGGGCCCTGGATCAGTTGTTAGGTCCGTTTTCAGGTTCCCCTCTACTTACTGAAATGTCAAGTGTATGGGCTGGCTTGACAGTGGTAGATGCCATTACAATTATTGCCTTTGAGTTTGATATGACCTGACCTGGCTTGGTGTCAACCCCAAACCTCCCATTCTTATGTGATGGTGCTCTGTCACTCCACCCTGTGATCCTTATGGTCACATACCACTGCTTTATTCATGGTACTATCTTTGCTTAATTGGCTGTTTCTGTCGACCCTATGCCTACAGGAACCCTGTGGACTCTAGTATTAGGAAGCAGGTTAATCGCTTGTTGATCTACCTTCCCATACCAACAGATGTTTATAGAGAAGAATGGGGTGACGGTGACAATAGAGGATGAGCATAATAGAACAGAACTTGAACTAAATACCAATGTCAAAATAACCACCTTACACTAATACAAACATATTTTCCTCGTGGGAAAACCCGGTAAAATAAAAAAATCAACTTGTAAATTCACTTTCGGAACCCCCGTAAAAAAACTGAGTCCCGGGCGAACAAAAAATGACGTCATCTTTGTGACGTCACCTGCAGGCAATCGCAGTTTAGCTCGGTCATAGACGTACACGCTGAGTGCAATACTCACGTTGACACAGAGATATTATTTCAATATTTGCAAACATTTGTTCAGGTTTATATCATGGACGATATACACTCAGATGTGTAGCTGCATCCTTCTACAATTCATTTCTTAGCAATTCTTACGCATTTTCAGTAAAACCTCAATTTACAAGCAAAAACGAGTTTGTTTTACAAGCAAGTCATAGCCTCTGCATGTAAACAATGCACATTCCTCCGCGTTGCGGTCTGCATGTGATGTCATGAATCGGGTGACACGTGCGCACATTCCCGCTCTGCTATAAATGACTTTTTTTAGGAGCATGGAACGCCGATGCGTAATAAAGCAAAAAAGTTGCATGAAATTTACCTTTTTTTTCCCAACTTAAGGATTTCTTTGAAAAAAAAGAGTGTGGTATATCAATAAAGGCACATATTTAAAGCTATAAACCTGAATCAAAGCCGGGATTACCCCCCTCCTTTAATAGCGATCTAAAATGCGAAATACATGTTTAAAGATATATAGCCTATATAGCCGAAATATAGCCTATTTTTCATTTTTAAGAATCTAGTTGCCTTTTATACATACCCGCTGTATACGAATTTCACGTCCGTATGTGATGTTATGACGTGTGACACAGTAACAAAAGATGCAATATGCTCAAATTTGGTATCAAACGATGCGCAGGACTTTAGGAAAGTCCTCCATGTAACAACAATCTGGAATCAGCAGTGCATTGTGGTCTAATTGTGCAAGATGTGTGACTGGGTATTCATGACCCCTAAGGCTAAAACACACTATTTAGTGTATTATAGGTGTGGTTTTCTTGAAATTCATCCTGTGGACTTCCAGTAGCTAGTTCGCGAGGTTGTCCACCTAGGTTGTGATCCTAGAGGGTCCTAGAAGCCATTTCTGGTGACCAACCTTTTACAACAGGCAAAAGCTGCTAAACCCCCTTTGCCCCCTGGGTAATTCTGACTCTGAGTGATACTGATACTTAGTGATAGGCAAAGACAAGTTGACGCGTTACCCTAATGGCGCACACAATTCGTACACAACTTTCAACATTTTAAAGTTTGTTTCTTTAAAATGTTGCATGGAATTTCCTCTTTCATTTTGAGATAACAATTTATTCACCATCACTCGACCATTCACTATCACTCAGATACACAACTGCTAAAATAAAGTTCAGTGCGCCACTTTTTGAATAGATCTAAGGTAGATCTAGACTCACTTAAGTAGTTCTAGATCTACTTCATTACTGTAACAGTGTAGCCTAGTGTTAGGCATTTTATTAAAAGTTGTGATTATACAATCTTATGCGTACAGTAGGTGTAAACAAGGGGCTTTTTAAAAATTTTCTTTGAAATTTTATGAGGTCTGTGCAGTTTGCACCAGCTATAATTAAAATTAGTAAAGTCTACTCTATTTAGATGAGACAGGTGTGGTCAGAATTCAATTTCATGTCATATATTTTATGTATACTTGCAGGTCCGCTCAATGGGTTCAACATTGTAGAAGAGATGATTTGCGCAACAAGTCGCCAGATTACCTATACAAGAATTGCAGAATCTGCTCGGACCATTTTGAGCCATCACAGATATTGACTACTGGTAGATTGGTTTGGAATGCAGTGCCTACACTTTTTGACATTTCTAATCCGCCTAAGTGCCATCTACCAAGCAAACGTGACATCACACCTAGAAAAAGATCTAAACCAGGTATGTGGTTAATCATATTTATACAGTCAACTCCGCGTAAGTCGAGTCGCATATATCGAATAATCGCCTAAGTCGACAATTATAAAAAAGTCCCGATTTATTGTCATACACTTGCGTGTGTTATTCCTCTGCATTTAAGTCGATTTTTGTAAGTCGAATTATCGTCTAAGTCGATCAAATTCCTGGTACACTTTCAAAACAAAACATGAAATTCGCATCGCATTTATAAGTCGAAGCAATAATTTACTGACACACCTTAGCTCTATTCTTATCTCGCATCTCTCTCTTCCTCTCTCTTGCTCTCCCTTTCTCCTCTTGATACTTGATTTTGCAGGTACATACGCTTGCACATTAACCCCCTATTACGAAGTCGACGAGTCAAGCCAATGTGTATGTATGTAGTGCAGTACCAGTGCATGCATGCAGTGTATGTGAAACACACTGTGTGTGGGATTGATGATACGAGTGTGTGGATGATACAATGTATGAGTGTGTGTTGGTAACTGTACCGTACTGTTCGAGTTGAAAATACATGTGACCAAACCAAGGATCCTTGATGTGACCTACCAGTGACCCAGCTATCACCAGGCCAAGTGTGTTGGAAAGGGTGGGTTTTTATCAACAGATATAATGTTGAGTTCTGTGTACAGTATGAAAGTTTAGTTGTGTGTGTGTGTTTTTTTTCTTTTCTGGATGCCTGTATTGCAACGATCAGCCCGCTGTGCTAAGCTGCTATGACTAGCCAGCAGTGCGTGGTAGGGGCCACAACATACATTTACGTAAGTCGAATTTTCTTCGACTTACGCGCAAGTCGAATATCGCCCAAGTCGAAGTGTTTCACACGGTCCCATCAAGTTCAACTTACGCGAAGTTGACTGTAGTTTCACTTTCGATTGACAATGTTTATCATAAAATGCATGTATAGATTCCAAGGGCGTCAACAGCTACTAAAAAGTGGGGGGGACATTGCGAGGGAGCGAAGCGACTGAGGCGGGGAGGGTGTGGGAGGGGGGTGTCCCCCCTCCCACAGTAGGGAGATTTTTCATTATTGGACCTGAAATTGTGCAATCTGGTGCATACCCAAGACCTAATTTTTGATTGATACACAATTGTTTATACATGTATGTCATAAATTGACTTATTGACCTCCTTCACCACATGATCGACCGATCTGAAATTTTTAACGAAAAAACAAATACAAAATTTCCATTCAATCATCGCATGTTAATTGTCACTGTCGACGTCATTCTCCTCGTCAACCTCAATGTGAAAGGCAAGAGTTAAGAATATAAACAATGTCCCACGCCTCGTCATGGGCGTAGCTGCATATTTTTCCAAGGGGGCTGGCGTCTTTTGCCCGAATTTCGGGTGGGGGCGTGATCATGCGAGGGAGCGGAGCGACCAAACCCGAGGGCGCGATGCGCGCGAGGGGGGAGGATATCCCGCGAGGGGGAAGTTTTTGTAATTTCATTCAAAATAATGCAATCTTGTGCATACTTTGGAAGGGCAGTAACGGTTCCACCACCATTGTTGTGAGATGTATCGTGCAGACATTCGAGATTAGAGATTGATTCTAATGAGTCAGCCATAGTTATAGCTACATAGTTATAGCTATAGTTAAAGCTACTAGCTGTACCCGCGGAAATCCGCGGGTTTTTGTGAGAGAGAGGCGATGATGACATAACGATACTTTAAATCTTTACTATTCCCAGAGTCATAATTTAAATAGTATAAGACAAAATAAACACGGGCGACTCAATCCCGTCCCACAACCCGTCGTTGGACGGGGCCCCGACGCATTAGGGTCCCGTCAAACGATATCTGGCCAATGTGATAGACATATGCACACTATCACGGTGGTGTGGTAGCTCATTTTTCAATCTAGTTGGGTGAACAATTATAAACACATATTTGGGTAGATTCAAGCATAACCGTATTTAATTTGCAGAGGTACTGCACTATGGGATCATTTTTTACAATAGTCTTTTAAAACCGATTTGACAGAATCTGTCTTTCATTTCGTGTTTCTGTCCGTAATTCTAGCATTCATTTCTGTAAATGTGTATGTGTATACTATTGGAAGTGATTTTAGTGACTTGTACATTCCACAAAAAATTAAGAGAACAGTCGTTTACTTTATTAAATATGTTTTATAACTCTTTAAAACGTCACGAAAAGCAGCAGGCTGAATTGTCGTATGGACGCTGTGCAGATATTGGGCCCCCTACGTCGGCGGTGAAATCTAAGTGCTGTTTGGTGCTTCGGCTAGAATGCCTACGCGCATTCTGTGACACTGGCTTGTAGCTTTATGGCGGTCCTACTAATCACCGCGAACACCGTGAATCACTACGAAGCACTACGAAATCACTACTAAGCACTACGAAGAGCAAAAAGATAGCATTTGGAGCGCATGTAGAAGTAGATGAGCAAAAATGCAAAGTGATGTTCACCAACTCCTTGCACTTGTACACTGTTTCGACGATCAATTGGATAATTCAACATCTGAACACTTCAATAGTAAATATCATTTTAACGAAAGGGAAAGTCTGGCAGCTACCATAGTCTACCTCTACGTGCGCGCATTAAACGTAGTTTTTAGTACAGGGCGCTCTTCGCAGTGCAATCTTCGTCTTCGTAGTGCCTCGTAGTACTGCGAAGACATGCTCTTCGCGGTGCTTCGTAAGGGTATCGTAGTGCTTCGTAGTGTGCTTAGCAGTGCTTCGCAGTGCTTCGCAGTGCTTCGCAGTGCCTAGTACTGATCCTTGGCGATTAGTAGGACCCGCTTTATGGTATATAAAAACCAATTTAAAAGTGGTTAAGAATCATTTTAAAACTTGGTTTATACAAAGAAAACAATATTTCTGGACATCTGATACGCATGAAATCCAACAAATATAAGCAAGTATTTTAAATAAATGTATTAAACATCACGTCGAATACAATGCAGAATTCATACACGAAATATAGGATTATGGGACCGAACGGCGCTTGGAATTGGTGCATCATTCCCGGCCCGACGCCGACGGAGGCGGTCTACAGACTCTAATACACTCGTGAGACTTGGTGTACACGGTACATGTGACTGGGTATACATGTAGGCAGAATCGGGACAGAAACACTCCCGTCAATCAGTCATTTCCTTCCTTATTCCAAAAAAAAAAATTATACTGTTGTACTCACCAGATGTGATTGATTTTCTCACCTAACTTTGCAGATCGTTCAGGATTCCCCGGTCAAAATATCGCGTCATGTTGGCCCTAGATATCCCAGTTTTTAAAATGGGAATGTTCGCACATCCGTCTATTGTACTGTACACGTCCATCCCGTATCACTTTACATACACAACATACGATCTTGTTTTGGTCGGAAGCCAACAATTTGCAAGCAAATTACGATAGTCTTAATTCAGGCGCACACAGCGGCACACGTGTTATTTCCGATTTGACAGGCATACGATAATGTGTGTAAGTAATTTACAACGTATCGATTCCAGGCTGAACAAAGACTACATAATGAAAGGTCATTTCAGCAACACACTTTTCACGGTACTGTCCGTCGCAAGCATGTGCGATGATCAGCGCTCGACGCGACTGCATGGCAAATGAACGTGGAATATTGGCCGATTCATAACTGACCACTGGTCAAACTGACCCCGACCTGACCCAGACCACAAACCTCTATGGGTCATCACCAATCACTACCCAAAGTTTGATGTTGGTGCCTCAATGCACTACGAAATGCATAGATGGACAGACAGACATACAGACAGACAGACAGACATACATACGTGATCGGCTACTTTAGTATAGTAGATATAATCATATAGATACATTATGTAATACATATGAAAAAGTGGGGGTGATAAACGACACTATATCCCCCCCACTTTCAAAAGTGGGGGGGACATGTCCCCCCCCCCCCCCCCCCCCCCCCCCCCGTCCCCCGCCTGTTGACGCCCATGATAGATTCCAGTTTCACAAATGAATCCAGTGGATAAGGCCATGAAAAATAAATTGTTGGATTGGCGTAACCCGCCCGACCCTAAAAATACCGGCGCTATTGCACGCCGACCCTAGAGGTTTTTTCTGAATTTTATTTAAAAAAAATAAAAATAAAAAAAATAAAAAATAAAAAATTGCAATAGAATTTGGAATTTCGATGTGTTATGTGTGTGTTTTTGTGTATTTGTGCTGAAAAAAAAAAAAATCCCGACTGACCTACCCTAATTTTTGGTTGCCCGTTACGCCAATCAATTTTTGTTGGCCTAAGCCTTAATGACTATTATACTTTAGTTAGGACAGGTCCCTGGGAATAGGCCCAGCATTAAGCCTTGATAATTATGACTCTCCCGCAATAGGGGGTGTGATCTAAATGCACCCTGCATACAGTATGGGGGCTCTCGCAATAGGGTTAGATTTTTTAAAAACCTGCAACTCGCATTAATTTAGGGGGCCTATTGAAAATGTGGTGAATGCACATGCGCATACGTGACTTGAGTGACCACTCCCCCCTCCCCCCGGAATATACCAAGCTCAGCAATTTCTTTTTCTTACCCTAAGAAAATATTTATCTAAATGTGTGCAACATAGGATTTTCTCTGTTTCTATTTTCACTCATACATAGCATTCTCATACTTTTTCTGTTTGACTTGAAATCTTCACATATTGTTTATGACAGCATGGCAATGTTAAATAGGATTTTTTTTGTTTTATTTGTCTAATTTATATTTCATTTCTTCAAAACAATCCTACAAGTAATAATTGACAAAAATAGGTTGACCCTATTTATCCTTTCCTGAAATGGCATTTCATTTCCCTTGTGCAATTTTCTTTAACAATTCAATTGCAGCTTCATCAAGAGGACTATTTGAACAAGTGGATCACACTTATGCAAGTGCTCCATTAAACAGCCAACCAGAGGAATCATGCAGCGGCAGCAGTGATGACCCAGTTGAAATGCAAGACACACTTCCAGACTCCCATTCAAACAAGTCCACCCCCTGCCCAGGTAAGTAATCATTTATTTTCATCACCTGGGCCCAAATGCATAAAACTTGGCGTTAATTGATATTTGCAGATTGTGTAAATTAATATATTGAGCCATTAAAATAAATTCATGTAAAATTTTATGCAATTGGGCACTGATCAACATAAAATAATAAAGGAATTACTTCACATTTACATAATTATTAAGCCTGAGTCATGTCGGATATATTGATGATGCTCATCAGCTGGATCATACGAAGATCCATCAGACAACTCCCCTGGAGTATCGGACTAACTTTGTGTGCACATCCGCCAATAATATCGTTCAAATGACTAGCAATTTTGCGCTTCCTGTTCAATTTCTGACTGTCAAACGAAGTAACGAACCAAGAATTTCTCGAAAATAACCACTCTTTAAAAGTAAATGATATCAATTGCCCCGTTTTTACTTGAATTCCGCTACATTAAGTGATAATCTTAATTTCTTTTTTAACATTTTTTTTTTTTTTTTTTTTTCGGGACACCGTTACCGATATAACGAAACCGGGTCCCGATTGAAATGGTCGGTAACCGGTGTGATCGACCGAACCGACTCAGCCTTAATAATTATATAATACAAATGATAAAAGAATTAACAGTCAAACCAACATATTTTCAAGGAATATTCTGGTGATTCTGAAATTATTTTTTGTGTACTCAGAAAACATAGGAAAAAGAAACGTAATCATTGATTTAATTTCACTTCTTTTTTATCCTGTCAATTTACATTTTCACCCATGTTATGAATTATTATAAATAACAATCAATCAGTCCTTGAAATTCATGACACCTTGACCTTGTAACTGTTGCTTCTGTCAATGTGATGACAGTCTGTAAAGGTTCTGCTTCATTGATTAGCTGTTCATACTACTGTATGTACGAATCGCGGCTCTACGCTTACCCATTTTTCCATTGACATGCGTGCTTACATGCGACGTCAAGTAAACAAATGATGGCATTATCTTAATAAGAAAAGAATGTACACCACAAGTCGCAATTATGCAAGGAAAAAAAAAGATAGTGCTTTATGAGAGAAAAAAAAACGTAATTATAATTTATCAACGACGAAAAAAATAGTACTTGAAATATAGATGTCCTACGGTTCCCCCCCCCCCCTTCCCCCGTCACTTTTAAATATCATAAATCTCACAACGTGAATGCACAAATACCTTTTATTTTCTTCTATTGTTCTCTTTTTTTTTTCAGAAGCAGTTCCAGATCCAAGCAAGACAAAGGGCAAAAAAAGTTCAAAGCGAGTCAAGATTCACCGTCTCCAAGCCAAAATAAAGACATTACAGGGATCACTCGAGAAATCTTCCAAGTCCAAATCAATCAAGGATATTATTTCGAATGCTTCCAAATATCTAGATAAGACAGCACTAGATTTTTTCGCCAACCAGCTACGAATGGGGAAGCGACGTCTGAAGGGAAGGCGGTATACAGAACAGGATAAACTTATGGCAATTGACTTACACTACCAGAGTCCCAGTGGGTACAGATTTTACCAAAAGATTTTTGCTCTACCGAATGAGCGGTCCCTCAGGAGGTGGTCTAAAGAGCAAGTAAGAGTTCAACCTGGCTTTAATCAAACCACATTTGACATGTTGGCCCAAAAAGCAAAAAACAATGAGTGCAAGGGACAAGATCTGTGTACTCACTATTGATGAGATGAGTCTGAAAGCTGGACTTTACTATGACCTGCACAAGGACATCATTGAAGGTATGGAGGACTTCGGTTCTCTAGGGCGATCCAAAAATATTGCCACTCAAGCCCTTGTTTTCATGGTGAGAGGGATAGCCAGTAAATGGAAGCAACCAGTAGGCTATTTATTATCTAATTCAGCTACACCTGGTAGTACACAGAAGGTGCTCCTACTTGAATGTGTAAAGAAACTAGAAGAGGCAGGTTTTACAGTAAAGATTGCTCTTTGTGATCAAGGATCAAACAATCAGAAGATGTTCTCTGAGTTGGGTGTAAACCCAAACAAGCCATATTTTGAGTGGAAGACAAATGATGGCAATATTCAGAAAATATATTGTATGTTCGACCCCCCTCATCTCTTGAAAAATGTTCGCAACAATTTGAAGAGACACATATTTGTTGTAGATGGTCACGAAATTAAGTGGGATTATATTGTAGAATTTTATAACCATGATTCCAAGTTACCCCTCAGGATGGCTCCAAAGTTGACATCAAAGCACATAGAGCTTCCACCATTTTCATCTATGAGAGTATGTCTTGCTTCCCAAGTCTTGAGTCACAGTGTTGCAGCAGGTATATTAACATATTCCTCACTTGGCAAATTACCATCAGAAGCAGTTTACACTGCTGAACAAATGGACAAACTTTTTGATTCTTTCAATTCAAGGAGTTCAGTGAATGACCCCAAAGTTCACAGACGAGCTGTAAAATTGGGCTCAGTGCATGTTAACTTTTGGAAAGATTGTGTAGAATGGATTAAAAAATGGAGAGTTAAAGAAGGTTCAACAGAAAGAATTGCCTGCTTCAATGGATGGGTGTTGACTATGACTGCAGTTGTTCAACTATTTGATGAGTTAACCAGCGTTGATCATTTCAAGTTTTTACTAACAAATAGGCTGAACCAAGATTGTTTGGAGAACCTATTCTCTATTATTAGAAATAGGGGAGGGCACAGAGATAATCCTACTGCCAACGAGTTCAGAGCAGCTATGAAACAAGTGATGTGTAGCAAGATGATGGCACCTATGGGTGGTCAGAATTGTGAAGCCGATAGCGATGGTTTTCTTGAATTGGCAACACGCAATCTGATCACACAGTCAAATCCTGAATGCTCAGATGATAGCACAGAACAAAATGAGGAGGAATTTAACAATCTTTGTAGTGATCTAAAAGACATTGAAGATCAATCTCAAAAGAATGTGATCGTGTATGTCTCTGGATACATTGCAAAAAAGACACTTGAAAAGCACAACAATTGTGTAACTTGTAAGCAAGCCCTTCAGAACGATGCCATATTTATGGAAGATCCATCCCAATTGATGTTGCATTCCAAAGCATATTGTGTGGATCACTCAGACTTTGGCGGTTTGACTGTACCTAGTGACAATTTCATTTGTTTCATAGGAGTGTGTGAGCAAGTTTTTGTGAGATATTTTAACCATTATTTTCACATCAAGGCAGTGGGGAAGAGGATATCAGAGATGATTCAACATACAACAGACACCAGAAATCTTCATCTGGGGCTCTGTAGTATGGAAATGGAGCGTGATCTCATTTCCTTTTTTGTGAGGTTTCGGTTACATGCAGCTGTGAATTTTTATAACAAGAGTTTGCTGGACACGAAAAAAATGTCAGAAAGGTCAAACAAAAAAGAGAAATAGGAAATTGATCAAAATTTCTCACATTTAAGTACTTTGGTCTTAGCACCAGGTTTGGAAAGAAGGATGAAATTATGGCATTTGCCTTACACTACCAGAGTCAGAATGTGTATTGTATAGTATATTGTAATTGTTTGACCCCCTCATCTCTTGAAAAATGTTTGCAACAATCCAAAGAGACGCATATATTGCATCCTGTTAACGTTACCATTTATTTTATTTCATTTATTTCAACCATTATCAAACAATACAAATATACATTGAAAAATCATAATATGAATACATATAACATTGTGAGAAATTAAATTGTGGTTTGGATCCTCGAAAAGCAATATATGCTTATAATTGGGGACCATGTACGGTCACGCTGTTACTTTTCACGCTGTCACGCTGTTACTTTTTGGGTAACAGCGTGACGCAACCTACTTTTTTTTATAAATATCTCAAGAATCGTTGGATGGATTCTGTTCAAACTTTGTACAAGACATGTATTCAGAGGTATGGATTATCTGATACATTTTGGGGCCATGAGGTCAAAGGTCAAATGTCACAGCTAATTAATATGCAAAGAATATATTATTCTCAAGATATTTCAAGAATCCTTAAAGGATGACATGATAATTAATACTGGTATGCGTTCAGTGAAGTAGATGACCTGATTATAGAATTTGGTCATGGGGTCAAAGGTCAACAGGTCAAATTATTGTAGTTTATTTTTTATCTCACAAAAAAATGCCAGAATTAATGTTAGAAAGAGTACTGTAGATAAAAGAAAATTCTATGAAAATGTTTGGAACACAGGTCAAAGGTCACTCGGATAATTACCAATTCAAACACAAAAACTTACTGACATTGAAATCATGTTACATGAAACAAATCACTTGTAGATATGCACTGTGCCACATAAAATTAAACATTTGTATGCTAATTTGAGAAATAAGGTCAAAGGTCAGATGTCAAAGGTCTAATATTTCATTGTTGCAATTAAGTTTGTATTTTGGGTTTGCTATTTGATGGTTCCTCAAACTAAATTCTGAAAAAGATAAGAATTTCAGTTTTGTCCAAAAACATTTTTGATCAATAGAGGGCGCTAGGCTGCAAATTTGTGTCATGCGAACCATCATTTCAGAGCATCTGGGTTATATTACCCATTCATCTAGTTCTGTAAAGATTCTGGATGACTACAATCAAAATTATCTAATCTTATTCATCTCATCAATATCTCCCATATATATAACATGTACAATTCAGAGGTCACGCTGTTACCGTCACGCTGTTACCGTGCACAGATACGTTTATGATATCATATTTACTATGAACATTGGATTTTTTCTACATTTTTATTTGGATGTTCTAGCTTGATGTCTAGTACAAACAATCAATGTGACAAAATTGCAAAATGTTCCTGTAGTTCACAGAGTTTGCTTAGTTTCTTACCATGTAAGAAACCCATGTCTTTTTGCCGTCACGCTGTTACCGCAGATATTGATATTCATAATTCATAATTTAGTGGGAATTTTGATTTTCTTTCCTATTGTAAATAATTAGTAGGATAGTGGTAACAGATGCATATCAAAATTTGGTTCTGGACATTTTTATTTTGTGAGTTATTTAGACTTTCATCGTGAGAAACACCCTCCTACCGTCACGCGGTTACCTTGGAATTGCCCTTAGGGTATCAAATTACCGATAATCATACTTGCTTAGGGTGTATTTTTTGCACCACGCAAATACTCGTTTAGGGTGCTTTTGGCAAGTCCTTGGTCACGCATGATACCCCCCTTTCTATGAGGACAGACCTCCCCCCCCCCCCCCCCCCCCCCCCCCCCCCCCCCCCCCCCCCCCCCCCCCCCCCCCCGGGTAATAATACTTTTGTTGAAAATGAAAATAAATGAACTGAACTGAAAGGTGTAATTAAAATTCAGATCAAACTGAGATCTCATTGCATCGTTTATTTTGTTGGTGTGTGTGTATATATTTGTGTTTGTGTGTGTGTTTGTATACATTTGTGTATGTATATGTGATAGTATGTGTATGTGTTTGTATGTTTGTAGGCCTACATAGTACATGTATATATGTTGATGTGTTTGTGTGTGTATGTGTCTACAATAACATGACCAGCTTTCTGGCAGCTTTCCCACATGGAGATTTTAAATTCAGAACTAGAAATGCTGCCAGCACACTAACTATTACAAAAAAATACCAAAAACAAAACAACAGATTTCTAGGGGACCCCCCCCCCCCCTACAGCTGCCGTGCAGCCATACCCTTGCTTCCACCCAAATTCTAGCTGTAAGAGTGTAGGTCTACCCTATTTTTGGAGGCATCGCATTTCCGATGTGACAGTTAACAAAATGCTTGTGTTTCAGATGTGACACTCGTTAACAACAATTCTTCATATAAAGAGAAAAGAGGTATTTAAATAAATGTTACTATTTTGATTTCAAACCATGACACAGGTAACTGCAACAATCCTGATGACGAGTTCGTTTTTAACAGCAAGCAAAGAAACTTG
>JBAMJV010002082.1:0-30000 GCA_037951105.1 Echinarachnius parma
TACACCACTCCAATAGATCTAGAAACCGGACATTCAGATCTCATATACATGTATTTTGCATACCATCACTTTCAGTGGCGTAGCTCCGGGGGGGAGGGGGGGGGAGGAGCGTCGCACTGGGGACACGGTGCCCCCGATAAATTGACGAACACAATCAAAGAACATAACGAGGAAATCTGTTAAAAAATAAGAAAATACATAGGGTGTGTCCCCAATCATTCGTCTGTCACCCCCCCCCCCCCCCCCCCCCAAATTAGTCCGACCACGCAGCGCTACGCCCATGCGAGTAAATCTGTCATTGATAACCATTCAACAGGGGTGGATGATCTATTCATTCATCCCCCCCTGATGAATAGGTATTACGTAAGTATTTACGCCCATGACTACGCCACTACCATTATAATAACACATCATTATTCCTAATTACAATCTCATATAATTGTATTTTGCCTACCATCACTTTGAACAAAAAGTGGAGTGACCCAGAAGATTCGGTTTAGATATTGACAAAACAAATACAAAATCTCTTACAAACAACGTTGAAAGAAGAAACTCGTTGATTAAAGGGATAGTTGAGTATTGGACAAACTTGACTTTAGTAACCAAAACCTGCCCCATTATGGTACAGTTATAGTTATAACTTCACCATGCTCGAAAAGTAATTACAAACGACTGAGTAAAACCCCTTTTTTTTTTTCCAAAGATATTTATTTTCTCCAAACAATTACAAAATAACAATCAATAACAAGATTAGTATATAAAATAATTTGCATGTTTACATAATTGTATATAATATGATCTTACATTCACATCTAAATAGTACAAATTAACTTTTACTATTTACATCAAATAAAGCATGAAACATGCATGCATGAAGAAAGCATAAACATAAAAAAGGGGAAAATAGGAGAGAACAAAATATTCCCCCCCCCCCCCCCAAAAAAAAAACAAACAAAAAAACAAACAAAAAAAAACAAAAAAACAAAAACACCTATACAAGCACTTACATACACACATACACACGCGTGCACAGACACCCACACACACATCCACAGAAAACATGCCTACATCTTGTGAGAATCTCGACCAATTATTAGCCATGTTTATTTCATTGCTTCTATTCGCCTTCCCTATTTTGTTCTGCACGAAGCTATTTTAAATTGTCCCACTTTCTAAAATGATATGTTAGAGTACCTCGATCTCCAGCTAATTTCTTCTCCTCCTTTCTATTTTCTAATAATCTTTTCTTAATCTCCAAAGGAGTTGGTGGGTTTATTTGTATTTTTACTGTCTATAAATATCATATATTTTATCAAAATTATTATATGATTTAATAACTGTTCCTTCCCTATGTTTAACTCAATTATCCCTACATGGATACCTTTCCAATTTATATTTTTAATCTCTACTAAATTAAATAGATTCCCACACTCTTCCCAAATTGGTTTTACTTTCTCACATCGTAAGTTTCTTCTTTTTTACCACAAAAAGAACATAAATTACTATTAACCATTTTAAATGTATATAAATGTAATTTAGTATATATAATATTATAAAGCATTTTAAATTGAAATTCTCGAAGCTTACTATTCAAAGTGCTAGGGTTAGCACTGTTATCATTCAAAAGAGCCGTTACAACTCAAGAGGGCGCTCTCTAAAAAAATGGTTTTAGCCATTTTTATACGAAATTGTGCAATGTTTTGTTAAAATAATGATTCAAATGAGATATCATCAACAACTTTTTAAAAACCTATTCAGATATTTTTCAAAGTAGTCTTTAAGGATTTTAATTTTTTTTTCTAAAAAGTCATATCCCCCGGTTAAAAATGTTTGAATACAAATATGTTTATGGATATTTCAGCCGTTTCTGAACCGATTTTGTTCAAAAAAAATTAATCTGTCATTAAAATTGTATGTTCTTTCAAATTTGACAGTCAGTTTTGCAAAATCTCACAAAAAAATATTTTGTGAAGTGCCCCCCTATACCAACACTCAACTATCCGTTTAAGTGTAAAACATTACTTTCGATATCAATGAATTTGCACAAAATATATAAAAAAAGAGATAAGAAAAAAAGATTGTAAACACTCCAAATACTTGACACACTTAATTTATTTAATTTGTACAATTATACGTTTTCCCCAATAGTTTGACATATTATAATAATAACAAATACAAGAATTGCATGGACATACATTGACCTCCCCGCAATCATTAACGCTATGGCATACAAATATAATAATGTATGGGTTCTGTCACTATAATAAGTTTGATATAATTATGATTACGATGGCGTATTTTGGGCAAAATCTGTTTAAACCTATCAAATTGATATAGGCCGGGTCGGAGGGGGGGGGGGGGGGGGTGGGGGGGGGGGGGGGGGGGGGGGGGGGGGGGGCGGGTGCATGAATCCCAAGGATATAATCTTTCATCAAAAAAGCTGACTTTACATTTCAATTTCACATTCTTTACTATGATTTCACGTTTCTTTGATGCAATATTCAACATTGACTTTTATTTTTCATCTCAGGCGCAATATCGAAGGTTTGTACAGATTGTCACTTAAAGGGGTAGTTTAGTTTTGGTAGAGAGGGCGCTGCACATCGCAATTTTTTTGTGAGGTAATTAAAAACTGAGTGTCAAATTTGAGAGAACATGCAATTTTAATGGCAGAATAAACTTTATTTGGTGGAAATCGGCCCACAAACGGCTGAAATATCAATAAATGTATCTGATCTTATAATTATTTGGGGCCCAAATAATTAACGGTTTTTTCAAAAAATTCAAAAAATGCTTCCACTTTCTCAAAAAATTTCGAAAGTGTTATTTAAGTAGTTGTTGATGTTCTCTCTATAAAATCAGTGTGGTAATAAAACATCACATGCATTATTGTCTATGGAAAATGGTTGAAACTGACGCCTTTAAAAAGCGCCCTCTCGTGATCAAAATGGCTCTTTTTGAATTATAACATGCTTTTTAATTAGTCATTTTGCAAGTTTGTATACTTTTCGAGCATAGTGGAGTTATTACTATTAGTTTTGAAGGTTATTGTCCAGGTTTGGTTACTAAAGTTCAGCCTTACCAAAACTAAACTACCCCTTTAATTATCAAATCGAGATGTATTGTGACCTTTGGGTAATGTTGAGATCATGTGAGGTGATTTACCTTAAAAAGGCCACATAACAACTAATGGCCACGTTCATTGAATTTGCATAATTTAGAAAGGTGTTAAAATCCGGAAGTGAAGGACCGGCGACAAAAAAGGGAAACCCCCGGCATGCACATTAAAGGGATCTAGTAACTTTGTTGACATGTGCAAAAAGCAATGAATGGTTGATACAATATATATTGTTGTTATCTGATATGTCAACTGGGTGTTGTGTGAAAATTTCAAGTGAAATGGATGTTATATGGCCGAGTAATGAGCAAAAATGCAAAGTGATATTCACTAACTCACTGCACTCACTTTGTACACGGTTTCGAAAATCCAACGGATAATTTATCATCTGAACACTTCAATTGTACATATCTTTGTAACGAAACGGAAATTTGAAAAACCGAAACCTGTCCCATGATTTTATTGTTAATACGAATACAACTAAGTATGAGGGAACCGCTAGAATTCAAATTTGATTTTGAGGATTTGGACAATGTTACTAATCGATCATATTATAGGCTATACAAGATGAATGAATAATGTAACATATCCCCTATAGCTAGCATAAGGAGAACCCCAACATGAGTTGCTTTAATTTGTGTTACTAGTAAATGGGAAGAAT
Source organism: Echinarachnius parma (assembly GCA_037951105.1). NCBI lineage: Eukaryota > Metazoa > Echinodermata > Echinoidea > Clypeasteroida > Echinarachniidae > Echinarachnius > Echinarachnius parma. Next base: position 3,780 of record JBAMJV010002082.1, read on the forward strand.
TACATGGGGGGGGGGGGGGACATAAAAAAGGAATTAATTACATCTGTATAAACATGATAAACATCGATTATAATTGGCTAGAAACACTACTCCTACCATTCAATGAAGTGTTTCAGAAAGTTTAATTACTCAACTCTAAGTTAGACTTAACTTTATGGGAACTAGTATAGGTTTAAAACACAACATGATAAATGGTTAAACAAATGATCAACGAGAGTTCATTATAGTTCTTGGAGTTCTTAGAGTTAAATATTTTAAAGTCGTCTCAAATATTTGCCTTGTAATTTATTTTTTGACTTCGTTTTATTCCAAGGCTACACATGGCCCACCATCCTGTTTTATACCACTTCCTGCAATGATAATATTTCCGGCACTTGATTGATTTTGTACAACAAGTAGGAAATGTGTTCATAGTCTCTATAGCAACGATCAGACCTCATATTGCCAATCATAACACAAAATGTACCAATGTAATACAGATAAAACATCATAGTTAATCACGGCACAAAGTTACATGTACACATGAAGTCCCCAATTTTGATTGTCCCTTTCAGGTTACGATGTCGCAATTTCCTGAAAGTAATCGATCCATTACAACTTTTGCCGAATTTAACCGTCAAAACAATGTGGGGCATTCACTTTTCTCTTGTACCTTGTCGATTAGCTTATGACTGTTAAAGGGATAGTACAGTTTTGGTCAAACATAATCTAAGAACTTACCAATAGTTTTCATAATCATCCGACCCAGTTCAGGTGACGATTTGGTCTTCACGAGAGCACGCCATGCAACTCTATCTTCTGCCAAGCGTGTTGCACCCTTCATTCCCTCGCCAGACACTCTTTCAGTTATCGTTAACAACTAACAGTTATAATTCAATGATAATTGAATGGTAGAAAAGCATATCAACGGCTAAGTTACATGGCTGTTTTCATTCATAAAGCAGCTGTTCACACAAAAGGGCCTCTCCAGATACCTCAAGTTTCAACTGTTTTAAAAACAAAAAATGTGAATGTGATGTATGGTAACAATTAATTGTTCAATAGAGAGATCATCAAAAACAATTTTAAAACCATTCTGGTATTTTTTCAGAAAAGGTTTCTTGAATTAATGAATACAAGTTGATCCTAACAATTATTACAATCAAATGTACCTAATTTTATGCATATTTCAGCCGTTTCTGAACCGATTTAGATCAACAAAATTCGATTCTGTCATTAAAATTGTTCGCTTTTTCAAATTGTACATATTTCGTTACCTCACAACAAATTATTTCTTGTAGCGTCTTCTCAACTAAAACTGAACTACAAATTTAACAGAAAGAACTCGAGTTTTGGTGTTGATTTTTAAATGTGTCCCTAATGATGGACGTAATTATACATGGATATATTTATGATTGAATTGAAAAGTTTTTTGGAACGCTTTTCGATTACATTTAGGTAGCGCAAAAGGGGGTTTTCCGGGGGGGGGGGGGGGGGGGGGGGGGGGGGAGGCCACTGGGGTCCTTGCATGTTGTGGGGGCCCAGGGGAATTTCCAGTGGTCTGATTACTACCCTTCTTGCAACGCATACGAACCAACAACAAAACACGCATGCTAGAAAGGGTTTTTACCATTTTGGTGCCCTAAAATGACACGGGTGTTCCGATTCCATTGCTCCTCTCCTCCAAAGACGCACACAAACATTGTCTGTACATATTATGCGCCCGGCGAGAAGCTTTCATCGTATGGCATTGCTATTCTTTCGATCGTTCCCCTTTGCACTCAGGCCATTTTTAGCGCCAAAACCAAAACAGCATGGTCAACAACTCCACCACCACCACCATCCCCACCACCACCACCACCAACAACAACAACAACAACGACGACGAGGACCAAGACCAAGAGGACAACAGCAGCGGCAGAACAACGACGACGACAGCAACAACCAACACGACAATAATAACAATAACGTTAATATCAACATCATCTACAACAACAACAACAACAACAACAACAACAGCAACATCAGGCCTAATCGTACCATCACCCTCCCACCTCTGGATATCTCGATCTTTGTCATATTCAGTGAGCTCGTACTCGTCGCATGGTCTATGGGAGTGCAGTCGCATCCAGAAATGAACACAAGTGAATATGGAAGGGGTGGCCGGACTAAAGTAAGAGAAAAACACCATGATGACCCTAATAAAAGCTACCAGGAGCATGGAGAAGTCGAAATCATTCTCATAAAATGATATATTATTTTGATTTTTGACCCATGCAGGGGAGACTGTGGACCTCACGCTTCTCATCAACAAGCCGCGCCTGGTGTCATCCAGCGGGCCCGGGGACCAGTACTTTGAGGCCTACTTGGGAGCCAAAGACGCGGCTCTCCAAAACACGACCCAGTTCAGTCGCACGTTCAAGGTGAAGGACACTTTGGATGACTTGTCCATCTTTTCGTATATAGACGACGAGGGGGCACCGGCCGTGACAACTCTCTACATGTACTTCAATGTATCTAGTGACATCAACGGAGTTGGGCCTTTCCAAGTGACAGTTGACAGAGAAGGCATCGAAATAAAAGCTTCAGCTGTCGTACAGAAATTTAGTGGTAGGTATATATGCATGGAATGTTTTTGTGTTTTACAATGTATTAAAATTTATCATATGCTTTTTCTTGAAATAGGGAGAGGATCCATGAAAATGAAGACTAAACTGATCGTACGCACAACATTTATTCAATATACAATTTTCTGTTTGTCAACAACTATTATAGACATCCTATTAATAATAGTGTAATAATAGTAAAAGATTGACTAAGTCTAAATTAATGATTAGTATAATATGGTGTACTTGATTCTTTTTGTGGAAAATAGGATACATGTACTGAGGAAACTGGTGGAGGGGGTGGAAGTTGGTGTAATTATTGTGATGATAGTACAGTGTTGCTAGCTATAGTGCAGGAGATTGACCGCATTTTGTGCTACTCAAGAGTGAGCCCCTTGATCCGAAGTGGATGTTAACGTTATGCTGACTAGGTGTGGAGTAGGTGATGATCTAAATTATATGTTGGCTGGTTCTGGTACTGGCTCTGGTTCTGGTGATCAATGTTGGTGATTATTGTGGGGTGGTGGCGGTAGTGCCGGTACTCATTGATGCATCGATCGATCTAGAGGGGTTTATATATCCTCATTCCCTCTAATTGTTATACACAATAAGGTCTGAAATTACAAGATCAAGTAGATATGTATATACGAATCATTGGTTCATTGTATAATTCAATATTATTATTATTTTTTTTTTTTTTATACCTTTTGTACTTTGTATATAATCATCAAGAAAAGTGTGGATAAAAAATAAATAAATCAAATCAAATCAATATTATGATATAAGGCCGTATATTATACAAATAGCGCACGGCACGGCGTTCGGTAGTGTAAGTGCAGTGCACGCGAGGTTTCTTTAGATTGGTGCCGCCTCTGTGCACGAGGCCGCTAGGCGAGTGCGCAGTGCGTACCATCTAAAGATACCGAGCGTGTACTGCACTTACATTGCCGAACAACTAGGGCAAGTGCGCTATTGGTTTTATAAAATAGCGACACATCGAGTTTTGATAACAAATAAAAATCCAAAATGACAAATAAGCTATTCTTACTTACCGAATTAAAGGTCCATGGGATTCCACATTTTGCTGCAAGCTCGAGTCGAGTATAATCCATAAGGGTACACAACATTAAAAAATCCAAACACAGTTATAATATGAAACTCTCCAATTTGTGGAGTGTGCAATATCATTTATTTTGCGCGTCTAGCTGCACGCCCGTGCAGTGCGCCAAAAAAGTTGAATGTCACGTGACGCGTTTTGACCAATTCATGCTTGAAATACTATAGCTATTTTATAATGTTGTTATATTGGCCTGCATGTCGATGATTAGTTGAAGATTTCACAATGCTTGCATTTGTGATTTAGATGTTTCTTTTGATCTTAATATGTTTCTTCAATAAGAAAATGATGTAGGTTATATATTGTTTGTCCTGACCCTATTATGCAGGTACGATCGTACCGCAGCATGTCACTCGTACCGTGAATGTAGCCGACAATGTCAATCTGACCGTTAATGCAGACATCAAAGAGAGCCTTGCAAGATGGAGATTTGATGAAAGTGCAGAAAATTTAGAGGGACGAACTTTGACACTTCATCTGGAGAATGTTGTAGCCAGCGATGCAGGGGTTTATCAATGCTTTGAAAAAAATAGAAGAGGACAACTTGAGCATGCCGTCATCTTCTTACATGTTCGGAGTAAGTACAGGCCTGTAACTGTGTATTCTTTGCTATTCAATTTTATTGTTCTTATATCTCATTACATTCCCATATGCTTGACTGCTGCGCTGAATCGAGCATCGTGTTCAGATCTAGAGGGTGTAAGATTTTATCAGCGAAGCTTGGGACAGTTTTACTGATAAATTCTATGCCCTCTCACGAAATATAAGGGCAGTATTTGGGCCATTACATGAATATATTGGATAAATAATTATCAATGAAATAGCACAGTCAAGAATGTTGACTTTATGGTGGGATGAATGGGGTTGAAGGCACTCAAACGGTGCCCCCCCCCCCCCCCAAAAAAAAAGGAAAGAAAAAGAAAAAAAGAAGAGAATAGAAAAATACACACAAACAACGAAATAACATACAAAATTAACAAACGTATAGCGAGTAGAGGCCGGCCGTCCATTTAACAAGAGAGAAACACATATCATTTGCTTGAAATCACGCATGATGTCTATCATATTGTTAATATGTTATCCATAGATACTAGCTGTACTCGCGGAAATCCGCGGGTTTTTTGTGAGAGAAAGGCGTTGATGACATAACGACACTTTAAAACTTTACTATTCCCAAAGTCATCATTTGAACAGTAAGACTCGGGCGACTCGATCCCGCCACACAACCCGTCGCGACGAGTCGGGGCCCCGTCCAACGATACATCCGGCCAATCTATAACAAAATCATGATGGTTTAGTACCCATGCAAAGTTATTCAGTTATCCCCCATATTTCATATGGTCCATAATTTGTTCCGCTTGTATTAAATTATATACAGTACACTATGTTCGTGTTCTTGCTAATAAAGTAGCTTCGCCGCTGCCCCCCCCCCCCCCCCGTCCCCGCGACTACAATTGCCACTGCCAGCATTACACATAACCTCGTGTCCCCTAAACGTTTCTTATCCAAACTAAATTCTCCCGCGTATACATTTTGTCATATTCTTGTGAAACCCGATGATATATTCCTTTGAAAGGAATAGTAGCCGTCTTAACATGCATTTCATAATAAATTAGCAGATACCTCCCCCATCCATTCTACCCCCACCCCCGGCGATTTCTCTGGTACTGGTAGCTTCGCGGCTGGCTTAATACATCTTACCACAAGTGGGCGCGATTGTAGAATCGTGTACGGTAGAGCGAATGAGAAAGTGAGTGACCAGACTCGATCGTCAGCAGGTCAGCGAGCTGTGCAAACAAACTCCGGTACGGTGGTGGTGATTAAGATACTCCGTGACGTGTACACGGTTGTACAGGCACGGGAGCTACTGCCTGAGTGGTATAGCGCAGCTAAATTGAAGTTATCGTCATTTTGTCGTCGATGCCCTTGCACACACGATGCCAAACGGCAATAGCGATTATTACCAAACCATCCGCGTAATACAAATATTGATATTCATCAAATCCTGGGTAGTTTCGCAACGCGTCAAATTAGAAAGGGTTTCTCAATCCAATACTCACTTTATCGACTCCGTTTTATATTTGTCAAACAAAGTTACGGCGGTAAATCGTTAGTCAATGATTGGCGGCTTAGATAGGCAACTGGCATTGTGCAGGCCCCCTTTTCTTCGATCTGGACGACGACCACGGGGCGGGGGCGACTCGAGAACGCCTCTTACGTCCTCCGCAAAACGTATACCCTTCGATCCCGACGGTTGGGGAGTTGCCAAAATCTCGGGGGAGGCGCGCCAGAATGGGACGCGATTCGGAGGGTTGAAGCTTACCGTATTAATATAATAGACTAGCTCTTTGCGCCCGTTAAACGGGCGCTCTTTGCTGTGGCAGCCATTTTTTGTTTGTCCGCGGCATCAAACTCTTTAGCCTTTAGCTTCCATTATCAATATTTGGGCTTGTATCAGAAACTGCACATTTTTTACTAAATGTAGTGCTTGTATCAGAACAGGAACAATTTGTGTCCTATCAAGCTATACTTTGAGCTATTTTGTTGCTTTTATCACAAAATGAACCATTTGTGCACACATTATTTGTCTTTGTGCCAAATTAATTATCACAAACTGCACGATGACCTAAAAATTTAGTGTTTGTACCATTATTAGCACAATCTGTATTCTGTCGAACTATAGTTTGAGCCACAGGCAGACCCAGCGGAGGTGTGGGGGTTCATACCCCCCCCCCCCCCCCTTCGACCCCAAAATTTGAAGGATCCTGGTCTTGGCCTTGAAAATTTGTTAAGGATCCTGGTCTCGGCCTCAACATATTTATTGTACAGATCTCGTACTCGGCTTCGAAATTTCTTGACGGAAACCCCCCCCCCCCCTCTCAAAAATTCTTCACCCGACAACCCTCCCCCCTCAAAAAATTTGACCGACACTCCCAAAACCCCCACCCCCCCCCCCCCCCCCCCTCGAACAAATTTGAACGGATCTTGGTTTCGGCCTTGGAACATTTTTTTATGGATCTCTGTCTAAGCTTCAAACATTTTTTCACTGATATCAGTCTTGGCCTCAACATTTGTTGAAGGATCACATACTCGGCTTCGAAAATTCTTGACGGACACCCCCTCGAAATTCTTCACCGACACTCCCCCTCAAAAAAAATTCAGACACCCCCCCCTAGAATATTCTTCACCGACAACCCCCCCCCCTCGATAATTTTGTACAGACACCCCCCCTCGAAAATTCTTCACCTGACACCCCCCTCGAAAAAATTTCAGACACCTCCCCCTAGAAAATTCTTCACCGACAACCCCCCCCCCCCCCTCGATAATTTTGTACAGACACCCCCCCTCGAAAATTCTTCCCTGATGTTCATCCTCGAAAATTCTTCACCGGACACTCCCTCTTGAAAATTGTTCACCTACACCCCCCATGAAAATTCTTAACCAACGCCCCCCTCGAAAATTCTTCACCGACACCCCCCTCAAAAATTCTTCACCGACACCCCCTTCGAAAATTCTTCACCGACACCCCCTTCGAAAATTCTTCAGCAACACGCCCCCTCAAATATTTTTCACATACATCCCCATCAAACAAATTTACCGACACCCCCCCCCCCCTCAAAAATTCTTCACTCACACCCCCACCTCCTTGAACAATTTGGATGGATCCTGGTCTCAATCTCGAAAATTACTCCCAGCTGCGTTTGCGACATTTTCTCCATGTCGGAGTTACCAGCTTGCTTCGAAAACTGTGAGAAATCTCAATTAGGATGATATATGCCGGTGAGCGCAGAATAATTTAAATTTATTTATATCAAATTTGTTAAATACTGAAAAACCGATCAAACTGTATAACATTCAAATTAATAGAGGCAAAAAAGAATGATTTCGTGCAGCGCTCTCTATACCAAAACTGAACTACCCCTTTAATGCAGGTTTATGTAGGCATGATCCTTTCATGACTTTTCACTCGGCTTCCCCAAACTTTTGTGAGTGCTTCCGCCCAATCTTAATTGGCGTGCATGGCGCTTTATATGACATTGAATCTTTATATTATGCTGCATGCAAAATACCTATCATTATTCTTAGAGAAAAATTGGTGAGAGCAAAGAAGCCCTTCAAAACACTAAAACAAAAATTAACTAGTAGGTATAATTTAATCTGTTTAATTTTGATAAATACTAATACTACCAATAAGATTGAAAAAAAGAAATACTGTAAGTATACATAATTAATTTCCTGTTTATTTAAAACATAAAGAAATTGACCAAAATATATGAAATATAAAAATGAAATTCGATTCAAACCTATTTGCTATTTAGACTGGTGATCTAACTGACTGAGCTAAAAAGCTCCCTTGGCGCTGTTCGTCCCTGAAATCCTTTTCAATGCCGGGAATATGGACACAAACCTGAAGAATAGGAAATCAACTTAAAGGGATATGTGCAAGGCATCACCGAAGTGATGCAGCATTTTGTATACATTATTTGCACGTATAATTTCTACTTAAGCACTGTCCTCTGTGATGCATAGCAGCCTCCAATCTATAATCTTCCCATTGGTGTACTAACCCTTGCCATGACCCACCCCAACTTCCGGGCAGGAATACCCTGGCCGTACCACACGTTGTCCTTTATTTTTATTACCTTATACCGTAGAACACCATCGTCAAGCACCCCCAAGCACCTATACGCGTCTTGCTTTTAAAGAGCGCCCGCTCTCTGTCCAAAAGGGAAACGTTAATCAAGAATGCAAATAATGGTGAGGAATATTCATGAGGATAATAATGGAGGTGATCTCATGGAAACGTCACCTAAAAGCAAGATGCCTATAGGTGCTTGGGGGGTGCTTGACGACGGTGTTTTACGGTACTGCATGATTTCTCTGTTTTTATTTCGTCCCAGGATGTCCTGCTGATATCTTGGGAGAGTGGTGTAACTAGACTTGTTCTCGATGTCTCAACAGTGGCCTATGTGATGCATATATTGATTTTGGCCAGTCTCGAACCTCAATGCCCCACCCTGGCCATATATATTGCATTGTCCTTTCATTTCATTCTCACATTCTGTTCTGTCCCTAGGATGTCCTGACGATCTCTTGGGAGAGTGGTGTAACACGACTTTTCCCCAATGTCTCAACGGTGGCCAATGTGATACATAAATATAGACAGCCTCCCTCCATACCCCACCTTCCCTCCTTTCCATTGCGGTGACCCTTGGCATGCCTTGATTTGTCATTTAATTTTATTCTCTCATTGTCTATTCTGTTTTTTTTCCTTATTTATTCATTTATTCAAAAAGTAAAACGGTACAAAGTATATACAAATATAAAAGTGATCAGGGAATACACCGTATAAGCTAGATCTTGCCCAAGATGTCTATGGGGAAAATGGTGTAACACCACTTATCCTCGATAATTGGTGGACTCTGTAACCCATATGGAGGTGGGGATTCTCCCACTATGCTCAAAAACCCATGTCCCCTCCAAGGTGACCCTTGCCATGTCACTTGCCCATTCATTTCATACTCTCGTTGTCTCCGCTTTTCTTTTTTTTTATCACACCCTAGGATGTCGTGCCAATCTGTGGGGGGAGTGGTGTAACAAGACTTGTCCGCAATGTCTCAACGGCGGTCTCTGTGATGCAGATGCTGGCCAGTGCGTCTGCCCTCCTGGATTTAATGGAACAAATTGCGAAAACGGTAAACCATAATCATATCGAACCATGCAAAATTGATGCAGTGGGAATTTTCTCTCATAGTGAGTGCAAATGAGCTATTTCCTAAATTATCTATATTTGTTCTATGTACATAATGTATATCCTTTTTTATTTTTTATGAAATTATTACTTTTAAAGTGTTCGTAATTGTGAATATGACGTTCTATTGTAAAACATATACAATTGTGATATTTAAGTATTCGTAATGGAAGACTGACAAGAGTGCTGCTGATCATAATTGCATGCCGATATGGGGCAAAATTTGATATACGTATATATATTACAAATTTAAAATCGTGCCTCCCCCCCCCCCCCCCGCCCCATGAAATAATCCATGCTTCCCCATTGTGCACCATAATATCAGGCTGAAGACTTTGTTTTCTTCAATCGAATGCAGCATGTTTATATTTATGAACTGTATTTCCTTCGTATAAATAGTAAAGTTTGATATCTAATATTGTATTTATGATTCAAATTATTTTACTTTATAATTCAAACAAAGGTAAAAATTACCCCCCAAATTAAATATATAAATGAAATTGATGAGCAAAGAAAATTCAGCTTCACCAGGATAGGCAGGATTCGAACCTGAGATCTCCGGATAGCTAGACCGGTGCTCTACCTAGAAAGTTCTTGTGATAGTTGCTAGTCCCAGCAACCCGTATGATTACTTGTGCTAAAACCTGACACAAACTTCATTGGTTCTACATTTGTGTCTTTCAGTGTTGGGGCGCAATCGTTTCGGCCAGGATGGGAGTTTTGTGTGTGACCATGAGGATGGTGACGGCAGTCCGGGATGCATGGGCAAACTTTTCTGCCTTCCAGACCCCTTCGGATGCACCTGTGCGGCTGGCTACATGGGCATTGACTGCATAACCGGTATGGTATATTGTTAAATTTGTGATTAGTAACTATATTGTTCATTTAATTCAAACATGAAAGCTGGCAATTCATGTTTGTGATTTAGTGAGAGAAGAGCTAGTACAGTCCAGGATGCATCGGCAAACTTTTCTTCCTCCCGGACACCTTTGGTTGCACATGTGCTGCTGGCTACATGGGCATTGACTGCATTAACGGTATGGAACTATTTGACATTTGGTATTATAAATCATGATACTTTTTTCTCTTTTTTTTTCTACAAGTTATGAAAAGTTATTACAAGTTAGAACAAGATGACAGTTCCAGTGTAGGCCGGATTCATCCATTCAGTCTACAAGCTAGGGCACATGTAGACTGCAACATCAGTTTATGATAAATATGAACGTGGGCACCTATGAGGGAAACAAGAAAAGCGGTCACTGAAGACAGGCGGCCTCTATATAAATACAGGTTCTGTTACATCGTTGTTCTCAGCAGGGGATCACTTTTTTGGTCACTGTATGCAGGTTAGCTGCTATAGACAGGTGGCTGCTAAAACAGCTTTAACTGTACTTAACACACTTTTAACTTTTTGTATAATCTCATGGAATATTCATAATAGAAACATAAGTGCATCATTTTCCAAGCAGTGGTAATTTGTTAGATTAGCCTATGTACAAGGGATGATTTGTTTATGATTTTCTCTCTTATTATGAATGTGAAAATTGCACGTATGGTGCTTAAACTGCAAATATACGGTTTACATACCAAACCCTGACAGCAAGGATGATATTGGGTAATAAGTACTCAAACTAAGACGGATTTATAGCCTCAACATAAGAAGAATATACATTTTCTTTGATAATTTTCTAAGAAGTTTTTATAATATTATCTTTACAAATGATGATGTTTTGTTTTAACTTTCCTTTTTTTTATATCATACAGAATGTGAAAATGGGACGTATGGGGCGAACTGCGAGCAGCAGTGCCACTGCGATCCAAGCAATGACTGCAAGAAAGACACGGGGGAATGTCAGGATGGAAACTCGTGCCAAGACGGTTGGACTGGTGTTAATTGCCAAGGTGATTATATTGCATTATTGGTTTATATTGAGATGAGAACGAATGAGTGTATATATAGATTTGATGCATAAGAGAAATAGAAGACTTTATGAGATCACGGTTCTATCAAATAAAATACTTTGTTTTGTATTATTTCAAATAGATGCAAAGCTACTTGAACAGGTAAATGTGCAAAGATGGTTTTTAAAGTTAGTTAAAGTCCTTCCCGTGCCAATGTTGGCACATAAGGCGGCGCCTTTCTCCGATTCATTAGCCCTAGGCCACATGTCTACTAAATGTATAGCGAAAGTTACAGAAGGGGGCCAGTCCTCTGGTAACTCGTGTGATTAAACTTTCCATTCTCCATTCTATAAATGCAGAGCGCCTGGCTAGAAGGTAGAAGGTACCATTTTTAAAGTCTTTGGTATGACCCGGTCTGTATTCGAACCCGGGACCTCCCGTGCATGAGCCGGACACTCTAACCGCTAAGCCACCATGCATAGATGGACAACCTATAAATTGCAATATAGAAATAGTGCTAATTTTTTCTTCATAACCCATTCCCTTTAAGATTCTGAAATCCCATTATACTTTGTGCATAGTTCACCAGTTCCCAAAGGCAAGGGGTTAATTTACCCTACAGAGAGCAATTGCCTGCATCCCATGATGATAATCATGACAAACATTATTTTAAAAAGTACTAGAATCTCATCCACATTTAGTAGGAGGATTTTCTAGTCAATTGTGTTATAATTTTACTGGAAATGAAAGAATTTACATTTAATGACTGAAAGCATGCACATAACAGAGGGCAACCGGGCACAGACCCCAGGGGAGGCCATGATGTAGCCAATATGGGGCAGCTATTACACATATAAACCTGAGTCAAATTAAGTAGTCGAGCTATCGAATCTAGCAGGTCCTTCTTCTGGGATGGAAATTGCGAATAATTTACTGTTCCATAAAACAGGTTAGAGAGGGCTGAAGCAGGTACAAGCTACACATATAAACCTCTCACAAGAAGTTCCGCAATTCAAGTTTGAGCGTTGATATCTATTTTGGTATGAAATTATCCAACTCGAATTTCATATAATTGACAGGCCTTTGTACATCGATGCCTCATTTGTAATGATTATGTAATTATGGAGTGTGCAGTAGACCTGAATATGGAGCCGTGTCAAAAAAGAGAAGTGTCACAAAATACAAAGTTATTGTCAAATGTTAATTCTTCATTTTGTTTGGAGATTTATGTGTGTTTTGAATGGTAACACTATAACAGTGCATGCATTTTGCAACATTTAAATCTTGACTTGGCCCCATATTTAGGTGTAATACACATTTCATAATTAAAAATGGGTTATATGTAAAGAACAATAAACAGGCCTCTCAATGATACCAAAATAACTTAAGACAATATATGGACAAGAGAGTTAAGAACGCTCAAACTTGAATTGCAGAACTTTTTGTGAGGTGTTTATGTCAAAGCTAGAAATTAGCTCAGGTCCGCTGTTCCGAGCTAAGCCACGAAACAAAATTTAGCTTCTGGCCACCAAATTTAATTTGACTCTAAATTCCATTGGCTCAAATGAGGCAAACAAATATTGCATATCAAACTCAATTTGTATACACATGTCTTTGTTTGGGGCCACCAGATTCAGGTTTCAAGCCAATATAGAACGTGACAAATCATGTATGTTAGTGCCCGACTTGGCCACAACGCAAAAAAAGTCAATTTCTAGCATATATGTATCTCATCGAAAAGTTTTCTTGAACTACTTCTATGATTATTTACAGAAAATGCCACAAGTCCTGTCGTAGTTCCAACGTACTCCATCGAAAGCTTTGTCTACATGGCACAAGCCGGGGATGACCAACGGGCCATTCTGCAATGCACTGTGATCAGTGAACCTACCCTTCCTGCTAAGAACATCACAGTCACTAGGATAAGCACCGGTGAAACGATACCGCTCCAGAACTCTAGCACAAACGGGTCTTCCGTCATATATCAGTACTCCGTGATGACTGCTGAAGAAAGCTCCACTGAAAACTTTACATGTCTCATTTCGACGCCAGACGGACAGATCGAAAGAGCTGAACTTGTCATCATTGCGAGTGGTAATACGAACTATAATACAATCAGTAAATTAAATCTGGGAACAAATTGTCCTGTTGATATAGGGTGCTACTCATGAATCATTTGTAGGGTTTAAGCGATCGATAATGGGTTATTTGGTATTAATATATTGATATTGGTATGATTTATTATAGTGATAGTTCATGCATTCTCAAACTTTCCATTGGAATCATTGCTACAGTCAATTATGACCAATTAATGCAAACGATATTCAAAGTAATATATTCCTTACATAATTTGTTAGTACATTTAACCAACAATAATAATCATCTGTCTGTAATTGAACTTAGACCTTTTATTTTGGCCACTTTTGTTAATTAACCTGTCTAGATAAAGACCACCTGCTCATAGTGACTAATCTTTGTGTCTCCTTTTGGCCAATGCTAGAAAAAATCCTAGTGGCCAAGACGGGCAAGTAAAGAGTTACCACATGTTGCTTGTCCAAAACCATAATAACATATAGTCCCCAAGAAACGAAACATATACAGATTTGTATTAGTTTTGGTCACTCTGTCGGTAAAATATGATTTAACTAAGTTTTGACAGCCCCTGGCCAGCAGGCAAGCAGGCCAGCACTTTTCAAGCCCTACTTTAGAGGTTTTTAACCCGTTCAGGACCAATCGATTGTGATATAACATGTATTCTCGGTAGACCCTAGCCTGATTATTTTTGGGTTAATTATACACATAATTGACCCTATTTTCACAAGATTACAAACAATAATGGTAAACTTCCCATGTATAAAGCATTGACGACAGACGTCATGACAACGATTGAGCCAACCGAATCTCCCCAGTCGATTGCAAACTTCACATACACAAGAGTGAACAACGGACAACCAACCATTTTGCAGTGCATCATTACTGGCAATCCAGCACCCTCTCCAGATAGTGTCACAGTCACAAACACCAGCTCTGGTCAGGATATCTCCCTTTCGGATACCAACGTGAACGGCTCAGCAAAGAACTTCAAATATCAGGTAGATATTGAAGTAAATATCAAACAAAAAAAGTATTAATTTGTTTAAGCATAACATACACGAAGGTGAACAACGGCCAACCAACCATTCTGCTATGCGTCATCATTGGTGATCCAGTACCCTCTCCAGATAGTGTCACAGTCACCAACACCGGTTCTGAAGTGATCCCCTATGTGGATATCCAATGACCGGGGTAATAATAAAATTGTAAAGCGCTTAGAGATGATTATCAATCGTGATATGCGCTATATAAATAGTGGATATTATTATTATTTATTATTAAATGGCTCAGCAAGGAACTTCAAATATGAGGTGAATATTGAAGTAAACATTAAATAAAATGGAAATAATTTGTGTAAGCATTACATACAATAAGTTTAACAACGGATAACCAACAATGCTGCTGTTCGTCATTACTGGCGATACAGCACCTTCTCCAGAGAGTGTCACAGTAACAAACCGCTGATCCCTCATGTGGATACCAGTGTGAACGACTCAGCAAGGATATACCAGTATGAGGTTAATATTGAAATTAATAATAAATACAGAAATAATTGTTGTAAGCATTGCATACACAAAGGTGAACAGTCAGAAAATCTCCCTTTTGGACAGGCTTATGAACACCTCAGATAGAGTAAACTAGTATGCGGTAAATTTTTTTAATGTATATTAATCTTGAAATGATAATTGCAAGCTTCACATACACAAGGGAGAACACATGCCAACCATCCATTCTGCAGTTCGTCATTGTTGTTGATCCAGAACCCTCTGACAAAAGGGTCACGGTCCCAAACGCGTGAACCGGGCAAAGAATTGCCCTTTTGGGATACCAGTGAGAACAGTTCACCAATGATATACCAGTATGAGGTACACAAAACTTTATAAGAACAGCCGATGAGGTGGCTTTCATTGGTAAATTTCCCTTAGAGGGATGCCTGTAAAGTGTCTAACTCCACGAACATAACTTGGAGCTTCCTTGTTTCTCTTCCACCGTGTTGTTTAGCTTATGGTAAAAGAAGAATAAAATAGGGTTAGATTTGTTAAAATGCCCCTTTAGTATGACGATATCTATCATTCAGCTCAAGAGCGTTAATGAACGGTCATAAAAGTCATACAGTAATTCGTTGTAAAAGCTGACGCATATTTTCGATTTTTTAACCAGGAAAGCAGGCAGTATTCGTTACTGAACGGTCATAAACCTCATAAACGTCATACAGTAATTCGTTGTAAAAGCTGACGCATATTTTCGCTTTTTTAACCAGGAAAGCAGACAGTGTTCTTTTGCAATGAAACTTTCACACATCATTCGGACATATCTTACAATGATTTGGGTACAGGATTGAAGTCTCAAATGTCATTTTGGGCAATATCTGACACTTTACAGGTGCACCTTTAATGTATAATAGTGGGATCTAGAGAAAAGATATAAACAATGCAATAGGGATTCAAATAATTATGATTTCAATCTCATTTTTGTCGAGCACACCGAGGTGGAGGCGAGACTAATGCCCGGCGCAGACAGAGCCGACTCGACTGGTTGTCATTCCGATCGGCTCAGTTTTCAGTGCCTCGCGACACACATTTTGCCAGTCGAGAGACAGTCGGATGCCAGTTGGGGCCGATTCAACACGATGAAACGGATCCGACCGACCGGGCCCACCTCTAGCCTGATTGAAACCAGTCGGATCGGGTCGAGTCGGCTCTGTCTGTGCCAGGCTTTAAGCCCTCTACCGACAGAGCCGACTCGACCCGATTCGACTGTTTTTCATTCGGGTCGGCTCAGTTTTCAGTGCCTCGCGACACACATTTTGCCAGTCGAGAGACAGTCGGATGCCAGTTGGGGCCGATTCAACACGATGAAACGGATCCGACCGACCGGGCCCACCTCTAGCCTGATTGAAACCAGTCGGATCGGGTCAAGTCGGCTCTGTCTGTGCCAGGCTTTAAGCCCTCTACCGACAGAGCCGACTCGACCCGATTCGACTGTTTTTCATTCGGGTCGGCTCAGTTTTCAGTGCCTCGCGACACACATTTTGCCAGTCGAGAGACAGTCGGATGCCAGTTGGGGCCGATTCAACACGATGAAACGGATCCGACCGACCGGGCCCACCTCTAGCCTGATTGAAACCAGTCGGATCGGGTCAAGTTGGCTCTGTCTGCAGAGGGCTTTAGGGATCCAAATTGCGTCCGTCTGTGACGCTTTCAAAAATCGTAATAGCTTTCCAACCCTGCATCTGTTTGTAACCAAACTTGATTTCTGTGTGTTGGTTTGTTGCATGAGTGTGCGCAAGTGGGCAAGACACAAAATTACGAGTAATACCACTTTTCCAAGGTTTTGGGGGGCAACAAATCCATTTATGATACTTAATTCGACATATCTCCATGGCAACCCATTGTAGCTGAATTTAAAATTCGCTATTTGTATTTTTCTATGATAAAAATGCATTCAGCTTATAAATCTTGATAGTACATTATATAAATGGTTTCAGTTTTATGCAGTTAATTTTGTATGCATTATCATTAAATTAACTTAGTTTATTTAATTTCATTTAAATGAAACTTCTGTATTATGGAATACTCCACCATCCACAGCTGCATGTAAGACAGATTCCTCATGGATCTACGTTCAAGCCACTTAAAAGTCTTTTCCCTTGATTTTGTATACTTTATGTGAGTTTTTTTTTCTCCTTTGAAATTATTGTTACCCACGCCGATGAAATCGGCAGGGGGTTATGTAAAGGGTTCCGTATGTTTGTTTGTTTGTTTGTTTGTTTGTTTGTTTGTTTGTTTGTCTGTTTTTTTTTTTTTTTTTTTTTTGTTTGTGTACAAGATAACTAGAGAACGGGTGAACGGATTTGCACCAAATTTTCAGGGAATGTTTGGATAGTGACATGGAAGAATCGATTAGATTTTGGTGATGATTGGTTGACCCCTGCAAATTCTGTGGAACCTTGAAGTTTGAGTATGTATTTAATGCACGTGTGTGCCTAAATAATATCTGCACGTTATAGGCGCGGTACGGTAACCTCGCTGAATCCAATCGAGCAGCAACTAACAAGTTTAGTCCAGGTGTGCATCGCGATCGCGCGCACGGTACCATATGTTATGGTACGGTACTTTCGATTCCGGGTTAATTAATACGGAACGGAATTGACTCGTTCTGTTCAACGGTTGATCACTATGTTTTTAGGATGCATCGGTAAGCAAAACAGGGTTGAGGCCGACGAAGGGGTAGAACAGGGCTAATGGGAGGCGTGGGTATGCTGACTTTGTCGGCCTTCTAGTTGTTAATGTATAGGTTTTCCCGCTCAATTTCGCGATTGTGTCAATCGAATTGATAATAGGAGCAAACGAATTCGCGCGATTTGCGATCGCCGTACTAAAGCATTATTCGAATTCGTTAATAGGCATTCAAAATCACGCCCGGAGCAATCGAATTCGCACAAAGCGCATACCATTTCGTCAATGGTCGTTCAAATTGACACGTAGTATACGTAGACGTCTCTTCGGTCAATCGAATTCGTGAAAGGGCAGCCAATTTTCAAATTACTGCTTTCGATTTAAGAAATGTAAAGATAGATCAGCAATAAATTGGCTAAAAGCAGTGGCGTTTGTATTCAGGTAAACTTAATTCATATTCAGACAAAGCATGTTATATTTGGGGAAAATCAAGTCATAAATTATTCGTGACATTTATAAAAGGAATATAATTTTGATAAAGGTAAATTTTGCTTGTAAGGTGAGAATGAGAAAATGGAATTCGGGGAAAAGGACCCTGGCTATCTGGAAATATATAAAATAAAATGCTTATAAGCTTCATGTATATCTTTGTTTTCTATAAAGATTCCCCTTTGGCTTATGATGTATTGTTTGTCAACTTATTAGGGGTGGGGAGGGGTGATTGTGCCGCCTATATAGCTCCGTGCTAAAGCGTATATCAATGTTCATTAAAGCTAAATGGGGATGTAGATGACATTACAATTGGAAAATTTTGATGATAACAAAATACATGTAAATACATCATTTGTAAAAAATGTTCAAACGTAACAAACCGCACAATGTCCTTTCCAGGGCAAAAGTAAAACATTATTGTTCCCAGTTTCGTGTGTCATATCATAATTATATATATATTCAGACAATTAAAACAGGACGAAGACTTGTATGTATATTTACGGACGACTGAGAAATGCATACATATGTCTCCCATGAAAGTCCAAGGCCCCGAAAGTACCCCCCCCCCCCCCCATCCCCTACATAATACACAAATGTACATACATGTACATAGCATCCGCGTTATCTAAAACGAATGACGAAATGTTACAATTGTTTGCCCCGAAATGAAATCGAATGCTCCAAACGTGCTCATCAGGCATGACCGGCCATGCCGCGTTAAATTGTATGAACCAAGTTTACATTTCGCTGCACATTCGCGAAATCGATTGCCCATAAATGAACTTCTGTGTCTATTCGCGAAATCGTATGCGTATGCATGAATTCGCTTGCACTTATTCGGAATTAGAAAAACCGATACCAACGATACTGCGGCAACGCGCGAATTCGAATGCCCCTAAATGAATTCGATGGAGAAAAGTGCAAAATTGAGCGGGAAAACCTATATTATTTGTATTTATAAGCGCCGTGATAATTGTGAACAGTGTTATATTTGTATTAACATAATCAATAATTATTATTATTATTTCAGGTGATGGTCCGTTCGAACGACGCACCACAGGAGTTCCAATGTCAGCTTGTAGATCTGGATGGAGAGACTTCAAATCAAACAGTTGAAGTCAATGTTTATGGTAAGTCCAAATGAAGCCTTTGGAATGCTCCCCAGGTAGTGGAGAGAATGCGTATTAAGTGCTGGTTAGTTGTAGGTGTCAAGGGCGTCGATTTCTTCTCATGGTTGGGGGGGGGGGGGGGGGGGGATGATCAGTCATTGCGAGGACGAAGCGACCGAGGTGGGCAGGGGTGGATCTAGCTTTTTGCTAAGGGGGGGGGGGGGGGGGTTTGACCCAATGACGATGCGGAGCATCGTCCACGAGCCGCGAAGCGGCGAGGCGATTTTGTGTGTGGCTATTTTGCTAAGGGGGGGGGGGGGGGGGGGTTGACCCAATGACGATACGGATACTGTGTGGGTCTGGACACAATGATGGCGTTTTTCTATGCACATCACATTTTCACTTGGCAGCCCAAGGGGGGGGGGGGGGGTTAAACCCATGATGGCGTTTGTCTATGCACATCACATTTTCACTTGGCAGCCCAAGGGGGGGGGGGGGTTAAACCCCCTAACCCCCCCCCCCCCCCCCCCCCCGTAGATCCGCGCCTGGGGGGTGGGTGTGGGTGTGGGAGGAGGGTGTCCCCCCCTCCCACGGTAGGAAGCTTTTGCATTTTGGGGCTTGAAATTGTGCAATCTGGAGCATACCTAAGGCATCAATTTCACCGTTATAAACTTGTTTCTGTGTTACCGTGTTATAGATACACACAATTAATGAAATCAAGTTTGCAGAAAACCAAAGGGGGGATCGCACTTCTTTTGCTTATGGAGGAATGAGTAAGGACTTTCTAACATAAGACATACGATATAAGAAACTATACACATCAGTCACATACACAACTGGACGCTCAAAGTAACCACACAATGGCACACAATGAGATGAAGAGTTTTCATTTAAACATAAACCACATGTTATGCATTTATTATTGTATTACTAAGTAAGTGACTACATGCCAAGTAGTATGTAAGTCAATGCATTACTGTGCCTGATATATGATTGGTTCATTTTATTATGTGAATACAATACACTATGCAGGGGATGGTGTGAAATAAAGGCAGAAAGAAAAGCTCATAGAGATTAGATTCATGGAATGAAAATGGTGTATATTAGTCCAATTTGGTAGCCTCTTCCACAATTACATGCGCCAGTATACTTTTTTGTTTTGTTTACCCTCCCAAATATTGGGGGGGGGGGGGGGGGGGGGGGGGATGATAATACAGGCCATCCCCCCACCTCAAATATTGGGGGGGATATATCCCCCCCCCCCCATCCCCCCCCGTGATCGACGCCCCTGGTAGGTGTGTATCCGATGACTGAGGTCATAATATTAGTCTCGGGGGCATCTGGATGTACAGTGCAAAAGCACTGAAGTGGTTACCCTGGGTAAACAAAACTAATTATTATTATTAGTTATAAGTGTGAATGACATTGTGTATATATATTGCACACCATTCCTCAATATGACCAGCATTATTTCTGAATATTTTTTGTTTATAAATTCAAATAAGCAGAGACACAAACAACTACAAAACCTGCAACCAATGCACTTTTATACAAATGACAAGAAATCGCCCGGCCCCCTTCCCCAACAAAGGAGATGTACATGTTTATTTGGGTCGATTCCCAGCAAGCCCCATTTTGTTTTCTAATTGTAATGTGATTGTTTTGTTTCCAATCACATCTACATAAAGGGACATCTGATAATGAATTGATGAGATGGTTAATTATATATTGTGCTTTCCATTTGTTTTCAGAACCACCAATGCTACTATCGGATATTGCCAGCGTCAATGCAACAGCCGATTCTGTCACTGTTATTTGGGCACCATGGAACCCCCAAAGTGATTCAGGACACGGACCCGTCGTGGGCTATAGGGTGTACTATCGCAAGACAGGGGGTGCATTGTTTACCCTATTTACGGAGGATTTCTTTCACGGCTACTTTGCCAGGGTAACCAGTCTGACCTATGACACGAGCTATGATTTTGCGGTGACCGCTGTGAGGAGTGGCGAAGGAGGGGAAGGGGATTTCAGTGCAACATCTGTGGCCAAAACGACGTGCACTGGTAAGTTTTTAAAGGGACAGTCCCTCTTTTACAAAACGTCTGTACAGTTTCCAGTTGACGGATGGGGATGAATGTAACACACACAAACAAAATCAGATCGAACAGCCCTGTAATTTGGATTCTACGAATGAAAAACGAATGCGTCCCTCCATCAAACTATATATCGGTCAATAAAGGAGTTTATCTGATTTAGCATAATATTACAACAATATTGTACTTATTCTTGTTAAGGTATTGTGAAGCCGACATTTGTAAAGGTATGTCACGGAAAAAGATCTCAAAAATGAAGAATATATGATTGTATGAATTGAATTGAATTGAATTGAATTGAATTGAATTGTATTCGCTTATGCCGTTGTTATTTGTGCGCGGGTCACGTAGCTAGCGCGGGTCACGTAGGGGTCACGCATAGCAATGTGGTACTCCGTGGAATCCGTGTGCGAACTTTCTCACCGGGTGAATACACGTATAATGCACAATTAAACGTTGGACGACGGTTTATTAGCTTTAGGTATATAACTCCACGAAAAAGAGATTTCAAGCTCTAATTTGTTCAGGCATGCTGTTAAATGATATTTTCTTTCATATAAGACAATAACCTCGCAACTTTTGAAATTTGGCTTGCAAAAGAGGAACTGTCCCTTTAAGCCTTTGATAACGTTGTTTTGAGAGTTGGGCATCCAACGCGAGACCTTTGCATTGAAAGACGAATACAAGGTATAGAGAGTACCATGGCTAATATAATTGGTAGCCGTTCCTGTTTTCCCCTTATTATTGTTTTCCCCTTATTTCCCCGTTCCTGTTTTCCCTTTAACCATACAGCTATAGTATTTAGGCATGTTTGGAGTTAAAGCTTGGTCGCAATCTTCAGTAGATATGAACAGTGAGTTAATTCATCTGACCAGTGGCGTAGCATGCTTGGATTTACTGAGAGGTGGGGGCACACTAATTGTTGGGATGCACGTCTTATGTACATTTTTTCCACAGATTTCCCACGTATGTTTTTATCCGATTATTTGGGGGATGTGCCCTCTGGGCCCCCCCCCCCCCCCCCAGTAGCTACGCCACTGGATATGATTATATAATCTTCATTCGATATGGAAAGAGAATTAGTTAATCTGACAAGTGGCATAGCATGGATTGATGATGTGGGGAGGGGCACGCTAATTATTGTGAGGCACACCTTATGTATTTCATTATTTCACAGATTTTATTGTTTTTATCTAATTATTTAACTATTTATTTATTTATTTATTTATTTTGTTTATGGGGAGGGGGGAGGGTGCACATGCCCTCCAGTAGCTACGCCACTGCATCTTATGTAAATACCAGACCCAGTGCCATAGCTTGGGCTTACTGACTAAGTGGACACCAGTGTGACACCACAGGATGGGGTGCTGTGCATTAATTTTGCTTTATATTTTGGGGGTAAAATTATGGGGGTTGACAGGTATTTGAAGCTAGTGTGTTGTTTTATTTTTTTCCAGTGACGGCACATTGATTTCACCCTTCGATTCATTTTAACATATCTTGGAAGATTTTTTTTTTGGTATAAGTATGAAGGAGCTTTCTTTGTTGAGAATAAAGGTTTACATTGCATTACTCTCATTGCTTGCCACAGTAGGACATACATATTATGCTACTCAATTTATTTTTTATAATAAATATGTAGAAAACTCCACAAACCCATTCACAGGCTTTTTCCTAGCTTGTTCTTTTCAGTTCAGTTAATACAATATTTGATAATGTTTGCATTGCATAAATGGCTGGGTTTTATTCATGATGTTGTTTGGTTTTTGGTTCTACTTGGATTTTAGTTATTGAATATATATGAACAGATACATAATAATCCCTTGACATTCTCAGTACTATTAAAACATTATTTTCTGTAATAAGACTTTCTTGCTATAGGGAGTTATCGATAGATTGTCCATATTTTATTTATGTTTCCATTTTTCATGTTGTGTTAATTTGTTTCTATTTCAGCGCCATCCATCGAGCCTGAACTATCGTTGGTCAATAACGGTGACACAAGCATCACAGTCAATTGGACAGTAAGTACTCTTTAGCTCTTATTCAAAGTTCAAATTAACTATTCTTTCCTTGTGGCCAAGTCAGGCATGTAAAATCAAGTCTTTATTTGGTGGCCACAAACAAAGAAATAAATATTCTGCTATACATCGTTGCACATTCGGTCAAGTAAAATTTGGCATGAATTGAAGTGTTGGTCGCCTCAATTTGCCCCAGACCGTTTGGCCTGTGCTAATTTCTTTATTTTGAACCCTGTCTTATTGTATTTCTTAACTATGTTGCCTCTTGCTCCTAGCATGTCTTAATCATGGCATTGGCAAGTGAAACATTATAAATGATACACCTCAAATACTGTTTTCTTGTAATTTTTTTTATTTCTTTATAATTTCATGTTATTCCACCTGAGTAGTTGAGTAATGGGGATGTTCTGGAGAATCCATGATTAAGATAGACCTTATTCGTGGAAGGGAGAAGTGAACCAGTGAACCGGGGCTATACAGTTGTATTTATTGAGTGTTCTTTTTGTAATATTTTGTTTTCTTTGCCTTTCTGTCTACTTCCTATTTTCACAGCTTCCAGAGGAAGATGATTGGGGGTGTTCTTCAGTCCCTGACATTGTGATTAAAGTGAGTCCTGTTACTGACAATACAGGAGAAGATACACGCCTTGAGGTGTTCCTCGAGGCGTCCGTCCAAATAGCAACGATCACTGGCTTGTCAGAGTGCACAATCTATAGACTGACGGCATTCTACCGTAATACCGATGATGAACAAAGCGGAATGGAGTCGAGTCGTTTAGAATTTTCCACGTCTATGACAGGTGAGTTCTTTTACATTCATCAGTAGTTTTCATTGCTAATAATTTATATCAAGCGGACAAAGGAAACATTACAGCTTCTGCATGTTAACCTTTTTATCTCACAAATCTTACGGCATGTATTCAGGCCTAAATCAAGATTGATTTCACGAATAACGATGTGTCAAGGCAAAGAAAGGCGACTTCTAGGGTCTTGTCTCACTACCTGTATCGTAACCCGCTATTGTGTTCTCCGAATGCTACGTCATTTCAACTCGAGAAGTTAGAGAAATGGTCGCCTCCTGTGCATGGGCATTGAAGCAGACGACAGTGATCCATACAAAATTGATTATTTTTGTAATCCGGAATATTCAAGAGAAAATAAGTGATAATAATAATGACAGGTGTTATGCTCTCATCACATCCAGTAAGTCAAAAGGCTAGGATTTTCTTCCCCTTTAATGGTCTGCCATAATGGAGGGACTAGTAAAGATGTATACCGAGAACAATGTCACTTCGATTCTTTCTTTTGACAAAAGACATTGCGACAGGGTGGGGGCATGTGGGCATGGGGGCATTTGCCCCCGATCTTCTGAACATGGCGCCTTAATGTTCTAGCTGCCACCCTAAGGGGAATAATCTCCCCCCTTTGTAATTACCTTTCCTCCCATGTGTGGGTCGAACCTGTCTACACCACATATGTTGTCTCTTTCCCCCAGCTTGTGACTCCTTGGAGGTAAAACGAATTGGGGCATTAACCCTATCTTAACTGGGGGGGGGGGGTCAATTTGACCACGCCCCCGTAATAATTTAGCGACTACTCCAGAATCGCGGCAGTTTTCCTTTTATGGCTTTTTTCTTTGAAGTCTTGCGCAACTTTTGGCACTAAATTTGCAAAGATCGGACCAAGCATTACACGGTAAGGGTCAGAGGTCAACAGTGACTTCTCCATACGTGCATAGGCGTCGATTTCTTCTCGTCATTGGGGGAGATGATACGTCATTTTGACAATTTTTGTCGAGGGAGCGAAGCGACAACCCAGCATTGTACCTGGGTTTTTATGACTGAGGGGGGGGGGGGGGGGTGGGGGGGGATAGGGGGCCCCAAAAGCTTTTTGATTTAGTTGTTTAGAAATTGGAAGCTTATTAAGTGCACATTGCATGCATCGTGTTATGAGCAGGGATTTGTCCAAGTATGGATGAACTTTAGCCTATAGATTGCAAGCATCCTGATGGAACCCTGAATATGATCTGTCAAGGGATACCCACATTGGGAAGCTTATTGAGGGTGCAGGGGGCGGAGCCCCCGCAAGCTTTGGGATTGGTAATATTCAGAAATAAAGATGTTGTCCATATGTTTATAGGAAATACAGTTAACTATTGATTAGTTAGTTATATAGTTAGCTCAATTTTAGTGGGCATAGAGAGAAGTCCTGAATAAAACTATTCAATGAGAACAGGGCCGGGACTGGGTCAAATAACCTTAATGGGGGTTCCAAGGGGCGCAGCCCCCGGAAGATTTTGGATTTGGGCAGTTTAGCACTATCAAAATGTGCTTTAAAGAAGACTATAGTATATCAACTTTCACATTATGAATGAGAGGGGGGCAATGCTCCTTAATTGTAATGTTATTATATATTTTTGAACCCCAAATATTGGGGGGGGGGGGGATACTAATACAGGCCATCCCCCACCTGAAATATTGGGGGGATACATCCCCCATCCCCCCCGTGATCGACGCCCATGCATACGTGTGTTTGTGTAAAGGAATGGACATGACTGTTATGAAACTTGTGAAATACAATCCATTTTCCCCACATACAAATATGAACAATAGAATACAAAATAAATGAAAAACAAAGGAATTCATAAGACATTCAGAATCATACTATACTCATCTTAGCATATTTGCATAATTAATTACATGTGCTTCGTTAATTACAAGAATAAACATTGTTAATACCTAAATCTCGAATTTATCCATGTCTGTGATTCTTTTTGAGTCAATATAATACTTTTTATTATATTTTTCGTTAACAATTAGAAAATTTTGAAAAAATTAGCTTACTTCGGTAATGAATATGCGCATAATTTGCATATTTAA
>JBAMJV010002082.1:35000-97594 GCA_037951105.1 Echinarachnius parma
CACCAAACTCGATCTCGAACAGCTCCATCATGTCGATGATCGTTACAGCGACGAGCTCGAATCAAATCAGTCAAACCATCTCAGATCTGGAAGATTATGCTGTCTATCGTATATCCATCACGGCTATTGTGAACGGTGCTCTGAGTACTGCAGTATATAAAAACGGGACTACACGACAGGGAGGTAAACTACTTATATATTTTCATGACACAATTGCTTTCTGTAGTAGTTAAAAGAAGACTTTATTGGCGAAATGCACTACTTTGATAATTCAAATCATGATTTTAGAAAACCATTCTATACAAATAAATCATTTGAAACCTTTAACTTTTCCCATATTTGATTTTGTTTTAAACATAAATAATTAACGAGTAATGGAACGATCCTCAAAATCCAATACGTCACTGATGCCATACTATACGTTTCTCGTGAAAATCACCGTAGGCCAATCTACTAAGTAAAACCATACATGAAATATAAATATATCAATTCATTATTTTCTTCCTATTTGCTTGCTTCAAAAATAGACAAAAACATTACAAATAATATCCGCAATATCAACAATAAAATTACCCGAAATGTGGTGGTATACTTTGCTACAATCTTTAGCAAATTACGACAAAATTGGTAACTCCGCACGTGTCGATCCTCATAGACCCCCGTTTATGGAGCGCACGCACTACATGAACAGACACAAAACGTGAGAGAAAGTAATTGACCTCGTTTTCTTCGCAATTCTTAGGTACTCAATTGACCTCCTAACAAACGAGATTCCTTTACTTTAAAAAGGGGACCAGTTTGTACGGACCAAGAAATCGATTTTTTTTTTCGAATACATCCTTGTCATGCTTGTCCGAGCTTTGACGTATTCACGATCGATACGGTAGAGCAGTTCACAAAGGGTAATTGTGCGCGAACAACAGAGTACAAAGGTCATGCCCGTACGTAAAGCGAGCACACAATCATAGTTTGGCTTCATTGACATTCGAGCAGATAAGTTCATTAGCATAATGTAAACACAAAAACAGGTACTTTTGAAGAAAAAATGCAGACTTTATTGGAGGTTATACATTTGAATGTTTTGTGGAGATCAACCTTTGAGGGTATACAGAACAACATATATGTTTTTAATTCGTCAATAACGTCTTCTTTTAAAGTCTTTCCCGTGCCAATGTTGGCACATAAGGCGGCGCCTAGCTATCTGCGATTCATTAGCCCAAGTCCACACTTCTACTAAATGTAGCGAAAGTTACAGAAGGGAACCAGTCGTCTGGTAACTCGTGTGATTAACTTTCCCTTCTCCATTTTATAAATGCCGAGCGCCTGGCTAGAAGGCAGAAGATACCATTTTTAAAGTCATTTGTATGACCCAGTCTGGGTTCGAACCCGGGACCTGCCATGCATGAGGCGGACACTCTAACCGCTAAGCCACCATGCTCGGTGGTAAGCATTCCTTTATTTTTAGTTTTGAGCAAATGGATAAGTTAGCACTAGGTCTTGACCATAATCAGACCGGGTTATTTTGGATATGCTATAGCTGGAGCCAGGAAATGGGAGGGGGGTGGGGGGGGGGGGGGCTAGAGATCTGCTGTTCGATTCGAAATTGAGTGAAAATAATTTCTCTTGGCTAATTTTAATTTTGTTCAATAAAATTTTGTTCAGTTTCTCTGATCCATGAAGTTACTTATCAAATGTAATCTTCTTCAAAGAGTTAACCTATTCGATTTTGGTATAATATGCATTCTTCATAGCCCATACCATAAGTATTTTGGATTGGTAAATATTTAAGATTTCTGAAATGTTTATAATAATTTACACTACAATAATGCATCTTTTGTATGTTTGTGTTTAAAGGTATTAAAAACAAGTAATTTTACATCCTCAAACAGCAGAGTTAAGAATTGAATAAAACATTCTGCATTCACAATGTACACTACACTAGCTACAATACGAATATATATGTATTTATTTTATTTTTCATTTGACCTCAACACCACAGCACCAGCAACTGTCCAGAACTTGACCTACTCAGCTTCCGGTGCATCTCTGACTTTCATGTGGGAAGATCCTCCGTGTGAAGATATTAACGGCATATTCCGCTACTATGAGTACCAGCTTTTCTATGAACCATCTGTTGAGAATATTCAAGGAGATACAATAAATACATTGGTATCCTTCGAAGGATTGTATCATTGCTCAACTTACCGCTTCGAGGTTCGCATAGTGACAAATTCAGACGGCGAATGGAAAGCAATACACGCATCTACTGGTATATCAGGTTGGTAGCAACTAACAATATAAAAGTAATTCTTTGTTATAATAAATTGCCGGCTGTCATATGGACAAATAACAGTTCATGTTCTGAAACATCTTTCCAAGTCCGGACAATAGTTTTACACTCTGTATTAAATTTATTTTACTTTGAACTGTCTTCGGATTAACAGGATGTCTTTTTAGTAAACGAATTTTAGTGGCTCCTTTTTGCATTTCGTTGTTAAATCACCTGATATCATTGTATTGTAATAAAGGAAACCCAAATGAAACCGATCGTATAAGGTGATCCATTAACTTTGTCAAATTCAACCAAAGTCACTTAGAGATATCACACTTGTTGGTTGGCTTATGGTAACAGAACATTGAAATTGGTTTTCAGATTTTAAATGTCTCCGTAATTATGAAAATATTAAAAATTGAAATTGAACAGCGTTCCAGAAAGATTTTCGATTGTAGTAAAAACAAAAAAAGTCAGATTTGTATTACTTTTAAGTGATCCCTGTAAAGTGTCAGATATTGCACAAAATCACATTTTAGACTTCCATCCATCAATATCATTGTAAAATCCTATCGAAAGATTTGTGAAAGTCTGAAAGAAAACGACCACCGTTTACCTAGTGAAAAACACGAATATTGAGTTCATATTTTATCACCGAATACTGATGGCCTGCCGTAGATTTGTCGCAGTAAAAACGTCCGTTTGACGATATCCGCACCCGTGTATACAGACGGTACAGAATTTGCGCTCGCTCGGCTCAACAGTCGGGTACATCGTGGCGCGCCGGCCGGACGTGTTCAGCTACGGCAATTTTACTTTTTACCAAGAGTGTTGGGCAACGCTTTTGAGATGATGATTTTCAATGATAATTATCTTCATACTAAAGGGACATTTGACCAAATCTAACCCTGTTTTATTCTTCTCTTACCATAAGCTTAACAACACGGCAGAAGAGAAACGAGGAAGCTCCAATAAATTTGTGTGGAGTTAGACACTTTACTTGGATCACTTTAATTGTTCATAGTATAAGATCACTAGTAAAACATATCAGAATAATCTAACAATGATATTGGTATATGATTAAAGTCTCAAATATCACTTTGGACAAATTGTTTAAAATTAATCATGGATCACTTTTTAAAGTAATCTGGGCAACTTCTGCTTTCCTCTCAACCCCTTGTGAGCCAACCAACTGTAAGGTCCATCACCAGACATCATGCAAAACAATAATTGTCATACTATTCCTTTCATCTCGTAGCATCTTATATGCCAATGATATCAGATTTTGCTGCATCTTAACACTAAAAAGGATGGGCTATTGACTCATGTTTCTACGGCCGGCGGGGGGGGGGGGGGGGGGGGGGGGTGGGCGTGAAACGCCCGATTGCCGCGACAATAATCATGCACACATGGCGAATAAAGTGTATAGAATACTTTGTAATTTCTTTTTTTTTATACTCACTCATTTGCAATGTTTATGCTAATTTATGCAAAATTCATATTTTTGCCCATAAATCATATATTTTTAAAAATTAAACATTGATTCTCTCTACATAATTCTTTAGACCATTTGGAATAATAATACAACAGAATTTGTCGGAAGTGAAATAGTAACGATGCCGTCCGTCCGTCCTTCCATCCGTCCTTCCGTCCGTAACAATTCTTGTGAACACTGGTTTCCGTTCGATGTCTTTAGTAATGTTTGACGGATTTTAATTAAATTTGACATGAAGGTACATGGTATCGAAATACAGCCTTAAGTCGATTTCGGAGTATGTATGTCAAAGGTCATAGCTCATTAAATATGCGAAAATATCTAATTATGTATCGGAAAATGGGGTTCCCGTTTGATAACCTTAATGATGTTTGACTGATTTTATTGAAATTCGATATGAAAGTACATGGTATCAAAATACAGCCTTAGTTCGATTTCGGAGTATGTAGGCCAACATTTAGATTATTTTTACTGATAAAGATGGGCAAAGACAAAGAGAGGCAGCCTCTATGGTCTGGTCAGATCACTACCTGTGCCAGGCAAGACACCGCTACCTTCAAACAAAAATATGTATTGATCAGGACAACGCTTTTCACAAACGCCTTCTTGCCATCCCTAAAACATAATGTCATGCGTACAAATTATGTTCATACGTCCCGTTCTCGTGATCGTGTTATCTCAAGAACCGATTGACGGATTTTCACTAAACCGATCGGTACATATCTCGGGAAGCTAATGAACTGATTAGATTTTGAGATCATGAGGTTAAATGTCAAAGGTCACAGGGCTCATTATAATTACACAAATAGCTTGTGATTGCATTATCTCAAGAAAAGATGAATGAATTCGCACCAAACTTAGTACATGTATGTATATTTAAGAGCCGATGAAATAGTTAGATTTTTGGGTCATGAGGTCAAAGGTCAAAGGTTACATGGCTCATATATGCAAACATAGCTCTTGGTCGCGCTATCTCAATAAGTGATTAATGGGTTTGCACATACTTGGTACATTTATGTATTTTGAGGAGCCAAATAACTAATTAGATTTTGGGGTCATAAGGTCAAAGGTTGGAGGGCGAAATATATATGCTAAATTAAATTGTATTTGCAGAATCTCAAGAACTGAATGTCAGATTTCAATCAAACTTGGTACCTGAATTAGGGAGCCATCGTAGCCATAATATTTCTGGGTCATGATGTCAACGGTCAAGGTCACAGGGATCGT
Organism: Echinarachnius parma; assembly: GCA_037951105.1. Taxonomy (NCBI): domain Eukaryota; kingdom Metazoa; phylum Echinodermata; class Echinoidea; order Clypeasteroida; family Echinarachniidae; genus Echinarachnius; species Echinarachnius parma. The sequence goes on from JBAMJV010002082.1 coordinate 39,995, forward strand.
GCCAAAATAGCTTGTAATTGCAATTTCTCAAGAACCAGTTGACAAATAACCATCAAACTACATGTATTTATATCTTGGGGAGCTAATAGACTACTGTAATAAGATTTTGGGGTCATGAGGTCAAAAGTCAAGGTCACAGCTCATATATGCAAAAATAGCTCATAATTGTGATATTTCAAGATCTGATAGACAGATTATCATCATAATTGAGTTGAGGAAGAAACGGGTTAATGACCTGCCATAATGGATGGACTAGTAAAGATGTATACCTAGAACAACGTCACTTCTTTATTTCGACAAGGGGCGTTGCTACATGGTGGGGGCCTGTGCCCTCATCTTATGAAAATGGCACCATAAATAGTTGCCACCCTGAGGGGAATATGTGTACACCTCTCTCCCCTTCTCTGTAATTACCACCCCCCCCCCCCCCCCGCATATGTGGGTCTGACCATTTCTACACCACTGATATTGTCTCTTTTCCCCAGTTCCTGACCCATTGGAGGTAACAAGCATTCGGGCCTTCAAGACCCAGAAATGCAGTCATACCTGTGTTATTTAATTAATATCATAGTTAATGTACATGTATACCTGTATGTATCTATCAATCTGTAGAGGCCAGCTCCCTAAAGTGGTCTATTTTTGGCCTCCCATTGGAGGATCACTAGAGACAGTATACAGTATCGTCAGTACTAAAGACTTCATTCTCAAAGTGCCTCTACTATGTGCATTTGTTATGTTTTCTCTCTTTTAGGCGTCATGACAAAAGTCTATACTATGATGTACAGTATTTGTTTTGTTTTGTCTATTTTTGTATGTGTCATAACCTACATAACAGATCTGTACTGTTATCAATATTATCTAATGACTAATAATATTGAAACATTTTCTCCCATTTGCCTTTCAGCTCCTGCCCCCGTAGACGTAACAAGCACTCTTGTTTTTAAAACACAAATAGAGATCTCCTGGACCGTTCCGGCATCTTCGTGCAGACCTAACCGCTACATCATTCGCTACACACTCCACCGCTACCTCGCATGTCCAGAACCCGAGATGAACCCCATGCAACGTGAAGTCGAAACCAATGAGACGACGTATACTTTAGCCAGGCTTCACCTCTACTCCGTGTACAACATATCCATCACTGCACTGAACGAAGTTGGGGAGAGTGAAGCACGTAATGTAACTGCGAACACGGGCATAGATAGTGAGTGTCCATCAATGTGTGTATGCAACAATAAAGCTAGAAAATACAATGATTTGAATTTCTGTTTTCGATTTGCGAAACATTTGTCAAATCATTCTCAGAAGATAAATATTAAAATGATTAACATTAAACACACGATTATAACTACATGTGACAAATATTTTTTCTGTTTAATTAAAGTGAAAAGACCATGATTTTGTTCAATAAAGGATTATGCTGTCTATCGCATATCAATTACCGCTAACGGTGCTCTGAGTACTGCGCATAAACGGGGCTACACGACAGGGAGGTAAACTACTGAGATAATTTCATGATATCGTTTCTTTCTCTAGAAGGCATTCTTCATTTTGAGTTGTGAGCAAAGGAATTAGTAACCAATAGGTCTTAACCATAATCTGGCCGGGTTATTTTGATTATATTTCTATAGCCGGGAAAGGTGAGGGGGCTGATCCCCCCCCCCCCCCTCCCTTGACAAGTTATTTAGGGATAAGTTAATACATGTACTATGTCTTAAAGGGTACCATCATCCAAAAATAATATTCTTATTATAGAAAGGTACCATCTTTAGTATTCCATTCCTTCAACAAGTTCACAAAAGTATGTTTTCAGAAAAAAATATATAATTGGAAAACGCATCACCATTCTCAACCATGCGTTCATGCGGTCTGAATTGCGTAGACTATATGCGTGCAGAGCCAGAGCGCACTGTGCAGAGCGAATGAATCATCCGGGAATCTATTGACGTACGCGTGAAATCATTGGCGCACTCGCAAATGCTTGGCCCGTATGGAACCAGGAAATAGCAGTGGTTCTGTAAGTGGTGGAAATTAATTGCTTTGTTTATGAATTACACAACCCTTTGCAAAATGTTGGGTATCTATTTGATATCACAAAACGGTACCAAAACATATAATAATCAAATAATGTGTTGTCCTTTGCCTGGTGGTCCCCTTTAAAAGAACTTTGTAACATTGCCCACATCCTCAAAACTTACTTGAAACTCTATACCTACTTTAACAATTAAAGCACGGGACAGGTTTCCGTTTTTCAAAATATGTCCATTTCGTTCAAAACCGTTACGATTGAAGTGTGTCTGTATGAATTTGCGACGGGATAATTTCATCCGTGTACAAAATAAGTAAAATGAGTAAGTGAATATCACTTTGCTTTTTTGCTGATATCTCAGCCCAAAACATCGAATTAATATGAAATGTTCAAACATTACTTTTTGCACTTATCAATAAAGTTACAAGATCCCTTTAAGGACATTCAGTCCCGGGGGGGGGGGGGGGGGGCACTCATGTATAATGTAAGACGGGTATGTGCCGCTTAAAAGAACCCCGTTTTCACACCCGATTGCCGCTCTAAAGATACCCGATTTTCAGAAATTGCCTCTGCATAGACCCCCGAAATGACTTGGCTAGGTAGTTGAGTAGCGCCAAGTTTCAAATGATATTTCTAGATTTAACGTTACTTAGGTTCTGCTTTTCCACACAAGCCCTTAATTGTACTAATTCAACAATACTGATCAATTAGTTTGGCCAATAAAGAAATCTTTGGTAATTTCCCCAAAACTGTTGTTTGGCTTTAACGCATTCGATTTTCGTACTTTTCATAGTCCAATGCCCAAGTATCATGACCAGTCCTGAACTGGGTTATTAAGATTTCTGCGATGTTACTGATCATTTTCCGTGTTATGATGTCCTTTTTGTCTGTTCGTGTTTGAAGGAATTAAAAAAATATATATATCCCTAAAAAGCAGTATTGATCAAAGTTTAGATTTGAATGCAGCAACATTTTGTGATAAGTAATGTTAGGATTACATTACACAATATAATATATCTAATTATGTTTTTTCATTTGACCTCAACACCACAGCACCATCAACTGTTCAGAACTTGACCTATACAAGTTCTGCCACAAATCTGACTTTCAAGTGGGAAGATCCTCCGTGTGAAGACATCAACGGAATATTTCAATATTATGAGTACAGGATTATCGATGAAACATCTGGTGAAAAAATTCAGGATGATGAACTAAATACTACATACGTGTCCTTCGAAAATTTATATCCTTGCTCAACTTACCGCTTCAAGGTTCGCATAGTGGCGGGTGCAGACGGCGAATGGGAAGTAATATACGCAACTACTGGTATATCAGGTTGGTGACAACTTATAACATTATCGTAATGCTTTGTAGAATAGATAGAAATATCGGTTTTCATTGACGCATAAAATATACAAGACTGTACAGTGCTAGGATTTAAATGCCTCGTGCACAAAAAAATATATATATTCATAGACGCATACATTTTACATCACAGACGGAAAATAAAAATAGTACTTAACATCAAAATTAAAATTCTACAACAGAATATATAAATGTATTTGCTATATTTTACTATAAATTAACTGCAACATAGTATACTATTTCCAAATAAAATTGCATAGAAAAAGAAGTGTAAACTGGTATATGAATAACAAAAAAGTACATCGACACCCACTGCCATGAGACATGACACCATCATAAAACATCATGCACAGTATTATAGCCCTTCCCATATAGTTTATGAGAGCCCTTCCCATCGGAAAAGAGGGCTAATCTACCAAGTACCAAGTAAGTGGGTATACATACTCCCAGGTAAACATATCCACCAACAAACAGACATCCAACTTCCAAGCATTCAAGTATAACACATATACAAATACATCAGCTATCACACAAATTAAAATAATTGACATTATATCCCTCATAAGATCGTTTTACCATTGTATTTGACAAATGATAGTTTTGGACAACACGCGCAATTCCCGCGCAATCACGTGACCGGGCTTGTTAGCAAAAATTAACATTAAAAGATCGTTACGCGTTCGTCCCATAGATCATGTGTTTTAGCAAAAATGCACACGCGATCAAATTTGTGCAGTACCAAAGACGCTTAATGGAAAGACCGACCACACTGACTGTACAATTATCCTGTACAAAGTGAATGGGCAGAGCGCGATGTACAAAATGATCACGCACTTTGATACGCAGGCTTTTCATTATGACGTCACAATAACAATGTTTACTTCGCCTGACTAAAAATAACTTCAAGAACACGTGATAAAGTTTGATGACCCCAAATTTGCATATCGCGCGTGGAATTTGTTTTGCGCACTTGGATGCGCGTACAATAATAAAGAATTAAATAAAGACAGTGCGCGGACTGAGCGCGCGTTAACATTAAAATACGCGAGTAGCCATTGCCATTTTTTCTCTACACGGTAAGATCTTTAAATTTCAAAAAATATATTTCTCACAGCTATAATTCTAAACGCAAAAACGCGATCGACAATAATTTTTAAATATTTTTAACTAAACAAAGACAAAATTAAATAAGCAAAACAATGTGTCCCCTAGGTGTACCCAACTTGGAGATAAGCTGATGTTCAATCGTCATACTAGCCTGAATTTGCCGAGTTTAAGTAAGTACGTTTTGATCCTTATTTTTGTTTAAATTAATACTAACACAGGGAACATTTGTTCAAAAAAAGCTCATCGACAATAATTTTTAAATGTTTTTTCATTAATTAAAATGAACAAGATTCAGTACTGTACCCAAACCCCTGGGTGTACCCAACTTTCTTTTAAGCTCGATTTGAATCTTCATTCTGTTTGAAGGGACATCGCTGCGCGACCGCCAGTGATCTGTCTTGTAATTCTACAGTCTTTGGCAGTACTCTATGGCGCACACGTTCTAGTCACGTGATTGACATTGCTGGTAAAAACCATCTAACACCCTGGAAGAAGAACGCCAGGACAGCTACACATCCGTGGGAGCGCTAGCATGCGTTCATTGCGTATGTGTTGCGTCTTTGTGATTGTATGCGCAAAATAACAATGACTTCAAGCGTATTAGATGCGCCGTGGTTCTGGAGGCTCATACCAAAGACTGTAGAATTACAAGACAGCTCACTGGCGGTCGCGCAGCGATGTCCCTTCAAACAGAATGAAGATTCAAATCGAGCTTAAGCCTAGAGCTTAGTAACCATATGAAATTTATTATATCACTGTATTTGTGTCATTTTTATTAATAAAAAAACATTTTAAAATTATAGACGATTGCTTTTTTTGGAAATTCAGTTCCATTCTTTAGTAAGAATTTAAAAGAAAATAAGGATCAAACTGTACTTACAAATACTCGGCAAATCAGGCTAGCATGCCGATTGAGCAACAGCTTAAGTGTCGACCTTAGTAACCTATAGGAATATGTTTTTATGTAGAATTAATATTATCCTCATGATAAGAAAAATATTTAAAAATTATAGTCGATAGCGATTTTACAATTGAAATCAAAGCTGTGAGAAACATATTTTTTAAATTTAAAGATTTGTTACCGTGTAGAGAAAAATGGCAATGGCTACTCGCGTGTTATAATGTTAATGCGCGCTCAGTCCGCGCACTGTCTTTATTTAATTCTTTATAATTGTACGCGCAAATTGTGCCCAAAGCAAATTTCACGCGCGATATGCAAATTTAGGGTCGTCAAACTTTATCACGTCATCTTGAAGTTATTTTTAGTCAGGCGAAGTAAACATTGTTATTGTGACGTCATAATGAAAAGCCTGCGTATCAAAGTGCGTGTTAATTTTGTACATCGCGCTCTGCCCATTCACGTTGTACAGGATAATTGCACAGTGGTCGGTCTTTCCATTAAGCGTCTTTGCTCATACTGGCTTCATTAATATCGATCGATTTTTATATAAAAATTTACAAGCGATTTTATGAAATATTCAAGAGATTTTCACTTATTTTGCTATAAGCTGAAAACAATTAAAGAATATTGACTGGCCTTGAGGGAGACACGGCAAATATTGCCTGAACTAGATTCATATTGCCCGAGTCGAAGACGAGGGCAATATGGATCTAGTGAGGGCAATATTTGTAGTGTAGCCCGAAAGTCCAGTCAATATTGTAATTATTAACTAATCAGACATCTCGAGCGAACATGCAATATATTAATTTAAAGGGTACAAATTGCACAATTCTTACAATTATTGAACGATGTTTAAACTTCAAGTTTTAACCAAAATGCATACATCTTGACTTCATCCCAGTTTGTAAAGAATCATTACTTAGCTAGCGCGTAACACATTGTTACGTCATAATTAGACACGCGCAAATCATTGATAAACGCGCGTATGAATTTGCGCACTCATGCTGTTAGCGCGCCTTCATCTCGGATAAATATTATTGACCGGCAAATTACACACAAAATCCCATTGACTTTTCTGAGCGGTCAATAAGATTTTGTCTATTGGTTTACTGTGTGATCATATTGACCGGCAAATTACACACAAAATCCCATTGACTTTTCTGAGCGGGCAATATGATTTGTTTTCACCCCTAGTTTTGTTGGCCTACTTAACTTGGAGGGCAATATGGTTTTAAAATTGCCCTGCTCAGATGTCTGCTATGGTTAATAATCCGTGATATTGATGAGTGATATAAAACAACTAACGAATGTGCTTGATTGTGATAGGCAATCTATTACCTCGGTGGGCTCAAAATGACTATTACCCTCAGCTACGCTTCGGGTAATAATCATTTTGAGCCCACCTCGGTAATAGATTTGACTATCACAAGAAGCACATTCGTTAGTTGTATATTAACACACACGCATGCAAACATATTGTGATGTCAATACAATTAAGGTATTGCACATATTTTAAAAAAATCCAGGTACAAATGCACAACAACCACAAGCAAACATATTCCCGATTATTCTTGAAAACATACACACATATCCACATACATATAGCTGCACATACGTTTATTTTTGTATTCATCACTTTATTGCACATTTAAAAAACATAAATAACGGGAGAAGAACTAATCCAGATCCAGGTTATGTCATATTATGGGACACGCAGGACAGAATAGGTGAATACATTACATTACAATAAATAATTATATAATTATTACAAATATTAACATTACCACAACACGACTATGATACTTAACTAGAACTAGAACTTAACTTCAATAAATTAATAATATCAGTATTCTTGGAAATTCTTTTCATATATTTCAGATTTATATAATATTTCGAGGGAGAGGAAGGATTATTATTATGAAACGAAAGTTAAGAGTTCTATTGAAAGAAAAAAAGAGAGAGGCGAGAGTATATAATGAAGGTTAGAGAGTTGAAAGTAAAAGGAGGAGACAGAACTACAGTATACAATTATAGCAATTAACAGGAGTATGAACAAATACAGCAATTAACAGGAGTATCAACAAGTATAGCAATTAACATGAGTATAAACAAGTATAACAATTACCAGGAGTATCAACAAGTATAGCAATTAACAGGAGTAAAATATTGCACTCCTAATGACTGCTATAAGCTCAGTGATTATGAATACATGTACAGTGTTTCAACAGTTCCAGATTATAGACAGAATCGGGGTTTGATTTTCAAATACTCATTATTAAATTTGTCATATGTCATTGCATTTTAAGGAAACCCGGATGAAGCTTGGGTATCCAATTACTCTGTTATAAACAATTGCAGAACTAACTAAGGATTGACAAAATGTGTATTCCTGTGATCCGATATGTCAAGTGATTGATGTGTGAAAATTCTTGTTAACCCCTTCAGGACTTCGGGCAGACGTCTATGGAGGTTTCATGTTTTAGCAAAATTAATCACCAGTCTTAAACGGGTTAAATGGATTTTTGTATGGTGATGAGTAATGAGCAAAAATGCAAAGTGATATTTGGAATCTGTTTGCCATAACTTTTTACGTAGTTGAAACGGTCCCAGGGAGAATTTCAAACTCAAATATTTCAATTATAAATATCTTTATTTTGAAAGAGAAACAAGAACAATCCAAACTAGCTGTTCCATGCTTCTAGTGTTAATACATCAATGTTTGTGAGAACTTGGACAAAACCAGCATTTATCTCAACTCCCAACGAACTAAGAGATCCACTACCAAATATTGTGCAAGAACTATATGATTAACCTTAACCTTAACTTTTCATTCATTTATCTCATAGCCCCCGCTATGCCAGCAATAACGAACATTGCTGCATTACAAGAGAACACCAATGAAACTGGCCTAAACATTACCTGGATACAACCAGATCTCAACACGATCACTTGTGAGCCAACCAACTATGTGATCCTCTACCAGCTTCTGATGAGAGACTCGTGTGAAGTTCCTTCAGAACCAACCAACATAGAGTTTGCTGGTTTGGTAGACGGTTCGACTTTCTCATTTGTCATCAGAGGCCTTCTTCCTTATTCGGAGTACAGGACCTTTGTCCGGGGAAGCACATCGGCTGGGTTCAGTCAGGCTGATCGGGGCAGTGTTGTGACTGGTCATTCGTGTAAGTGGCAGTTCAACTCATACATATGCTCTCTTTCAAGCCCACATACTGTGACTAACAAAGCATGCTTTTGTAACCAATTTCATTTTGTAGAAACAAATATTTGTATGATCCCATTATTTTTATTTGTTATTTATAAGGGGAAAACCTACGGTTAGATATGGTCCGGCTGATTCTATGATCTAGTATGGGGTGGTTTATTCGTGTAAGTGTATGTTTGATGGAATCCATGTTAAGGGATAATACAGTTTTGGTCAAACTAAATGTTGTACCTTATTATTTGAATTAGTGTCATATGTATTATCAGTGGAATATTATATAGAGCCAAAAGACAACGCCATAACAGGGGCGTCGATCCGTTTTTGCGATTGGGGGGGCGAAATTTGAAAAAAAATTCCAGAGTGACCACTGAGAGAGCTAAAAGCCCCACATTGGCATGCCCGGAAGTTTTATTATGCGCTCATTGAAAGTGTCTTGATGGCTCGAAGACCTGACTTTGGGGGGCACCCACATTTGGGGACAATAATGAGGGTCCAGGGGGCGGAGCCCCCGGAAGCTTTTAGATATCAGACAATTGCCACTCCTATCATGGGTGTTAAAATTGTATAAAATAGTGAACCTACTCGTAACGTATTTTTAAAGGGTATAGCGAGGAAAAGATTGAGCCTTGCATGAGATGGATCCACGTGATCCTGTATACTATAGAGCCATCGATATAGTCTAGGGCATTGGGCTCCCATGAAACTAAGCAAGGGCGTCAACAACTTCTCAAAAGTGATGGGGAGACATTGCGAGGAAGCGAAGCAACCGAGCGGGGAGGGTAAGGAGCTTTTGTATTTTTGGGCGTGAAATTGTGCGATTTGGTGCACACCTGAGACAGACATTTCACGTAATATGAAGTATATAAGTATGGAACCAAACATACATAATGACAAAGGGAGGGGGACAATCTCCTCCACTTTCAAATGTGGGGGCACATGATATTCCAATTTGATTTGCGTTCAGCGCGTACATGGCATATGGACCGAACTGACTGAAAGATATATTTCAGATTATTTTATTTTCTGTGACGGTGTGCTATCTATAGATGAGGGTTTAATAAACTTCGTTTGAGGTGTGCGTTCGAGAAATTACACTGCCCCTCACATTTCGAAAGGTGAGTTCCCGCAACCAAAATGAAACTTGCAATATGAGAAACTGTATGCGCGCGAAGCGCGCGGCAAAAAAGAAATTTACAGTCCTTTTCAAACTAAAAAAACGGCTATTTTGAAGATTAATTATTGATAAATGTGTCTTTTCCGTCTTTGGCATTATATCACTCGATTTTTTTCTTCCTCATTTTCGAAATTATTGGGGGGGGGGGGCGAAATGATATGTTCGCCCCCCAATATTTTCATTGGGGGGCGACCGCCCCCCCCCCCCCCCTGCGCCCCCAGGATCGACGCCCCTGCGCCATAACTATGGATAACGTACTATTATATTTGTTATACACCTGTATTAATTATTATCATTAGCAATGTTTTTCCTGTTTACATTATTTCAGATCCCACTGGAAGTCCACTGAACATCACCACCCTCACGGTCAGAAAGCGTAGCATCGAGTTCACTTGGGAGAAACCTGCATGTGGGAAACGGAATGGACCAATCACTTATTACGACTACATATTGTACGATTCAAATGGTAAATGGCAAATCCGTTATTTTGGTACCTCAAAAATGCCTAAAATCTTATTTTTGATGCTGTAAGAAGTCATTTGAATGAATTGGCAAACGGAATAGGCCATGCAGCTATTCCTGCTTTATGACTTCATTTCGTATGCTTCAAATGGTAAGTGGCAAATACGGTATTTCAGAGCTAGCTCAAGTAATAATTAAAAGTTGATTAACATGCTGCAACATGTCATTTGCATATTGGCAAACGGAATTGGCCGGGCATTTTTTACGACTACATATATGGTTGAGTAAGAAGTAATTTGAATGATGGCAAATGGAATGGGCCAGTCACTCTTTACGACTACATATTGAATGATACAAATGGTATATGGGAAATCTGTTTTGTTTCTTTATATACTTCGATCAACGCGAATTGTCGATGAAATGTGATGTCGTTTGTACGCTGAGAAATTAAATTGGCCAGTCACACTTAATGACTCTGTTTTGTATGATTGAAATGGTAAATGGCAAATCTGTTATTTTATATCTCAAGGAATGATTAAAGGGATAGTTGAGTTCTGGTAAGGAGAGTACAGTTTCGGTGAAACTGAATTTTAGTAACCAAAACCTGCATCATTACATTGCAAACTAATAGTTATAACTAGAAAGGAACACAACATTACAAATGACGTAGTAAATATCATGTTATCATTCAAAAAGAGCCGTTAAAACGTAAGAGGGCGCTCTCTAAACACTCATCGGTTTCAACCATTTTGAATAAAATATTGTGCATGTGATGCTTTGTTGAAATAGTGATTAGATAGAGAAATAACCAACAACTATTTTAATACCTATTTTGTAACTTTTTGAAAAGAGGAAGCATTTTTTTGAATTTTTAACGGATGGTTCAAAATTCTCTAATAAACCTGGGGCCCCAGGTTTATTACAAATTGTTATATTTATGGATATTTCAGCCGTCTCTGAACCGATTTTGATCAAACAAAGATGATTTTATTATTTAATATTATGCTCTTTCAAATTTTATACTCAGTTTTTCATTACCTCAAAAAAAAGATAAGTAGTCAAAACTCAACTATCCCTTTAAAAGCTTATTGTTGATAATTTAACAGGTTCTTCAAATTTTTGAAAACTGACTCCAGGCAAATCATTCTAAATGACAACTTATTTTTATTTTGTAGGATTGGAATGGTAATGGGAAAACTGGTAAACCAAATTTACAGGCCAAGCACTGTTAAATATGTTTGTTTTATTCGATTCAAAGTATACATGTGGAATACAAATTAGTTTGAACTTTCGGTACGTTTGAAGAGGGCATGCTAGGATTGTGTTTCATCCAAACAGATCATTGACCCCATTGCCTGGAAGGAACCTAGTGGGTCCTGTGTTAACTCTATGGGGATTAATGGCCAAATCTAGCAGGAAACATGTTTAGGAAGATCTTAGTTTGAAAATGTAAATTTGTTTACCTTTATATTGTACATTTTCATAAACAAATTTGCCCATTGCACATTATTCATCATCTCATAATTAAGGTGGACCAGTCGCCCACGGAAATACAACAAATCAGACGAAGGAAATCGATGATCTCATTTCCTATTCGAACTACAGCTTTGCAGTTCGAGCCGTGAACTATGATCTTTCTGGCATGTATGGACCAGAGGTTGTCGTACAGACAGATGAAGCAAGTGAGTTTGATTTTAAAAAGGCTTAAAAGGAATACATAATGAATACATAATGAATACATTACTACACATTATATTCATTTACATCATTTCTTACAACTAATACAAGGACTGCTAGTCCCTATGGACCCAATGCTAGCAGTGCATGACAGACTTCCAGACTTACTTTGATATATCATCTAGCTGCTTTGTGTATTCTTTTTGTTTAATGTATGCTTTAGTTATAAATGGGCAATTCCACGCCAAAGTGGACATTTGACCAAAAATTTTACAAGCATTTTTATGATACAAATTTGGTATCAAATCAAAGCTTAAATTCTATATTTTTGGAATTCAATGAGAAAATTTTAGTTTTACATAATTTTAGTTGTTTTTTTATAATAACTTTATAACCATAATTGAACCCCACAAATTTGACATTTTGGTGAAAAAGTGTTTTGATCCTGTGTTTGTTTAATATTTCCCCAGTTAAGCCTAAAAACCATTATTCTGACCCCTGAGATATGACCATTTCGTAAAATAGTAAATTTGTATGATTTATTTGATTTGATATGCTTCAATGACTTCTTATTTTCAGCCTATAAATATGTCCTTCCGTTACTGAAAAATCAATATTTTTAATTTTGTGGCTCACATAATTGTTAGAGAGCAGACCGATCTTCAGTGCAAAGCAAGTTCAAGTAGGCCTTCCAATTGCTAACAATTGTATTACTCATTGTTTCTTCGTTAATTAATAAATAACAAAAGAAAATGTCCTTCCGTTACCATACACATGGTAACAGATGGACAAGGTACCTCATATTACATATTATGACAAAATTTATGTTAAAAAATTGGTCTCTCATATATGAAAACCCAAAATAATGAGACAATACCTGCAATGGCCAGCTATCAGTGGCGTAGCATGGTCAGACTAGTAATTTTCTGTGTTTCAACCAATCAGATTTGTGCATTTAGAACATTTGATCTGGCTCACAATTGATTTTATCTCTTTCTGCAACAGGGCCCTTGTACCATGATGCCATTTGTCTGGATTTCTATTGTATGGGGATTAGTAGGTCTATTTAACTGTGGTGAACCAGGGTGTGAATAGGCTCTGATCATGACTTTGAATAGGTCTTTTTTTATACAATACACCCCTATAGAATTCTTGGACATGGGTGTAGGTCTAAAATAATAAAATTTTACATGAAATTTGCAAACTAAAAACAAGGCTGTAGAAAAAGCAAAAAATAACATATCTCCAATTCTTTCATATGTTGTAGAAATTATATCAAGCCAATATTTAAGCAAAACAAATTCTCAAAATTATTTGATCCACGAGGTAAAACGGAAGGTCAAAATCTAAGGTCAAAGGTTAACGTATCCAAACTCGCTCATGCATGAACACAAATGGCATAAATGGATTGCACATAACATCCCCAGTCCAATGACACCTTTACAAAATAAATTGACCCAACGGTTAATGGACAATGGCCATTTGAAAAATGGTGCCCACGCCCATTTCTTACAAAACTCCCCCATAAGAATCGACCATAGCGCCAAAACCATTGGGCGGATTGGGCTAAAACTTAAATATTTGCGCTTTTAAAGGTTGAAATATCATACATACCAAATATTAGCAAATTTGAAGGGGGCTGCGATGAAAATTTTCTTTTTAAAAGGTGATTTGACATGGAATGACCCTACTGTGTCATATCATACATTATAGTCCATTATGTCCTTCCGTTACCGAACATTGGTCCGCTTTGTGTGAAATAACTCAAATATCTGCGGACAAATTTTAATCAAAGAACAAGTAAATTCTTCTTAACCCTTCAGAGAATGAAATGTGTATCCTTAAAACATTTTGTATTATTTAATATCACAGAGTTTTAGTTAAAACTGATTTGATAACAAAACCTTGTCCATTTTGGTGTCCTTCCGTTACCGACCTCATTTGTATGCATATTCAATAATGTGCGGAGATAAAAAAATTTTAAAAAATTATGGGACGTTAAAACTGTATGTTTTGGATGTATTGTTATCAAAATAGACTGTTCTAACAACACAAGTATTTAAAAATGTCTTTCTTAAAGTTGACAATTTGTGTCTGAGTGTCCTTCGGTTACCATGGATTGACCATGAATAAGAGCCATTGGAGCATGAAATATAGTAAGAAAAAAATAGAAATGTAAATGCTTGTGATGTACATATGCTATATATGATACAAACTCATTTTAGACCACAAAAGAGATGTCTCCTTCTCATAAATGGTCTTTAAATTTCAAAATTAATTTTATTGTACAATTCCAATAGACTTTTCAGTGGTCCTTCCGTTACCGTCCTTCCGTTACCGAACACTGGAGTAATTAATTTCTCATAATTAATATACCAATGTAGATATTTTTCTTAAAAGGTGGTGTTATACTCTGTGAACATAAGGAAATTGACTAGTAGCCAACTTAACCTGATAAACCTCGTAACTTCACAGAGATTGGGTCATAACTAAAAAACTTGAAAATCCATGTCCATTTTGCCGTCCTTCCGTTACCGGCCTCATTAGTGTCCATATCTAATTTACATAATGCGGTCAAAATTTTAGAAATAGTGGAAATCAAAGGTGTCCCAACAAGGATCAAAGACATGCCATTTAGAATAAAAAATCAAAAGCAGGATCCTGGAATTATTTGTTCCAAAGTTCCAAAGTTGTGTCTGAATGTCCTTCCGTTACCGTGGAATTGCCCAAATGTCATTATATCATTTTGTGTAGTTATGATGCAAATTTCATACAGGAATAAAAACAAACAACAGGAAACAAGTCACATTTCTAGAAAGCTGAGTGTAATGATATCACATTAAAACGATTGTGAGGCATGTTGAAGAGATGATCATTAAGCCAAAAAAGGAAGGAACTTCCAACATGTTAATATTATTATAGTTTCATTTTTGAAAATCACTTTCCTTTTACAATATAATAATAATCAAAACAAAAGAAGTATACGCTTATCTATTGAAACAAAATGTAGATAATGTGGTTTAAGCCCTGCAATTGTGTTTGAACCGGAGGTGATTTAATAAACATACCAATATAATTGAAGTAAGTGTGTTATAACGTATTGTGTCCCTACTTCGTTATACGTATACAGTAATAGCTTGAAATGACGGAGCTTTACCGCCCCCCCCCCCCCCCCCTCCCACAACTACCATCCCCCACCTTGCTCACAGCCTCGGATGAATTAACCAGTCTGAACATAGAACGGCAGTCACCCAATCATGATAATGATTCATTATTACTGTCATAGTTGTTCCTTTGATTGATATAAAGGAAACTGTAAAATGTACTTGATTCTATTGTGATTATTTAAACTTGAACATGTAGCGTTTGTTATTCCTAAAACCTGGACCACCTCTTTAAATAACATTCCCCTTCTGATCGTGGAATGGGTAAAATGGGGGTAATTCCATTCATTATTAACAAAAGATTTTGTCCTTTGATTTATGAAGAAAGTTGCGATTTGAGGGTCTTATGTTCATTGTATTTTACACTTACATGTAATGCTAATTTGTGCATCCTGGAACCGGGTCTATATGTACCCCTTGCCGTGACAATCCCAGCCTCAGAACTAGATAAAACCAGCTGCCTGACCGTAGAATGATAGTCACCCAATCCCCTGGAGGGAAACTGTGTTGGTTTATTACATGTAATATATCATTTTGTCCATCAATTTATGTGTTTAAAAGTAATAGTCCTTTGACTTATTTTATAGTAACAGTGTAACACTTACATAATATGAGGGATTAAATGACTCTTTGTACTCATTTGTTTTATCCTAGAACCTGGCGCATCACTTGCTGTAGCTATCCCAGCCTCAGATGAATCCAGCCAGACCGGCGGAAAGCGTCATTCATTATTATCAACAATGTCATATTTTGTCCTTTGATTGATAAAGATGCAATCATAATTTGAGGGACTTAATGACACTTTATGCTCATTTTTGTTTTATCCTAGAACCTGGCCCACCTCTCAATGTGACGATCCCCGCCTCAGATGAGATCAGCCTGACGGTAGAATGGCAGTCGCCCAACCCACCAGAGGGGAAAGTCATCCGTTACCATATTTTCTACTGGAAGACGGAGAACGCCACCTTGTCGTCAGCTGCCAATGTAACGAGAGAATGTGATGATGGCGCCTGTACAAACATTGCAAAAGTCTTCCAATACGTCATCTCAGATTTGACCGCAGACACCAACTACTCGGTCCAGGTATGCACTTAATTAGAACAGGCCCACTGGCCCAGGGCCACTAAAAATTAGCTTTGAGCCTCATATTAAATGTATTCATTTATTCCACTGGCCCAAATGGGCAGCCTATTATTACTTGAGTTGTAATGTTTTCTTTGTTTGGGGCCACCAGATTCAGGTTTTGGTCCAATGGAATTTGGAGAATCTTGTTTTTACTTGCCTGACTGTGACACAAGACAAAAAAGGGTTAACTACTAGCATTATGGGTATGAGAATGGTCAAAGGGGACCACCTCGCAAAGAACAACACAGGGTTATATGTTTTACATTTCATGACATTACTATGATGATGAAAACTAAATTCATACCTGTTTTAGCAGCCACTTGTCTATAAATGCCAACCTGTCTGTATTTGCACAACCCAACATGATCCCCTGCTGAGACAAAACATTATTGTACTTATATACAGAGGTCTCCAATGGTTACTTCCCTATTTCTCATATCAGGTTGTCACTTTCCAAAGGTTACAATGTATTATATCTAATTTATACACTGTACTGTCACACCTGTCTATAAAGACCATTCATGGGAAGCAGAAAATGTTGTCTTTATAGACAAATTTATCTCCATACATATTGATTCTTATGAAGTAATGAAAACTGGGGGTGTTTCACAAAGATCCTAAGTTGAACTTAACTCTCAGTTGGACTTAACAAGTATGGAAAGCCATTTGTAGCCTTGGAATAAAATTATTCATAAGCAAACATGCAAGTATCTTAGACTTTTCATAAATTCTACATGAAAGAACATGAAATCTCCTTGATAATAGAAAAATATTGATGATTTGAAACAACATTTTATGCCTTTATAAAGGACTTTCACAAAGAAGAATTCAATGCAACTAATGGCTTTCCATAATTTTTAAGTCCAGCTTAGAGTTAAGTTCAACTTAGGATCTTTTTGAAACACCCCCAAGTCTTTATGATCAGATAGTCTTTGTAGGCGAGTTACATTGACATGCAACATGTTTCCTTGGAAGTCAAGGAAACTGATCTCTTTTAAGCAGATGGTCTTTATAATCAGGTGGTCACTTGTACAGGCTAAATGTATTTCCAAGTGTTGTCTCTTTTTTGTAACAGGTTGCTGCAGAATCCATTATTGGCATTGGTAATGAAAGTCCGCGTCTTCCTCTCATCCAACTGACATCAGAAGGACGTATGTAAATTTTGATTTGATTTGATTTAATGTATTTCATTTGATTTCAACATAATTATAATCTTATAAATGCATATAATTATACAAACGATAAAGAAATCCATTCACCCTAAAAAGGCCGGGCTATTTGAGGTCTTCCTACGGCCGGGGGGGGGGGCATTATGCCCCCCCCCCCCCCCCCTCCCCCCTTAAGATCTCGGCCGCGGAGCGGCCGATCGCCGTGAAAAATTGCACGCATGATAAATGAAGTGTATAGAATACAATGGTTATTTAAATTTTTTAATTTATTAATTTGCATATTTATGGTAATTTATGCAAATAAGGTCATAAAATTCATATTTTTACCCATAAATCATATATTCTTCATAATTAATTTCTGGTTTTCACTACATATATTCTTTAGAGCATTTGGAATAATAATACGACAAACAAATTTGGAAGAGCCAGGTTCTTCCTTATGTTTTCTATTGTTTTTATAATTTCTTTTGTATTTCATTGTTATTTTTTTACTTATGTATTTTATTGTTTTTGTTGTTTATTTTATTTCTAACTATACTTCAACTGTTTTAAACCCCAAAACAAACATATAAGATGTAAACAAGACCAAATAACCAATGATATACCTCCTTTTACGAAAACTGATATTTCCATATGTTTTGTACATAAATCACGAAATTGAGCGATTTTCGGGCTGACATGCATAGACAAAAGGTCACGTGACTTCGTAACGGTAGGTCCGATTTTTAAAAAAATTGTTTTAAAATATGCGCAAGACCCCCCCCCCCCCCCCCCCCCCCCAAAAAAAAAAAGAAAGTTACTAAGCAGCGGCGCGTCATCTTACCGCGTGTTGGAGAAATAACAAAAATAGCGGAGGGGGTGGGCATTATGGCCCCCCGGCCTTATTAGGGTTAAACAAAACTGAATAATTAGGAACAACAGCTTAATATTATGATCATGTGTGGGACCATCCCTGTATTAAAGCGTTGTTAAAAGAATTGATTGTTCCTGAAACAAATCTAAATATGTTACAAACTCTCAAACATGCTTGACCTCTTTTTATCAAGATGTGTAACTTTAATGATACAATCATTCAACAGTTTACATTCATGTACGTGTAGGGAAACACACTAATACAATTGGGTATTTATTATAATTGAGACATTCTTTTTAACTGAATATTTAAACTATTTACAACACTAGCAAATTACCCGTCACCAGATCTTTGAGTAAGGAAATGTATGTTGTATATAAATTTATTTTTATTTATTCATTTATTTTTTTTAATCTGTCTTGTAAAAAATTGGGTCAATTAAAGGGAAAGTTGAGTTTTGGTAGAGAGGGCGCTACACATGATATTTTTTTTGGCAAAACTGAGTGTAAAATTTGAAAGAGCATAATATTTTAATGACAGAATAAAGTTTATTTGATGAAAATCGGTTCAGAAACGGCTGAAATATCCATAAATATAACAATTTGTAATAAACCTGGGGCCCCAGGTTTATTAGAGAATTTTGAACCAGCCGTTAAAAATTCAAAAAAATACTTCCCCTTTTCGAAAAATTTCAAAAGAAGTTTTGTAATGTTTGTTGATTATCTCTCTATCTAATCATTATTTTTACTAACCTTCACATGCATGACATTTTATTTAAAATGGTTTAAATCAATGAGTTTTAAGAGAGCGCCCTCTTACGTTTTAATGGCTCTTTTTGAATGATAACATAATTTTACTACGTCATTTGGAATTTTGTGTTTCTTTCTAGTTATAACTATTAGTTTTTTAATGTAATGATGTAGGTTTTGGTTACTAAAATTAAATTTCACTAAAACTGTACTCTCCTTACCAGAACTCATCTATCCCTTTAATGGAATAACATAATTTATGCAGTCTTACCCGGATTTTGAGGTTTGCTGAAGACGGGAGATGGCTTGAAAAACAACAATTCGCAAGCAAATTACGATAGTCTTAATTCAGGCGCACACAGCGGCACACGTGTTATTTCCGATTTGACAGGCATACGATAATGTGCGTAAGTAATTTACAACGTATCGATTCCAGGCTGAACAAAGACTACATAATGAAAGGTCATTTCAGCAACACACTTTTCACGGTACTTCCGTCGCAAGCATGTGCGATGATCAGCGCTCGACGCGACTGCATGGCAAATGAACGTGGAATATTGGCCGATTCATAACTGACCACTGGTCAAACTGACCCCGACCTGACCCAGACCACAAACCTCTATGGGTCATCACCAATCACTACCCAAAGTTTGATGTTGGTGCCTCAATGCACTACGAAATGCATAGATGGACAGACAGACAGACAGACAGACATACAGACAGACAGACAGACATACGTAATCGGCTACTTTAGTATAGTAGAATTCTCCCTGCATATAGATTAAGAAAAAAGTTAAAATTGTATTTCATTCAAAATGACGAGAATGTAGAGGAAAATTAATAAACTCATGCATCTATAGTAAAAATGGATTGAATAAATGTTGCTTTAGTGCTAAGATGTATATACATGTACATTGATAAAGTTTACTATTAACTCTTTGCCAACTAGATTTTGAAATGTCCATAGACTTTCTACACGACTAACCATGCAGGTTCCAGTATGCAATGGACACAAGTGTAATATTTAGTCGTATTCTCTGCTAAGATTGAGTTAATACTAATAATGATATATAGCATTTATAGTGCGCCATCTATCTAATACATTATTCACAGGCGCAGAGGGTTAGAATTATCATAATTTTAACAGAAAAAAGGGCTACTTAAACGCCAATCTAAACCAGTATGTTTTAAGACTGGATTTTAAAACATCTAATGACTTTATATTCCGTAAATTCAAAGGCAAATTGTTCCACAGTAATGGTGCACAAGAATGAAAAGACTTTTCACCAGCCCCCAACCTGACTATACGAGGGATCTGCATGCTGCTACCCTAAGATCTTAGCTGTCTTGAAGGAATATATTCAAAAATACAATCTTGAAGATATTGGGGGCAAGGCCATTGATGATCTTCCACGTCAATAACAGAATCTTGTATTTAACACGCTCACGAACCGGCAGCCAATGCAGCTCTCGGAAAATAGGTGTAATGTGAGAGAATTTTGAAGTCCTACTAAGAACACGGGCAGCAGCATTCTGAACCCTTTGTAATTTGGTCAACTGACCAGCAGCTACACCGTACAATAGGGCATTACCATAATCCAACCGAGACACCACATACGAATGAATCACCGAAGCCACAACCCTATCAGAAAAAGATTTTCTTATGCTACTGATATTACGAATGTGATAATACACCGTGTCTCAGATAAAACGAAACCGGGTTTCATGGCAGAAATTTTCTGTCATAATGAATAATTTCCTTGATGATATATATATGTCTGAAAAGCTCTGTGTCTCTTCTTTCATTTGATGTACAACTTATGGCACATAATTCAAGCATGACTGAATTAGAACAATGGAAAGTGGTGTTACCAATATTCCATTTGCACGCATAAATTTTAAGTTTGGGTGAGTTTTAAGGGTTGTAAACGTACTTATTTTTAAAAAGGACAAACACCACATGAAAGTTCATATTTGTATCTTTTACATGACACCTCATGCTAAAAAAATTAATGATTTATGCCAGAGAACGAGTACAATGAAACCATGCCTGATTTCTGCCCAAATGAGTGAAAGTTGAGTAAGAAGTCGCTCACCTTTCCTGACAATGGACTTTGATGCATGAGTGAATTTACACAAACATGGGGATCAGGGAAACCATGGGAAACAGGCTAGATCATGAAAATTACCCATTTGGGCTGAAATCAAGCATGATTTCATTGTACTCGTTCTCTGGCATATACAATTTATTTTTTAATCATGAGGTGTCAGATAAAAGATAAAATTATGAATTTTCATGCGGTGTCTGTCCTTTTTCAAAAGAAGTACGTTTACTACTCTTAAAACTCTCCCCAAAACCTCACCCAAACTTGCAATTTCTGCGCGCAAATCGAATTTTGGTAACACCTCTTTCCATTGTTCTAATTCAGTCTTGCGTGAATTATGTGCCATAAGTTGTACATCAAATGAAAGAAGAGACACAGAGCTTTTCAGACATATATATATCATCAAAGAAATTATTCATTATGACAGAAAATTTCTGCCATGAAACCCGGTTTCGTTTTTTCTGGGACAGTCTGTATGCGGCTCGACAAGTAACACCTGATGTTGCTTATCCTTGTTTTCAGTGCCCAGTGCACCCATCGATGTGAGTGTATCTCAAATCACCAAGGCATCTATGACTATATCTTGGAGACAGCCGGTATACCCAAGTGGCGTGATCGTCGGTTACAAGGTATTATTATATATGTTAACTTATTATTCACCTAAGGATTTACAATGTATGATGGTGACATCAAACTTTGGGCACCGTATTGATATAGCCTCGATTAGAACAGAATGAATAACTTCTTGCACGTGGTTATATGTCACGTTTATGGTCATTATTACCTGTTCCCTTCTATATTTTGCAATCCCAATACAGTTTATACAGGGCCCACCAGGTTCCCGTATATACAATGGGTTCATCTTGACGTAGTGTAAAATTAACCCATTCAGGATATTGATCCAAAAAGTACATTTCCTGGGGTCTATGGACAATGCATATAATATCAAAATCAATATTTTTAGTAATGAGTTAAGTGCATAGATATCACCTTCCAATAACCTATAGAAATAATAATAATAATAAATCATTTATAGAGCGCGGAAACTATGTGTATATATTCTACCGCGCATATTAATATTAATACCCATGGTCATCAGGTACATTTCAAACCCACACAATGATATTGCATACTTTCTCAACTCCCCAGGGAGCATACTAGCCGTGCTGCCACTGATGATGGCGCAAAGGCTAATTAACACCCGACCTTGGTACCCATGTATACACCTGGGTAGAGAGCAGCAACTGTGGATACATTGTCTTGCTGAAGGACAAAGGCAGTGGGCAGGGTTCGAACTCGGGATCTCATGATCGGAAAGCGCGCTCTCTACCGATCTTGCCACACTACATCCAGAAACACTGTACTTTAAGCATAAAAATGCATCATGCTTTACTTCTAAATTTATTTTTCAGATAGCGTACAAAGTCATACGCAGACCTTACGACAGCAGCTTTGTTGCCGAGGCGAACTTTAATGAGCGTGATGTCGAGGGAAACCAGTTGAGTTATACATTTACGAGTCTTGATCCGGCAACAGAATATGAAGGGTACGTTCTTGCAGCCACGAAGATCGGGAATGGAGAGTCAAGCGAACACGTCAGAGCTGTGACCGAACCTCCGGCACCGGAAGGTATATATTGAACAAACCCTCACAATAACTTTGTTCCCTACTTACTAGTTTGGGCTTGTAAACACAGGACTTGAAATGTTTTACTTGCCCTAAAAGAGAATTTACTTGCTCCCCCTAAAAAAAGAAACAAACAACAACAATGTTGAACAAGAACAGTTATATACGTAGCTCGATATGCTTTTTTCATTTGTTTTTCTTCTTTTCCATTTTCTCTCATGGTAGAACAGAAATGTTAGTTGTCCAATTTGGCAACCAGACTACATCGAGACCATTAATTAAAGTTCATTCCTCCGGTAGTTAACCTGTTACCTGCTGTACCTGGTGTAGTCAAGGGGCTAACATTTATATATATGTTTCCATTCACACAGACCTCCCAGTGCCAGATATTCCTGTGATCCAGCTCTCTCTAGATAATACACCATCTATCCAATTCAACACAGTGGACTCTCCATTTGTAACGTAAGAAGAAATCTTTTTAATATATGAACATGCTGTTAAATTAAGATACATTAAAACTTGCTTAATTATCAGCCACCTGCTTGAACGATGTAGTTATAGTCTCAACTTTCGAACCCTAACATAATCTTCATTAGAGTCATTACAAAACACGCACATATATATATTGTAAATGCATGATAAAGGAACACAGTGGGGCAAAGAAGATTAACACATTTGTGATATTAGTAATGAAAAGAAATAAAACCAAATGATGGCATTAAAGAAAATATCTCCAGGTTACAGGCACAAACTGTATAAAAGGGATTTGTAATAGATTGTATGTTTGCTCTTCACCGATGTAGCCGGGAGTTTGATTTGTTTGTTTTTCTCAATTATTATTGTGTGTGCTTTTTTTATCATTCTTATAGCCCTGTACTAATGACTATTTTCCAATTACTTAGAAAACATCATGGTCAATCATTCTTGTACTAAAGTTGTAGTCGTATGCACACTTATTTTCATTTTTTTATTTTTTATTGAGCAGTCACGTGCTTGTGAGAGTTGACCGAAAGAACCTGGCGAACAGACGCCGGCGTGATTCGGAGATCGGCTCGTTTCAAGACAACCCAAACTCCTACATCGCAGCCAGAGTGAGTAAGGATGATCTGCCACTGCAACTGACGGTGGGGGACAATCAGACCTACGGGGGGTACTACAACGCACCCCTGGAAGAGGATGTAGAGTACCTCATTAGGACAGGTGTTGCGAGTGACACTGGTGAAATGGTAAGGTTGATTGAATATACCGTAGAACACCATCGTCAAGCACCTCCCAATCACCTATATGCATCTTGATTTTAAAGAGCGCCCGCTCTCTGTCCAAACGGGAAACTTTAATCAAGAATGCAAATAATGGTGAGGAATATTCATGAGGATAATAATGGAGGTGAATCTCATGGAAACGTATTTAAAAGCAAGATGCGTAAAGGTGCTTGGAGGTGCTTGACGATGGTGTTCTACGGTATATTTGTTTATGTTGTGCATTGTAAAATAGTGAGGTTGATGGAATGTATATATGTTTATGTTGTGCATCCTAAAATGAATACGCTCTTTCAATTGATAGACCCAACATGTTTATCAGCTGTATTCTTTTATTTGTTGTAGATGTTATATATTTGGTGTGTTTTGCATTTTAGTTGTACATGTTACAATCAAAAGTAAATTGGGTACTACAACGCATTCTTTTAGGAGGGTGTGGAGAACTGTATATCATTAGCATGGTTGTTATGGGTGACACTGAAGAAAAGATATTCAGAATGAGATAATTTGGTTTTATTTGGTTTGTGATACTTTGTACGTATGTTTTTTTCCCCTTGATATTATTGTTGTATTGATGTATAGATTGTATTTGTAGTTATGTGATACCTTGGTAACAGGGCTATATCAGTCAAATTTAGTATTATAGTTAATTATTTTAGTTTGATTTCATTTTAATGTAGTTTAAAGATATTTTGAATGAAGAAGAGATTCACATATTAATAAATCAATGTGTGCCTTTCTTTGCACCAGCAATCAACTGTTTTTGGAGAACCAGCAGAGTACAAGAACGGTAAGATATATAATACTCTATATCTTGATGTTTTCTTAAAATTGATTTTATGTCCGATTCTCATGATCAAAAGGATTAAGCATGGTGCGTTGAAGTCCATATAGAGCCTCTATATAAAACGATGTTTTAAAATCAATAACTAGAAATAATAAATTATTATTTTTTTTTTTTACAAATTCTGTTTTAACTCCATTATCTTCACTCTCACTAATACATTGACAAGATCGTTGAGAGATAGAGAGAAAATATATAAGTTGGGGACATGATATTTTTTTGCAATAAACCCTTCTACCTTCCATTTTCCTAGATATAAGTACGAGATACATCAAATATCACAATTAATGAGTTTCCATAATTGTAAGTCGTTAAAAAAGATTTTAACCTGTTAAATACTAGAATCCCCATATAGTTAGTACAGGGCTCACCAGGTTCCCCATAAACAATTGGTTAAGTTCAAATTAAAGTCTTTGTGAAATACTCCTCCCTAATTCTGTGAAGTAGATGTAGTTATAACTTAGAACCTTCAAAAACAAGAGATAGTTAAACTATATTGGATTTTCATTTACAGAAATCAAAAAGCCAAACTCCCTACCCATCATCGTTGGGATCTTAATAGCCATCGTGTTGCTATTTGCTGTGGTAGCTGCATTTGTGTACGTAAGGTAAGTGTATATGCATTTTAAAATAGTATAAGTGGGATAAAATGGATTTGTCTTCTTATTATTATTATTATTATTATTATCATAAAAGCAGTATAAAAGCAGTTGTCTGCTATTGTGTGAGATAAGCAATTTGTGTTATTTGCCAGCTCTTTTCTTTCGAATGAATTGTTGATTTCTTGTTTAATAATGCATACATGCATAGTTTGGTTTGTTTGGATACATTTGGACACATTTACATATTATGTACAGTATGCCTGAAGGATGATAAAAAGAGCATAGTTTATGTAAAATGCTTACATTAACTTTATGATAAATGCATCAACTTCGTTTGCAGTTGTTAGATTATAACACAATGCCATTAATTATAGTTGTAATACAGAAATGGAGTTGACACAAATTTTGTGTTTAAATCCGTTAAAGCAAGTTAATATACTAACATTTTAACTGAAAAATTAATATACAAGACGTAATCATAATGATCTTCATAATATGCCTTAAGTTTTCTTCCTCGATATTCATTTAGGTATAATATGCATTCCTTACAAAAGATCGAAGCCTTATAAGTTGTGCGACAGGTTATACATGGGATATTGATAAATGCCCACTTTCTTTTGCCTAGATACTGGAGAGACAATAAATCAGATGTTATCAGCCGTAGTTTTAGCAGACATCGCCACAAATCACCAGTCAACAGAAATAGGTATGTTATCCTTTAATGTCCTGCATCGTATAGATATCAAGGTTTTTAGACTTTACTGTATGTGCGATAGTTGACAGCAGGGCTCAATTTGTGATTTGTGTATAAATCATATGGAAAGCATGTTTATTTCCATTAAAGTAAAGCAGACCGTTATTTTTCTTCTAATCACTGTAATTGATTATAATATGTAGGCTAGTAATGGTTAGCGAGTGGTCGTTAATTTATTTTCTTGAGGGGAAAAACAAACAATACTAGGAACTAGGATATACATTATAAATTCCTCAAAATAAAGAAATAAAGGACAATTTTAGCCATTACAACTTATAAGGATATGGTCATGTGTCATGAACTCGCCTCCCAAATACGGTGGCACCGTTACATTTTGGGATTTTTTGCTCACATTTTCTTAATTTTTTTCAAAACTACAAAACCTTTCCTAACAAATTTGGTATCATTTTAAAGAACTACCAGAATGCTATCTGTATGCAAAGTTTCAAAGGTATGCCTCTTTACAAAATGGAGATACAGCTATTTGAAGGTTGGAGCAAGAGGGTGGCACAGGAAGCGGCGCCGCAGGAAGCGGCGCCCGTGTACAAAGTCTATGGGAAAATGCCTCTCAAAGTGCAATTTTCCCTAAAACGTCAATAACTTTGTGAAAACTGGATGTATAGCAATAATGTTGGAATCAAATGAAAGCTAAAACATTGAACTACAATGTCAAATGATTGAAAAGTGTCTTTGCCAACTCAAATTTTTATTAAATCAACACAAACAAAGAAAATTGGGGGTTTCCTGTACAGACTCAATGGGGGCACAATCTTGACCGATACATTTGGTGAATTCTTGGTAAAAACGTTAATATCTAAAAAAAATTGAAGGTTTCAGAAAACAAATTTGGTATCAAATAAAAGCTTACTTATCAAACTGTATTATGGCTCATCATATTTAGGCTTTACTCTATATTCCATTCATCTAGTGACTCCTACTTACTGAAAATTAATGATTATTTAAAAAATGTTAAAATAAAGTATGAATGAAAAAATCTCTTGTAAAATAATAATTTACCCCATACAATATTATATTGCTGTAAAGGTCTAAGTCTGCTCTGCAAGAAAACATTATAATTTCTTGACTAGAGCTACTTTAGAAAAAGTTATCAGGAAATTATTGACCTCTAAAACGGTAAACAAAATTTCATGTTTTGGTTAATATGAATAATTACCTGTACACCCAGCGTTAATTCTGAGTGCATATTTGGGTTCCTTGGAAAATTTCCTTTCAGATAATGTATAGTTTTGATAGGGTAGGGGGTCTTCCTCAGAAAATATTTGCCCTCAACTGTAACATTGTCCCGCAGAAGCCCAAAATGGCATGTAACGCAAAAGGAGGCGACCTCACGACGCATGACCATATACATTAATATTGGTTCTTTCTGAAAAAAACACGTTTGTGATGTTTTCGCTTGGTGTTGAATCCATGCGAGAGCACACTAAGTAAGGACTTCTGAATAATAATCCTTGCCCTCCAAGTGTCCGCATTCTTGTGATAGTTTGATTATAAAATGCATTTTTGTTGTCCTCATATGGCCAGATAAGCATCTATGTAGAAAGTCTATAGGAATATCACATATCAGAGACTCAAAGGGAACAGGTTAAGACTGAATTATGCAACTTCATGTATAACTCTTTTCATTTGGTATTTCAACAATATTTCTTCATTTTCAAGGCTGTACAGCATGTTGATTTGCACATCTACTAACCTCAACCAGTACTTAAGTATATCTTTAAAGGAACTTAGTAACATTATCCAAACCCTCAACAATTACTTGAAACTACAATACCTTATGATATTCATTATTAACAAAAAAAAGCACGGGTTTCACGGTTTCGGTTTTTCAAATTTCCATTTCGTTCAAAACATAGTTACAATTGAAGTGTTCAGATGTTAAAATGTCCACGGGATAATTTAAGCCATTTACAAAGTAAGTGCAATGAGTTAGTGCATATCACTTTGCACTTTTGCTCATACCTCAGCCAAAGAAAATCCAATTACAGTGAAATGTTCACACATTTCTTTGTGGACATATCAGACCATACTAATACACAATTTATTTATCAACCATTACTTTTTGGACTTTTGTCAACAAAGTTTAGTAGATCATTTTAAAGACTTTAATGCTGAAAGGAGCTTAATCAAGTCATGAAGAATATGTTATTTTTGAAATTATCTTATAAGCTACAAACACAATTTAATAGATGAAGTAGCATCTTTTCTTTGTCATTTTGTTGTTTCTTAGGGATACAGAAGGCGTACCGCTGCACCAAGTACCAGTATTTAGTAAGTATTTAACTAAATTTGAAGACGAACATAATTAAACGATACAGTAATTTGATTTGATGATTTGACATACTATATAACGTGTTATTCTTGTTCGCGATATTTTCGTCTTAACTCACCATTTTTGCTTCAAAACAAGGCGAATATCAGTTGCTTTTTAGCAGGTATTGTGTTTATACTTAACATCTACAATAAATAAGATTGATGCCAACTAAAGTTTTAAAAAGTAAGATACTGGGAACGTACTGTCTCGATGAAATAAATCTTTGCGAGCCGATTGAAAACCATTTTTATTTGCCACACGCGCATGATACTAATTGAGTGTACGGCACTCTGATGCGTATGTTATGGTTGCTATCGCTAGCACTGTATGTCGCAGCGGAATAGTCGCGGACGACTCGGTGCACCTCCATACAAGTCCCTTTAATATTAAACTTTAGTCTCATCTGTAGGTGGTCAGTGGAGCCAGACACATTTTTTTCGGAATGACATGCAAAGACAAAAGGTCTGAAACGGTCTGTCCGATTTTCGTTAAAATTTCTTTTAAAAGATGCGCAAGACTCAAGCGAAAAAAGACACATTTCCAATTAGAAAAATTGCCGAAGTGGGGCATAAAGGCCCCGGCCTTATTAGGGTTAAACAATGCATATCCGTCACTGAAAAATGGAGGCACCCTCCAGAGAATGAACGATGCCCTTTGTGACCACTAAGTGATTCAGGGGAAGAACTTTTAACATCCACCTTATACTCTTGCAAAATAGTTTATTTCTGTAGCGCTCTCCTAGCCACAACTGTTCTGTCCCTTTAAACCATGCAGATCCGGCACTGAACAATGGAGGCACTCTCCAGAGTATGAACATGCCGTCCGACGATGCCCTCTGCGACGACCAAGTGATCCATGGCGAGGGTGGGGCACCGATTTACGGCAATCTTCCACAGTTTGAGGGGCCACACCGACCCATTCCCCTTGACCAACTTGTCAAGTACGTCACCAACAAGAAAGTCAGCATCAATGCAGGATTCAAACAAGATTACGAGGTATGTATTTACAAGAAAGTTTTTAGAAAGTCTATAGAAATATAGATATATAGATGTATCAATATTGCAGACTTCAATCAAGACTATGTGGTAGTTAAATGTATGCAGGAAAGTCTATAGAAAAGTGAAATATTGATAGATGGATTAATCAATGCAGGATTCAAGCGACAATGTAAACATGACTTTTCTGCTAGTGCAACATATGTTTAGTAACAATTTGGGAAGGAGAAAATAAGGTTATTATTATTATAATACCTGTAATTGCATTTTAAAACCCTTACCTACAATATAGTGTATTTCATATAGCGTTCATACACTACATCAGGTTTCGATAGTCATTTGTAAAAAGTCCTTTGAAACATGCAATACTTGACATCCTCGTTTTTATCTACTGATTACACTCTACTGTCATATTTATAATGCGCATATCACATTTATCCCTATGCATTTGTCTAACTAACATTTTATTGATATATAAATTCAAATATCTTCCTCCTTTTATTTTTGTCAGACGATTCCTATGGGACAACTCCATCCTTGGGACATTGCGAAGAAACCACAAAACAAAACGAAGAACAGATACGTCAACATTGTGGCCTGTAAGGTTCTATTCTTTAAAGTCATCCATGATACCTGCGCCTTAAATCATAAACCAATATCATTGTTATATTCTTCGGAATAATTTTCTGTTTAATAATTTCATAGAAGACACATACTGTCTACCTAGTGGAAAAGGTGAACATTCATGTCACATTTTATCACTAACTGCGCATTGATTTAGACTACAATGAAAAGCATTCCAGAATAATTTTACAATTAAATCATAAATATCTTCATAATTAGGGAGATCTTTGAAAAATCGAAACCCGTTTCATTCTCTTGTTACCATAAGCCAATCAACAAAGAACAACATATATGTTGATACTCTTAAATGATTTTGGTTGTATTTGTTTTATGGATCACTCTAAAGAGGAAAATTCAATTAAAGAGCTTCCATTTGTTTATTGATGTAATTGATGATAATGTTTTATATTGCTATTTATGTTGTTTTATGTTATCAATAAATTGCTATAAAGACAAAAAGTAAGTTCGTTTTATATTAACAGGTCTGAGGTTGTATGTTATACTTCTTTAACTTTCATTGTAACACTGTTTGAATTAGTTTATCTGTTGTACATTTTGTTAGGTGTTATGGAAATTTATTTTAGAGTTATATTATAGAGAATGGAGCTGAGAGATCGTGATAACAAAAACACATTTTAAGTTTCAAATATCCGCTTTGCAACAACATTGCAATATGAACTCTCTTCGAATAAACTCACCGCCATACATTCCTGATAAGTACTTTTTAAGAACACTAATTAAGTACTTCTTGTATCATTTGATAAAGACAATCATTCTACTGGAAATCCTTAAACATGAAGATATGGACACCATATTTTATGATTTAAAATTTCTTTTTCATTAACCAATACCAACCAATATTGTATGTATTAACAATGTTTATAATGTAGTTAACGTGTAACTTACATTCTTTTTTATATATGTGACCAGCTACATAAAAACCTTCCACTTGTTGGCAAAATCAAATTATCATAAGTTTTTATTTTATACCTATTTTAAGTCATTCGGATAATAATTAGCAGAGTTATGATAATTTGTATATCTCATAATGCGTAAAGTTGAACCTGAGATATTGACGTTCCTAATATGATAATCACTATTAAAACCATGCAGAATTTTTTCACAAAATCTTAAATAACTAGACTATTTTAAATTGATTTATTTTGCAATATAAAAAGCAATAAGTTATCTTGCTAGTTATGTCAAAATGTTCATTTTGCCACTGGCACCAATTTTCAACTTTGGAAGCCCATTACTGCAAAACCTGATTACCGACAAGTGGTGGGTTTTTCTATAGCCAGTCACATATTTTGTTTATAAAGATGATCATTCCAGGGTGCTTTAACCAATTCAATGTTGCCATTCTTTCACATTGTATATAATTAATGCTCATGTAACTTACATGTTTGGTTGATAATGTTTTTTTTTTGGCCTTTGTTGATAAAGATGATCATTCCAGGGTGCTTTAACCAATACAATGTTGCCATTCTTTCACATCGTATATAATTAATGCTCATGTAACTTACATGTTCGGTTGATAATGTGTTTTTTTTTGGCCTTTGTTGATTAAGATGACCATTCCAGGGTGCTGCTCACCCCGCAAGGCAATGACCCTCACTCTGACTACGTCAACGCTTCCTTCATTGATGTGAGTAACCGTGGTAACAATATAATTGCATAATCAAGCATATGAAATAACGAATCATTTGGGGGGGGGGGGGGTGGGGCATGTTTTGGTGGATTTTATTTCATACATCTGTCAATTAAATGTCTTTATTTTTGTGTGTATATAATATGTATATCAATGTATTTTTGTTTTGTTTTAAACTGCATTGTTTAATTACTAGTAGTAAGTTTTCCAAAAAAAAATATTTCCCCTTTCCGGTGTGACATAATATGAATTTAGTTAAATTTTCCATTGAATATAAACTAGGGCCTTTGTTCATTAACCTTAATTACCTTTGAATGTAGTTTGATGCTTACATATTATGTCATTGTATTAGGGGGAGGGAACAAAGCATTATATCCCATTGAAAGAACTCTAGACATTGACAATTAATGTTTATAATAATGATATTACAATATATCATTATAACAAGCATTAATGGTCAATGTCTAAAATTGGATATTTAACTATTTTCCTTGTATCCTTTATCCATTTTCAGGGTTATAATGACCCACAGAAGTACATCGCATCACAAGGTATATACTGTTTTTTATTCTTAACCCATTCAAAACTGATATATTTTGCTATGACATGCATTCTCCATAGACCCCTGCGCAATTATTTTCGGGACCAGTTCTAAATGGATTAATATGTACATAAATTATTGTTATATAATGCTTTAAAATATTTCATGTTTGTTATCTAATATGAAAAGATGAAATTCAATTAAATAGTATTTATACACATTCAGGTCACTGTCCCCTCATGAATGCAATTTTTAATCAAAGAAGAATAATGAAACAAAGTGATTTATTTTCCTTTGGCAGGAATATTTTGTCAAGCTGTCTGCTTATGATGGTGGGCCTGCTGAATGTATTTACTTTATACTAAATTTGTACTGATTACACTAGTATTTTATTCATTTTTGTTTTAAACTCTATAAATCAGGATGCTGGAAAATTCGAATTAGCACATTTTGTTTGCATTAATTTCGTTGAATAAATGCAGGACTAATGCATATTTGCTAGAAAAAGTAAGCAAGTGAAAACAAGTTCACATCATCATTAGATATACATATACATAAATTACAAATAATAGAGTGCCCAAGTTGCTCCCTTGAGGCACGCCACACTTGACTTCACCCATTGTTGACTGTACCCCATCAAGAACATATGACGGTCAAGAAGATAATCTTGTATCCATTTCCAGGCATTACCATTGATCCCCATTCTTTTCAATTTAAGCAACAATATATCGTGGTCCACTGTATCGAAAGCCTTTCGCAAGTCCAACGCTATTATACCAACAAAATTACCCCTATCTAAGCTGTCTAGCCAGCTCTCTGTTACATTCAATAGGGCTGTCATAGTAGAATGTTTCGGTCGAAAACCTGATTGATAATTTGACAAAAGTGAATTACTAGTGACATAGTCATATAATTGACGAGAAATGAGTTTTTCATAAAATTTTAGCAAAAACTGGCAATACACTTATAGGTCTATAATTTCCGAATTCATTTTTTTCCACCTTTAAAAATTGGAGTTACTCTGGAAATCTTTAATCCTGCTGGCACCAATCCTTGCTGTATTGATAAGTTAAATATATGTGTAATCGGTTGTACTCTAATATGAGCAATTGGCTCCTCATACAGGAAATGCATAGAAAATTCTTGATATAATATTCTTTGTATTTCCAGGACCAAACATAGCCTCGGTGAAGGACTTCTGGCGGATGGTGTGGGAGTATGAGATTGGCAAGATTGTCATGCTCACCAATCTGACTGAAGGGGAAAAGGTAAGCGCGGCATCTAACATTGCTATTGCAGTCAAATGATGATGATAATAATAATAATAGCTTTGATTTATATAGCGCCCAAAGCCCGTCTGGTTTTCAGTCGGATCGGCTCTATGTGCGTTGCCTGTGTGCGTTTCACCTTCTCCCGGGTCCCCATTTATACACCTGGCCCAGGTAGAGAGCAGCAATTGTGGATAAATTTTCTTGCTGAAGGACAAACGCGGTGGACAGGGTTTGAACTCGAGATCTCACGATTGGAAAGCGCGCGCTCTTCCGATCTTGCCACACCACATCCAAATCTCTGTGTATAGTGACCGCCTAAGGGAAACAAGAAAAGTGGCCACTGTAGAAAGATAACCTTTATAGTCAGGTTCCATAACATTGCTTTTCTTTTCAGAGGCAGATGGCTGCTTTAGCCTTGTGAATGCTAATACAGGTTTGACTGAACATTTATACATGGCAAATGTTTATTGCTCAATTATCATGTATTTATTTTGCATCTACAAATATAGGGGAAACTGACTGGAAATAAGCTGCCCCAAAAAAGCTGCATCGATCACTTGGCATTACCCCTCATACTTTTAAAAGTTTATTTCTTATCCTTGGGACCTGTGTCAGGTTTATATAGCTTCAGACTGACTGAAAACGATTAGAATAGATATAAAATATGTGATAGTTTTATTCATATCTTCAAATCTACATCTTGACAGATGCAATTGGTAATATATAACTTGAAAGAGATTATTTGTTTTTATAATATTTATGATCGAAGCTACATCTAAACAAATAAAGAAATGGCTTTATTGGTTTTTGCAGAAGATGCAGTATGGCAATGTGATTGTCACCCTGAAGAAGGCTATCACACTGCATATTGCACTGAGCCAGCGCGTATTACGCAAGGAATTTGCAAGATGGCGCTGTGTGTCAGATTTACGAATCCGAGCTGCATATTATTTCTCTAATTATTGTATATAATATATTAAGGTTTCTTTATACCTCGTGAGTTCATTAATGTTATTTCCATGTTTGTAAATATTGTTGCAAATGACACTACAATTCAGCTTGTAGCTGTGAATGTGACATTTTGTTGAATAAAAATACCATTATTATTATTATATACCTTTAATATAAACAAAAACATGTTTTCTTTATCAACTTACAGAGGAAGTGCGAGAAATACTGGCCAGACAAGAAGATGCAGTACGGCAATGTGGTTGTCACCATGAAGAACACTGAGGAGCATGTGCACTACACAGTCAGGACCTTACAGATTGAAGTGAGTAAAACCTATAAATGATAATAATCTTACTTCTGAACTACATTTTATTATAATTATTTAATAATGATGATGGTGATGATGATGACGACACAAATTGTAGGCGATTGATAATTTTGTTCTTCTTGTAATGCACAGTCTTTTATTTTTGATCATTTTGATGCACAGTGCAAAGACATGCTTCGAGAGGTTGTCCAATTCCACTACACATCATGGCCAGACATGGGGGTGCCCAAATACACAACCCCCCTCATGAACTTCATCCGGACTACTAAGCTCTACGAGAATAACAGCGCGGGACCTATCATAGTACACTGCAGGTAAGTCCATGTCGGAGAGACTAGAATGCTCTCCATGGAGTGGAAGAGTGCAGGTAAATGAATACTATACTGTAATGCATTTTATCTTTTAATTTATTTAATCAATGCTAGAAATTAACTCCTTTGCCCCTTGGCCCAGTCAGGCAAATAAAATCTAGGTTTTCAAATTCTAGTGGCCCAAAACCAAAATCTGGGCGCCACAAACCAAGAAAGACATCTACAATTCTTGTATATTTTGTTACCCATTACGTTTCACTAAGTTAGCCGTGATCTCCACCACGGTGGAAATCAACTCAACCATTTTAATAGCTTTCGTCAACATTCCATGCCCTGTTAACTGCCCTCCGAGACCTAGTGGTATTATAGAGATAATCTCCTCCGGTTACATGCAGTAAACCGATAAGAACGGTGTAAACGGTGATAAAATTCTACTAGAGGCACGAATCTCTCAACCTCTCCTCAGGACTGAGAAGCGGATATTTTCTAACTTGGGTGAAACGTAATGCCATTTGGGCCAGTGGAATTTAGAATCGATGAAATTTAGAGCTAATTTTAGAGACTCTGGGCCAGCAGGCATCGATTTAATGCTACTTATTTGCAAGTTTACCTTTCTGTCTTGAATGTTTAGAGCACTCGAAATACCAACAAAGTATTATTGGATGCACAGGGACTTTGATCTCCCTATACAGTATGCTAGGCCAGGCTGAGACTGAGAGCGTGGTTGACATCTATAACTTTTATCACCAACATGAGGCAACAGAGGATGCAGACAATACTCCAACTAACATTAAAACGATCTCACATAACTTTGTTAACCATACATGCTTTACATTTAAAGTACTTATTAATTTATTATTACATTATTTTAATTTGTCCTTAATGTGCAGTGCCGGAGTTGGCCGTACAGGAACCTTCATCACACTGGACAGCATGCTAGAACAGGCGGAGACTGAGAACGTGGTCGACATCTACAACTTCATCACCCGCATGAGGCAACAGAGAATCAAGATGGTCCAAGTGGCGGTAAGTTTGTAACCCGATCCTGATCGAGATTCTGAAATCCCCAAAGACTTTTGGGCCCTTTGAAATTAAGTTATAGTAAAGTCTGTCATCAGCCAAATTGCGTCCTGGATCATCCTGGACATTGTATTGCTGGCGACCTGCTTCACTGTTATACTGTTAAGAATTGAATTTCAAAGAGCCCATTGTCCTAATGCTTTTAAGCAGCTCTCAAGGGATTGACTTGATAATGCAAGGAAACGATTAGAATATCTCCGGCGACCATAGTTACGAGACAATAAGTATGCTCGTGCAAAGTGTTACCGGTAGTCTTTGTCTTTTAGGCCAGTCACAAGTTGAGCCACAAGTTGAGAATTCGGGCCAATGAGTTCATCTTTGATGCGCTGATCTGGAGACCTTTACATACAATAATTTCAGTGTTGCAACGCACAGGCCGATTACCTGCATTATTAGCTCATCCTATTTAAATTTACCAATAAGACCAAATGTACTCATACTACGTCTCAAATTTAACCCAACTTCCACTTCAGGAACAATACGAGTTCATCTTTAATGTACTCATGAATACCTTTACCTGCGAGATACCAGTATTGCAAAGGATGCCTATACCTCTCCAAATACCTCCCATTATTCAAATTCTAATTCGACTCCTAATTTTCTTGAATGCGATATAGACCAAATTATTCTTGATTTCTCTTAATTGTTCCTCATTTTCAGGAACAATACGAGTTCATCTTTGATGCGCTGATGGAAACCTTTACCTGCGGTGATACCAGCATTGCGCAAAATACCTACCTCTCAAAATACCTCCCATTCTTCAAATTATAATTCTACTCCTAATTTTTTTGTCTGCGATGTAGACCAAATTGTTCTTGATTTGTTTTAATTTTTTCCAGAATTTCAGGAACAATACGAGTTCATCTTTGATGCGCTGATGGAGACCTTTACCTGCGGTGATACCAGCATTGCGCAAAATACCTACCTCTCAAAATACCTCCCATTCTTCAAATTCTAATTCTACTCCTATTTTTTTTGTCTGCGATGTAGACCAAATTGTTCTTGATTTGTTTTAATTTTTTCCAAAATTTCAGGAACAATACGAGTTCATCTTTGATGCGCTGATGGAAACCTTTACATGCGGTGATACAAGTATCGCCCAGGATGCCTTCCAGCAGAGGTACCTCTCCCTTCTCACCCCGAGCCCTGATACCGGATCCACCGTCCTCCAGGAACAGTTTGAAGTAAGTCATCCAGAATTATAATAGTTCATGAAATAATGATAACAACACGAATAAGTATCAGAAGAAACATCTATGTCATTCATATTTGTCCTGTACTCATTATTGTTAACCTGTATTAATGGTAAACAATGTTTAATGCTTCTCATTACTTTTCTTGACCTATGAATGGAATTACTGCCCAACCCAGGAATATATGGATACCTGGTCAGACCTGAATTTGCCTGAACACTGTAACATGGCCACTCTTGGGCAGCTTGTATGCTCCCAATTGAGTTGAAATGGTGTGCAAGATAATTGTGCAGGTCTGAACTGATCCCAAGAACAGCCAGGGTAATAATACAATCGCATAGGGACATGCATAATACCAAAATGTGCAGACTGTGTATTACCATTTTTTTTTAATGACAAATTGCATTTTTCTTTGCTAGTCTATTTCTTGCCAGGTTCTTCTATGAAATTATCAGTTTGTTTAACTTCCACCTTTCAGCGGTTGTACCTGTTCACCATCAAACCAAGAGAAGATGAGCAGAGAGCTGCAAGGAACAAGATGAACGTCAGCAAGAACAGATATCGGGACAAAATCCCTAGTGAGTAGATGTTTTGATGTTATATAAACATTAAAAAAAAAAAATTTCTGAGTGAAATGTTGCATTAAATGTTAACAAATATTTAATAATGAAATGTTTTCAAATACTTGACTCCATACTTTGTGCATTGGTGTGTAATTTAATATGATAAATTGCATTTTATTACTTGGGCGATATGTACATCTTTTTATTAATGCCATAGCCAGTACTTGGGTACAACTTATAAACTGGTCCTTACTAGACTTTGTAAGAATTTTGAAGAATTTCTGTAGAGTAAACATGGTTATCAGGTTCCTGTAGGGGATCGGTTAAGATATGGTCTAATAATTATTTCAAAATCTAAGTGCAAGGATTCATTTTCCCCCCCAAAAAATGGTTGATTTGATTTGATTTTGTTTTCTCTCACAGTTGACAAATCACGACCATACCTGATCACTGAAGTTGAGAATGGAACCAACTACGTCAACGCCTCTTTCCTTCCTGTAAGTCAATGCACTGTGGATTATACGAAATACATCACAAAATACTGGTACCACATTTAGATTTTTGGAAAAGGGGATTTAAATTTTTCAATTCATTATATTCGATTTCGTCTATGAGAAAAATATCAGTATATTTGGATTGGATGTACAGTACATGTACAATCAATGTAAATGCCTCAATTCTTGATGAAAATTAAGCTTTGCAGGAATCAAACTGGAGACCTCTAGATTGCTAGACTGTTGCTCTACCAATTGAAATAGAAAGCTCTTATGATGGCAGTTTCTCCCCAAAAACATTTTCAATGCTTTGTGCTAGCCAGAAGCTATATCAAACTTACACATGCTTTAATCATATACTTAAGGGATGAGAAGGACATATTCATCGGCACTCGAATACCGTCATTGATTTTTCAAGGCTGAGGTTTACAAATTGTCTATTACCATGGATTAATTGAATTGTACATTAATGGTATGGTACATTAAGATTCCTACAGGCAATGATTGGATTATTTTTTGTTCTCTTTTCACCGCTAGGGTTACACCAAGATAGACCTATTCATTGGCTTTCACACCCATCTACCAAATACCGTCATTGATTTGTCAAGGCTTAGGTTTACAAATTGTCTATTACCATGGATTAATTGAATTGTACATTTATGGTATGGTATGGTACATAAGGGCAATGCTTTGATACTTTTTTTTTCTCATTTAAACTCTAGGGTTACACCAAGAAGGACATGTTCGTCGGCACGCAGACCCCTCTACCGAATACCGTCATCGATTTCTGGCGGCTCGTCTTCGACTACAAGATTGCCACCATCATCATGCTCAATGGACATCCCTCAGAAGACAGTGTAAGAACAAAACGATGTCCCCATGCATTCTTCCTCATTCATACACATCATACGAAGTTTTCCATGAAAGCGTAAAGCTTTCTATCCCGCGAGGATACATTCATGACATGAAACGCGATGCAACTGATCTCTTATCATTGCAACAAAAGGTTGTATTGTGTAAGAGGTCTCGGTCCCAACTGCTAAAACTGATTCAACGACCAAGACGGCAGTTTCGAATATTGAACATGTCTGTCGCATCTTGTCGCTTTTAATCTCTCAGTTTCATCGTTGCCTTAATTACCTCATTTGGTATAAGTCGAACTATTATACCATGATTATGTATATATATATATATATATGTTACACATACTTGTCTTGAAAACAACTTGAATCATTACTTAATCCCGAAAACAAGTTCTGAAACTGATTATGTATTTTTATTGGAAGTTTACGGCTAATGCACAAGGCAATAAGTGATATTCATAAGACTAATAAAAGTAATATCTTTATTTTGCAGAGCATGGCGCAGTACTGGCCTGATTCCAGCCAGTGTGAGGTAGAATGTGGTCCGTTCACAATCACTCTGGTCAACGATGAACAATATGATGACCTTTCATGCAGGAGACTGGAGCTGCGAAGCACAGCATCCAAGGTTTGAATATATTTATTAAAGGGGACCACCAGGCAAAGAACAACACATAATTATATGTTTTGGTACCGTTTTGTGATATCAAATACATACCCAACATTTTTCAAAGGGTTGTGTAATTCATAAACAATGCACTTAGTTACCATCACTTACGGAACCACTCTTATTTCGTGGTTCCGTATAGGCCAGACATTTGCGAGTGCGCCAATGCTATTTACGCGTACGTTTGGAGACAATATAATCCCGGACGATATGTTCGTTATGTACAAAGTAGTCTTCATACATGCAGACCCATGAACGCATGCTTTAGAATGGTGAGGCGTTTTCCAATTACATATTTTTTTTCTGGAAACATATTTTTGTGAACTTGTTGATGGAATAGACTACTAAATATATTACCTTTCATTTATAAGAATATTATTTTTGGGTGGTGGTAATGCTTTGTTAAGTTTTTTCTATATTTCCACTGTCAAACACAAACATGAAAAATAATACTAACGATCATTTGAGATGTATAGCTTTTTAAGAGAACGTCATATACATGTACATGTAGTACTTTACATTAGTATAATTTGTTCCAGTAAACTGTTACACAATGCAATAATTCCTGTACACGGATTGCACTTTGTCCACAGCACTATTTTAGCCATTCGTCTGTTATGCAATGTACACTCACATTGTGCAATTGAATTCATTGGTAGGAACCAAACATTTGTTTTGAAATTAAGTTGTCCCTTTTTAGTATGCATCTTCAATAGATTGTTTCAACTAACATATCATATCACTTTTTAAGGAAAGATGTGCATAGCCAGCACACAGTTTGGCAATGTCTTCAAACAAGTATGAATGAAAAGATTTTGAAAATTGGCTTCTTGATCTATTCATTCGTTGGTTGGTGGTAACTTTTACAATTTATTTTGTTTTATTTGTCCATATACTTGTAGACTAGAGTGCAGACCATCTACCAGTTACAGCTGCACACGTGGCCCATGACGTCGGACATTTCATCATCTCCCGAGTCCATCATTGAGCTCCACCGCCGAGCACTCGTCTGTAACGAGATGAACTCCGAGGGAGCTCCCATACTAGTCCACTGCAAGTAAGTTTTTAAGAGCCATTCATTTGTTAAAGGGGTAGTACAGTTTTGGTAAGGCTGAGCTTTAGTAACCCAAACCTGCACAATAACACTACAAACTAATAGTTATAACTCCACCATGCTCGAAAGGTATAGAAAATTACAAACGACTAAGTAAAAAGCCTGTTATCATTGAAAAAGAGCCATTAAAACACAAGAGGGTGCTCTCTAAAAAAGCATTGGTTTTAACCATGAAATAATGATTAAATAGAGAGATCATCAACAACTATTTTAAAACCTCGTATGAAATTTTTTGAAAAAGTGTAAGCATTTAAAACAAAAAAATTTAAATCATCGAATATGGCTGGGACCCACATTTATTATGATCGGATATATTTGATATTTCAGCCGTTTCTGAACCGATTTTGTTCAAATAAAGTTTATTCTGCCATTAAAATAGTATGCTCTTTCAAATTTGACACAAACAATTATTTCGTGCAGCGCCCTCTATACCAAAACTGAACTACCCCTTTCAAGAATGAAAGTTGTTATGTCTTTTCTGTTTTAAACGTAATCATAATTATGCATCTAATAATGTGCTGACAGCACTTTGATACACATTCAAATCAAGATTTAAACTGAATGTATGTTTCAGTTTCAATATCCGTTTTCTCCACCAGTGATGGTGAAAAAATTATTGTCTCCTCTTTTCTGGAGAGGTTGAAAGTGGAGAAATATTTGGACTTTTGTTCACTCTTTTTGATTATTGGGAGGTTGAATGTTGGGAAACTTGTCAACGCTTCAATTGCTTGCATGCAGTATTTCAAGCATTTTTAGAATACTTTTTTTGCGTTTCATTTTCAAATTTCAATGTCCAATAACTCCATTAGGCTTTTGGGAATACATTTTTTGCATTTCATTCATTGTCTTTTTTCTTCACTAGGGATGGGGAAAGTGCAACGGGAACATTCTGTGCTCTGTCTTCCATTCTGGAGAGGTTGAATGTGGAGAAACTTGTCGACGTCTTCCAAGCTTGCAAGCGACTCAGATCAATACGGCCAGGAGCTGTTCCCACACTGGTAAGAAAACGAAAGTCTATAATTTATCATTATTTAGATTTTTAAATAAACAGACAGTGCATGATTTTAATATACATGCACCAAAATATACACCGAAACCTTTTGAATTCTAGAGTACATTCGTTTTACAATGTGGCATAGAAGCTAAAGATTCACAAGTGAAACATCCATAGGGTGTGTATTTTGGAACATTCAACTCGTTGAATGTTCTATTTGTTATAGAAGATTTAATTCAAATGAAAAATGAAAATGAGCAAAGAAAATTATATTTATGTTATCTCATATTCTCATGGCTGGCACCCTCTCTCTTCTTCTTCTTCTTCTTCTTCTTCCGTTTTGGTACAGTCCACCAGCGCGGTGTATTTTCGTACCTTGTGCATATGTACAGTGTGGTGCTCTGTGATGCTAACTACGTGTGCAAGTAAAAATCTTGTGCGCTCTAATGAATTTGGATCCTCTGCACCTCCTGTTTAAAATGGTCAAGCGAGGTGCATATGGTGGATTCTGGCAGGGAATTCCAAAGTCTTATTGCATGAGGAAAGAAGGATGTTTGGTATGTCTGGGTGCGTGCAAATGGAACTTGGAACCGCTGGCTGTGACCTCTGAGAGAAGCGCTGGCACGGGTGACTGGTATGAGGTAGACGTTTGAAGGAGTATCAACCAGAGAGTTGACCATCCGATGTATCATGAATACTTTGTACTGAGCTCTCCTTTCTTGGAGTGATGGCCACTGTAGTCGTGTCAGCATGGCTGCTACACTGCTGGAGTATCTGTAGTCGCTGTAGACAAAGCGAGCATATCTTCGCTGTATCATTTCAAGCTTCTGGA
Source organism: Echinarachnius parma (assembly GCA_037951105.1). Taxonomy (NCBI): domain Eukaryota; kingdom Metazoa; phylum Echinodermata; class Echinoidea; order Clypeasteroida; family Echinarachniidae; genus Echinarachnius; species Echinarachnius parma. The sequence continues at coordinate 82,984 of JBAMJV010002082.1, forward strand.
TGTTTGCTTGAGTTGATGGATCCCAGATCTCACAGACATACTCAAGAATGGGGCGTAGTAGGGTTTTGTAGCAGAGTATTATCACATGTCTTGGGCAGGATCTAAGATTTCTCTGTAGGAAGGCTCTCGTGGAATTTTTTTTGGAAAGTTGGTTGATGTGATTGTTCCACTTCATGTTCTGCTGCATTGTTACGCCAAGGTACTTTGCTGAGGTGACCTTTTCCAGAGATTCGTGGTGTATGTTGTAGGTTTGTTGGACTGGTTTTCTCTTGTTGGTGACAGACATTGCCTTGCACTTCTGAGGATTGAAGTCCATGAGCCAGTCTGCTTCCCATAGTTGTAGCGAATCCAGATCTTCTTGCAGTTTTCTGGCATCCTCCTGAGTCTTGATCTTACGATACAGGAGGCAGTCGTCTGCAAATAGTCTGGTGGTTGTTGTTGAGGAAACGCAGTCAGGAAGGTCATTGATGTAGAGGAGAAACAAGAGAGGACCTATGACGCTGCCCTGGGGGACTCCAGATGTCACACAGACTGTTTCAGAGGTGCATCTTTCAAGGACAACTTGCTGAGAACGATCATGTAGAAAATCTTGGATCCAGTCAAGTGTGTGGTTGTGAATTCCATAGTACTGCAGTTTGTGGAGGAGGCGAGCATGTGGAACCTTGTCAAAGGCTTTAGAAAAGTCTAATAGAATAACATCTTGTTGCTCTCCTTGCAAGTAATTACTCAAGACCCACTTGTTCAATGATTAGTAATCTTGTAATGTATTCGATTTGTTTAAATGGGTAAAGCTTATAGTTAGTTATCTTGTACTGCGTTTAGTTTGTTATATGTTTTGTATAAATACATTAATATACATTATCAAATGGTATATAATCTCTGTGTATTCAGTGCCTAATACGTAAATATAGTTTATTGAATTGGATTGTAATATTCAGTCTTATCTCTCCTCTCCCCTAACAGACCCAGTACGAGTTCATCCACACAGTGCTGCGCCTGTACCTGGACTCCTATGACATCTACGAAAACTATCGCACATAGACATACCATTTCGCTAAGCCTTTTTGTACCATACTGATTTGTACGTTTCCTATTGATTTCTGACCTAAGTAATAATAGAGTACAAACGTCAGTATAGTAAGTTGATTTGTTACAACTGCAAGGAGTCTTTTTATATGATCTACGAAAAATATTGTATATACAAATGGAATTTCGATATGCCTCTTATATCATACTGATTTGTTTCCAATTACTTGCTGACTTGAGTAATAATCAAATACAAGCATCAGTAAGTTGATTAGTTACAACTGCAAGGACTCTTATTATATGATGTATGAACAATATTGTACATGACATTGAAATGGAATTTTGCTATGCCTTTTTGTACCTTACTGATTTGTTTCCTATTAATTGCTGACGTAATAATAGAGTAAAAACATCAGTAAATTGATTTGTTACAACTGCAACGACTCTTATTATATGATGTATGAAAAGTATTGTACATAAATGGAATTTCTCTATGCCTCTTATATCATACTGCTTTGTTTCCAATTGATTTCTGACTTAAGTAATAATGGAGTACAAACATCAGTGTAGTAAGTTGATTTGTTACAACTGCAAGGACTCTTATTATATGATGTATGAAAAGTATTGTACATTGAAATGGAATTTCACTATGCCTCTTACATCATACGTATTTGTTTCCTATTGATTGCTAATAAGTAATAATCGAATACAAGCATTAGTAAGTGTATATGTTACAACTACAAGGACTATTATTATATTGTCTACGAAAAACTACAGTATATAAAAATGGATTTGGTGATGTATTTTTATTATACCATAGCAGTATGGATACTTGTTCTATATTCTGAATTGGGTACTTGCATTAATTGCGATTGATTTGTTGATTTGTACCTAAAATAAGTATGACATCTATGTAAACGTTTCCACATGAACATGGATTTCGTATTGCCATTTTTATACCAGATAAATTAAACCTATCAAATGTTATGCTCAGAACATTTGATTTGCAACAACTGTACATAGACTCTTATGACATCTGCACTATCCCACATAGAAATGGTTTGGAGATGCCTCTTTTATACCAGAAATATTATACCAAACACATTTTATTCGATTTATATTTATTCTAACTGTATAAAAACTCTTTTGACATCTACACAAACTATCACACATTGAAATGGATTTGGCAATGCCATTTCCTAACCCAAAATGTCAAACCAAAGCTTATGACATCCTAGAAATAGATTTGGGCATGATGCCTTTTTTATACCGTATCCATACTGATATTTTGTCTTATTGATTGCTGACGTAACTGTATATAGTTGAGGAAGAAATTATTTGGTAGTTTATTTGTTACGAATGCTGCTGGCATATCCAGGGTCATCATGTGAACAAACTGTTATACATTGAACTGGATTTGGCAAAGCCCTGTTTTGTTTTCTATGTATTGGCAACTTAAACATATCAAAAGAGGACAGCTTGGCAGCCACATAAATATTGGTGTATCTTCATACAATTCTCAAAATTAGCATTGGCTTGTTGGCCAAAGCCACCAAAATGACTTGGGCCATCAAAATTCATTGATTAATATTCAAATTAAACTTGTTGTAACATAATTTATAATACATTTCCTTGTTTGTGGACACTAGAATTCAGTTTTGAGCCACTAAAATTTAAAAGATCTTGTTTATAAAATAATAATAATGATATTGAAATTTTTATATTGCGCAATATCCACCTAATAAGGTGCTCAAAGCGCATGGGAAAGGTTGTATATAATGATAAAACAAACAAGTAAGAAGGGGACAGTAAAATGAAGGGAAGAAAGGAGGTCTACTTAAATACTATTTGAAACAAATGATATTTCAACCTGGGTAATGCGCCTCGGATTAGAATGTCTAGGTTGGTGGCGCAATATAAATGTTCGTCTATCATTATTATGAAGGGGGAAAATCCTCCATGCCCTCAAAGCGAGATACTTTTAGCAATGTTTATATTGTTCAAAGTATAACTAGATTTTTGTGTGTTACTGCTGTTACATGTTATTAGATTACCTTTGTATATACATGTATTTAGTTTACTATACTCAGACTGGAATAGTGATGAAAGAATGCTGTAGTGTCAAATAATTTGTATTTGTTTTGTATTAACATTTACAGTACTTGTTGCGCAATTGTGGATTATGCGATACATATAAATATCAATTGAGTTGCATTAGTTATTGCATCTTAATTAATTATTTGTCTTTATTAGTGTGATGAGTGGTGTATACAAATAATTATTGCAAATATGTCTAGGTTTGCAGATGAAAGGGGTACGCCATTATACTATTTCATGAATGTTGACCATGAAGAATACTCATGATTTTCTATTGAAAAATTATTTAAGTTATGTAATTTTATTGGTCCACGTCGTTGATGATTTGTATCAAATATGACTGCTTACCCCAAAACCCCCAAAAAGTCGCGGTATATGATTCTCTGCTACGAGCCAAAGTATGTAATTTTTGCTGAAAAATCTAATTTTATAAATTTACTTTACCTGAAAGCATAATCTTTCCTCTATCGACTGTTTCAAATTTTGAGTCTTAAAACGAAGCCAAAGTTGAGTAATGAGCAGTTTTCTAGGCTTCTCCGCACTACGCGCCTGAGTGACCCTAATCTTTAGAGTCTCTTTTCTCCTCATTCTGTAAAACTGGACCTTCCCACTCTCCTACATTTAATCGCTTTGTTGATTAGGTTCGGAGTGTCCAAATTTGATGAGTTATATATCATGTTAAAGCTTAGAGTCTACTCTTTCCAGCTAGATAAAGAAAATCAAAATTCATGTTTGTCAACTTTTTGGGGGTTTTGGGGTAAGCATAAGTATTATTATAACTCTGTTGTATAGGATCTGAGTAATTGTTATGTCCTTTTTTTAATGTTTAAGATTTAAATATTAAAATTTACATGAAGTTTTTTAGTAAAAAGTAGCATGTATTTCAATATTGCTATGTGGGAGAAAGATTTAGGTTCAAACCTATCATAATGACCACCTTTCTATAGCAGCCAAAATTAATCCCCAGTAGAGTGAAACAGTATTAGGGAACCTGTCTAAAGAGGTTATGGGGCTATAATGGTTACTTTTTCTTTTTCCCTTAAGTGGTCTTTTTACACAGGTTTAACTGTACATCTGACAAGTGCCTTCCTTATGACAGGGATAGTGTCGTCCATGCAATTTGCAATGTAATGGGAATCTTAATACAGTCAAACTTGTCTTAGTGGCCACCTGGATACAATTATCACTTTTCTTACTTCCTTTAGGTGGTCTTTATACACATGTTTAACTGCACTTCTGACAAGTGCCTTCCTTATGACAGGGATAGTGTCGTCCATGCAATAATGTTCAATGTAATGGAAATGGCAATACAGTCAACCTTGTCTTAGTGGCCACCTGCCTACAATGATAATTTTCCTTTATTTTCCCCTTAGGTGGTCATTATACACAGGTTTTAACTGTACATCTGACGAGTCCCTTCCTTATGACAGGGATAGTGTACTCCATGCAATATGTTTTAATTGTATTTTTAGAATTACAATACATGTGTGGTATTAGCTATATGATATGACTAATAAATTTGACATTTATTGTTGTTTTTACTTGCTCTGGTTCTCTTTTATCGTGGGCAAATGTGCATATTTTGTCCAATGTGGGGGGGGGGGGGGGGGGGGTGAGGTGATGTTATTTGCCCAAATATCATCCATTTTGTTCTTCTTCAAAAAGCTAAGCACCCAGCTGCCCCAGAATAGCATGATTGTACATGAAAATGAGATGGTTCAGATGCCTTACCTGTGTCTACCTGGTACTTTGTCAGGTGCCTTTTGTTGAATATTAAATGGGGGTGGGGGCTTGGGCTGCAACCCCCTCATAGTGTGGTTGTGTTTTGAATACAATACACGAACTGTTTGTCAGGTTTAACAACTCACAGAAGAAGCGTTATGTTTTGAATATTAAAGGGACTTTGTAACATTGTCCAAACCCTCAAAATACAATTGGAATTCTAGCGGTTCCCTCATGCCTTGTTGTATTCGTATTAACAATAAAATCACGGGACAGGTTTCGGTTTTTCAAATTTCCCTTTCGTTAAAAAGATATTTACGATTTAAGTTTTCAGATGTTAAATAATCCAACGGATCGCGAAAACCGTGTTCAAAGTGAGTGCAATGAGTTTGTGAATATCACTTTGCATTTTTGCTCATTACTCGGCCATATAACGTCCATTTGACTTGAAATGTTCACACAATACCCTGTGGACATATCAGATAACAACAATATACATTGTACCAATCATTTATCACTTTTTGCACTTATCAACATAGTTACTAGATCCCTTTAAACAATGTTGTGCAATATGAAATCTTGTATATTATAATAATGCGTATTTGTAGTTTTATTATCTCTTTAGATAAAAGGGACCAGCATGTACACAGTCAATATTTGTTTTAAGTCAAGTAAGTGGTAAAGTTGTTCATACAAATTTATACAAATGAATGTTGATGGATATTCCAGCTGTTCCTAGACGGATCTTGTTATTTGGCAATGTATTTCTCTATTAATGCATATGTAGATTTCTCAGACTTGGAAGCAATATTTCTTGAAGCGCCCCTTGACCAGGGTTTTACTATCCTCTTTAGGGATCATGTAATGTATTATAATGAATAAATTCTTGCTTTCAAATAACGATAAATGTTTTTTGTTTTTCTATAAATGGCTCCAAAAATTATTGTGTATATATATGTGTTCTTGTATCTATTTCCATGTTCGTTTTTTTTTTTTTTGGCGGAATCCATCCCTTTATTAACTCAATAATGTCATCCAATTATTTGAACAGTTGTTCTATAATGGTCATCAATCCCTTAAAATGTAAATGTGTAACTCTCTAAATTCTGACATTTAAACCACACACACACACACACACACACACACACACACACACACAATTGTGCATAACTGTCCTTCAGAGAACAGCTTTTGTTCTTCTATACCTATAAGTCCGCGAATGCCTGACGCAATAGAAAAAAAGTGAATTATTATGATATTCGAGGACTGTTGTTATTCATGAACTACTTTTAGAGGTCCGTTGTTCAGGTAATCTTTCTTTGTGATCTGTCCTCGCTGTGCACAAAATGTGCACAAACACACACACCCAACGAAAACAACAACAACAATTATAACAGCATGAGCATCTCAACATGATTATTATACACCTATGAATCGGACAGTAGGCACAATACTCGGAATATGTAAGGTTATTTAAGCATTAAATTTTAGTAGCCGAAAGCCATAGTTTCATTGTTCTTTAATCAACGGTACGTTGATGTTAGTGTTTAGTGAAACCATACCAGAATATATTGCATTTCCTTTAGTCCACACACTAAATAGGCGTGGAATGAATTGTAAAGGCACCTAGAAATTAACAAGCTAAACTTATTTCCCTTTCATTTTGGATGTATAGGGGATTATGCTATTCGTGTAAACTACATGAATTAACAGTCGGGTTAATTCATTCAATTCAATTTAGCACTCAAATGTTTTAAAATATCAATACAAATGAAACAAATGTATAACAATATAGCCAATTTATTAATTCGCTGTCTCGTATTCAGTACATAACATGGTATAAATAGTTTATAGAAAAGAATAGAACATTTTAATACTCTTCGATTTAATATCGGCAATGGGTAACTAATTATGTTGTGGATGCACATGTTAAAGTGGTCGAGTAACATTTTCTTGGTCTCGCTGTGATAGTAGATGATATTGGACCAGTTTTGTATTGTATAATTTCCAGTTCGTTGATATGACATTCATTTATCATGAAACCTCCACACATATTAGACTTACAGTAATTCCTATAAACCTTTGTCCATTTTCGCATGAGGCAACACAGTTTAACCCCTTTTATTATACATTCAATTTATGGTGTTGGCAACTCACATTTTGAAATTCGATAGTCTCCGTCTCGACCAGTAATATGTTCCAAGCACCGTATAGCGAGAGTCGCGATTTAATGAGCACAGTCATACTCATATAGTTAATTACCAATATCTTTCTGATATAAGTTACTACTTTTATTAGCATCTTGAATCAATAATATAAATCAAATATCGGATCACTCGTTGCTTCGTTGGCATAACAGGGTGAGAAAGACTCCCGCCTACTCTATTATACATGTAATTATTATAGCATTGTTTTTTTTCTTGTTCACGATCGAGTGGATTCCTTAATAGAATTAATATACTAAAACGAAAATCAACTGTAACTAGATGGATCTTCGACTGCGCGCATTCGAAAATGATGCCTCCGCTTTTGCGTGATTTATATCAAGCCCCAAAAATCAACATGCACTGAATTAATTCTTCAACTAGTTAATATTACAAGATCCAAATACAATGAAGGTACCAAGTTAGATGGTTATTTATCAACTGGTTTATGAGATATTGCAATTAATAAGGTATTTTGGCATAACGAGTCATGTGACCTTGACCTTAGACATTATGACCCCAAAATCTGATGGCTACAATGGCTTCCTGTGATACATTCAGGTACCAAGTTTGATTAAAATATGACATTCAGTTCTTGAGATTTTGCAATTACAAGCTAATTTAGCATATAGGCTATATTGTGCCCTGCAACCTTTGACCTTTGACCTCATGACTCCAAAATCTAACCAGTTATTAGTCACCTCAAGATACATACATGTACCAAGTATGGTGCAAATCCATCAATCACTTCTTAAGATAACGCGATCAAAGCTTTATTTTTGCATATATATATATATATATAATGAGCCCTGTGACCTTTGACCTCATGACCCCAAAATCTAATCAGATCATTGGCACCCCAGGATACATACATGAACCAAGTTTGGTGAGAATCCGTCAATCGGTTCTTCAGATAACACGATCACGAGCTATGTGTGCATATATAATGAGCCCTGTGACCTTTGACCTTTAACCTCATGACCCCAAAATGTAATCAGTTCATTGGCCTCCCAAGATACATATTTGGACTAAGTTTGGTGAGAATCCATCAATCGGTTCTTGAGATAATGCGATCACGAGCTATTTTTGCATATATAATGAGCCCTGTGACCTTTGACCTCATGACCCCAAAATCTAATCAGATCATTGGCACCCCAGGATACATACATGACCTACGTTTGGTGAGAATCCGTCAATCGGTTCTTGAGATAACGCGATCACGAGAACGGGACGTACGGACGGACGTACGTACGGACGGACAACTCGCAAACATAATGCCTCCGGCTACTTCGTTGCGGAGGCATAAAAATGATACAAACATGAAGTGTGCACGGTCGTTAAACAATTATCCTCGCCATATCATAGGCATGATAAGAACCTTATCCTTTTTTATATCCTGTATTGCCCCCAAAGGTTCATTTCGATTGCGCTACTGTCAACCCCCTTCTGTTTTTAATACTTATCAACAGTTTTTTTCAAAATTAATTTGAATAAACAATAGTCTTTAAGATTGTTTATTAACATTTCAAATTAAGATTTCTTGTTGGATCAGGGACCCGTTGAAGAAAGAGATGCAATCGATTGTAAAGTTGCAATTATTTGTAAATAAGATCATGTGACTAAATTCTCAAACCTGATTGGTTGAAATGCGCAAATTGTCTGACTTACAATCGACTATAATCTCTTTCTGCAACGGGACCTATATCATACAACTATATTATAAAGTAGGATACATGAATAACCGGAATGGTAATACAGACACTATTTGCCTACTTATAAAAGTATGCTGTATTTTCGATGCATGGTTTTCACTTTAGAATACAGTTACTTTCCAAACGTTTTAATGCATTTCGTTCATATATATCAGATAGTTCATTCAATCATAATTATTTATCTACATCGATAATATCTTAATTACTTTATTTACAAAAATAAGTCTTATAACTTTATATACAGATAGGCATTTTCGCTTATTATCTATACATTACGATTACGATACATAGTTTACCGTGGAATGAAAAATGCATGAAACTAACTTGCAATAATAAAAAAAAAAGTATTGACTTTCTATTTGTTTTGAATTGGTGATGATACTGATAGATCTTTATAATTGCAGTGCAAAAGAATGACTTGTGATTTGCATTATGACAATTTATTCGTAGCAATATTGTTGCAATTTCCTGAGTTTAAATTAACAACCTCACACTGCTTTAGCTACAACGTCAACGTCGAATTTTCAACCACTGGTATGTTCATGTTTGTATAACGTAATTAACTCGCAACTTCTAAGTAACTGCATCGCCAATAGTGTGTAATGCGCACAGAGCAGCGCCATGACGTCAGAACAAGTGTGGTGTTTCGGAAAGATCCTCAGTTGAGTTGGACGAAAAATTATGGAAAGCCATTATTTGCTTTGTGAAATGTAGACATTACTTTTGTTTAATACAACATAAAATTTTGTTTAAAATCATAACTATTTTCTATTATCAAGGAAATTAAATATTCATTAAAAGTCACAAATATGCGATTTTTTCCTCTTGAATATTTTGTATTTCCAAGGCTACAAATGGTTTTCCATAAAGGAAGGTCCAACCTAAATTTAGGTTCATCTAATAATCTTTTTGAAACACCCACAGGTGGAATAGTGCGTGAACGCAAAACTCGCACAACTCTTTAGCGTATGTGCGTAATTTAAGTTACGTACAGACCACGCAGTGTGTGTATATATCATGGCGCCTGCCTATGAGCCCTCTGACAAAAAAATCCCTCTTTGATGCGACAGTATACAAATGATGCACAGGCTTGAGTGGATTGGTGAGAATTGGATGCACGAGTTTCACTTTGGAATGGTTTTAGACCATTTCCAAAGTTAAAAGAGTGCAGACAATTCTTACCAATCCATGAAATATGCCTGTGCAGCATTTGTTTTTATAAAATGGGCGCAAGAAAATGCGAAAATCAAACTAAAATAGTAAAGTGAGCCATGCTGACATGCATCAGTAAAATGCATTAGTAAAAATGCATCAGTACAAATTCTTACACGCTAATTGACCAATCAGAATGCAGGGATTATTCTACCCATTTTATAATATCTTTAAATTTATGTATAACTCACATATCTTGACGTAATCTATTGTACATTCTACTCGCGTAAATAGTGGGTTGAAGATTTAGTTACTCTCTCACTTTGCAAGTTTTTTGGGAAACAGGGAAAGTACTTATTCAGGAATGGCGATAAGAACATAAATATGTTATTAGTAGAAAATTATATTTCCATTATTATACATTTATCATCGTGTCAGTCATCATTTATAAGTTTATCGCGCCTTTAGTGTTATAACTCATGAAAACAAATCGACAAGAACAATATTTGCTATGTAGTCATCTACAGAGAAAGATAGCTTTGACTCCTATTATATCTATTTGTTTAGTTACCCTTATTCTCCCCGTTTCCAATTTTACACACCTCAGGTTTGAATGCAAACAATACGTTTTGCGTAAAAGAGTAAGCTTTGCCGCAGCTGAAATATAAAATTACATGAATACCAAAAACACTTATAATGGCAATTTGCAAGGCAATGTGTGATATTGTTCTTCTAACCTACAGCACCAGTCCTTAGGTTGCGAATCGTCCGTCCTTTTATAAATAGCACTGCGAAATATAGCTACAATCTTTGAATATATTATTTCCGATGGGACAGCTATGCTCTTTATCTAGCCGTATTAATACTGCCACGACTGATTAATTCATTAGTCAAATAAAACACCATTATCATTTAACATGTTTTACTAGTATGGATTAATCTGAAGCTGATATTAATAGTCGACCACGTAGCACCACTACCTGAATTACAAGTGATTTGAATGGTTTTTTTTTTCTCGATTGTTGTAGTACCATAAATTAAAATAACTTGACAATCAAAAACCCAATGGTTTCAGAACTAGATACCTAAGATACTAACTAGACTGGATAAGATAAATATACCTATTTAATTTACATATTATTATATGACTATTCGAACAAGGCCTTCCAATAATAAAGTTTATCTCTACAGGCAACAATAGAAGGCTGACATTAACATAGAGTATCAGATACAATTTTCTAGTATTTGATTATTATAGAATAGATTAGAGTTAGTATAGCGCCATAATATCAACTTGCATATAATTCAGAAGGCTTGCTGCTATAGAAATGAACTATAATATTATGAAAAATAAGAAGCAAAATGGATGAACCCATATCCATGTCATTAAAACTTAACCGGGGATCTTGCTTTTTGTTCCCCATTGCGCCTCCTCTCGGAAAGGACATCTTGGTCGCTGTGCGCCCTCACAGGTGAGCGGCGCGCTTCGCGGCTTCTCCGCTCCTCCCTGCAGTCAAGGAGGGCAGTCTCCGACCCCGACCTTGTCGTCTCGAACCGGATAATCTTCTCCGCCTGCTTCGAGTGCGGCTTCTGGTGACGCTTTTCCAGCTTATCAAAGTCCAACGGTCGTACGTACCTGCCCTGGTGGAAGGTCTGCTGGTACTCCGGGTGGTCCCTGATCGGTTCATCTCGTCTGGAGAGACACTCTTCGCTGAATGGGCGACTCACGCCAGTGATGGTGTCGTGTTTTTTAAGGCGATGTCGGGGCGAGGAGCTTGCAGACCTTCCCATCCCTCGGTTTCCAGGCACTTGCAAGAAATCTCTTCTCCCTTCGAAAGAATCGTGATACCCTCGGTCAACATCGTCAACACTAAGGCTCTCCATGCTGCGCCGTGGTCTTGTTGGTGACTTGGACGCTCTATAATGCATAGCACTCGCCCCACGCCCTGGTGATATCCCTCTCCCTGGTCGTTCATTCCTACTTGGACTTACGTCGTGGAATCGTTGGTGCCTTCTACTTCTTGGACTCCGTGATCGGTCTTCTGATCTTGGACATCGAATAAACTCCTCGGATGGTGATCGTGGACAAGGCGACACAACGATGGGTTCCTTCGTGCGTGGGTGAAGTCGATCATCCCGATCGGGCGTCTGTTGCTCGTCCGGGGTGTCGTAGCCACCTACGAGAATAGTTGGAGGCTCTATGGGATGTCGTTCTCGAAGATCACGCAGGTCAAGGGAATGCCTTGACGGCACACTTTCTTTTCTTTGCCTCTCCCGTTCGTCGTCCATCTCGCAGGAGAGGTCAGCACTGAAGGCAGTAACGGCACATTCTTGAAACGATAAGGCTCCTGCCCGTCTAATCTGAGGCGATCGCTTCACGAGCCGAAAGGCACTTCGCCTATTATTCACATCCTCTAACCTTGGTGGCAGATCTATAGTAGCTGCTTTATCGTATATATGCTTGAAGGGAGGAACACTCGCGAGTGCCTTGGGGTCGCCTGTCGGTGATGGTTCACGGGACGTTTCCCGCGAGGGTTCCCTCGACGGTTCCCTCGATGACTTTGACTCGGGTGACCCGTCTGCGCTGTAGGCACCTTTCCTCTCCTGCCTCAGGTATTCTTCTTCGATGCTGTCTTGTGATATGAGTGATTTTGATCGAACAGTAACTCCGGGTAGGAGAGTGGTGAGTCGTTCCTTGGCGGAGCTTCCGGTCGCAGTACGCGAGTCGAAACTGACGCTTCTCGGCTCACTACTCCCTGGACTTGTCCCGACTTTTGTGGGGTACTCCAACATGGAGTCGCTGTGCTGCTTGTTGTGGAGTTGTAATCTGTGACTTCTATAAGGTCGGGAACGTCTAGAATTCGTATCAAAAAGAACATCTTGCTTTAAAAACTCTTTGAATAAGGCATCAGTCTTTTCATCTATACTATAATCCCGACCTTTCGGATAACAGCTAAGAATTTCCTCCCGCGATCTTGCTAGAGGACTAGGGCGACGCACTTTCCTCTCTCGCATCGCCCCTCGCCTCTCGCTTAAAGTTTGATCACTGTCTTTCCCAGTCGTTACTGTCGACTCGGTTCCAGACGTTTCTGTTTCCTCCTCGGGGAAACTGAAACTCCCGAATATTGCCTCTTCCCGCCCGGCAACGAACTCTCGTCGTTTCGTTGATGCAGTGCGGCGATCACCCCGGTTTCGGGTCATTGTTTTACTTTCATCGGTGACGTGTCCAACATCCACAATGACAACAGGTTTGTCAACGGTAGGGCTACTGCTGTCACTGGACATCGTAAACGTCTGTGCGCTTTCAAAGCTTGTACTCTCGTGATCGCTGGCCGCAAACATCTGCCGTCGCTTCCACTCGACTTCGGTCTTGTGCTCTATGGAGGCATATCCGCTGTCTCCGTGCATTCGACGCAGATTCCTGATACAGTCTTTCCCCGACCCACCGCTATCACGATCCCGCTCGGACACATCGGATTCTTCTGCACTGATGCTGCTGACAGGATGGTCGAAACTATCATCGATACCGCTCTTTCCATCGCTCCTCTCCTGTCCGCTGCTCTCCTCTTCCAGCGTAGGGCTCCTCAAGAGAGGTGGTAGTATATTCACCTCTTTTACAACCTCACCAGTAACTGTGTCATATTCCGAAGAACCAGAATCAGTCGAGTGTTGCATTTCTAGGGTTGATCGCAGCTGCCACAGATCCTGGTAGTCGCTCGCCCTGGCACTTTGCGGTTTGCCTTCTACCCTTGGACATCCAATTATATCTTTACGTTCGCTATGTTTGACTTTATCCTCCACTGGAGGTCGTGGATGCCTTTCCGCAGCATCGCCCGTATTTCTTCTCGACCTGACCGGCGAATGCTCTCCTTTTATATCCGGCAAGATATCTTCAGCGCTTCTATCCCGCTCCCGCTTTCCCACGCTCTCCCTGACGGGGCTACGCTGTCTGTCGCTCGCACGGACATCACCTTTGTTGACCTTCGAGTCTGAGGTCTTCAGATCGCGTTGTTTCTCGTTCAGAGGATGATTGTGGACCTGGACGTGAACCGTCAGTGAGTCAGCGGCCGCCCTCCCCACCACCTCGCTCTTTGCCACTTCCCCAGGGTTGAGCAGAGTTCTCGGTGACTTCCCCCTGTGGCGGCCCATTCGTTCGAACTCATCGAGTCCAGGGGTGTGGAGGGCGTTGGTGTCACCATGACAACGGATGACAACCTGTGATTTATCCGGGATGTCGCCATTCAGTTCCGAGTATCTGAGGAGGAGGGAAAAAGAAGAGGAAAAGAGACGGTTATACTTTTTTTATTTTGTATTTATTCTTGTCACTTTGTCTTCCCAATTACTCCCGACATGTTCGAATCGTTCAAACTACAATAAATACAATTCTTTTCCGACATTTCCTCTGTATATATATATATCACATCAGTGGAACATGACAATATCAAAGTAAAAACATATTTTCATTAATATGGTACAGCATACAGGCTTAAAGTGATGTCAGTCCCAGAGCAGAGATTGAAAAGTTATAACATTATTTTCTCTCTTTCTTTTCTCTTTTATAGGGGAAGACAGTAAAACTGTGCTGGCGGGGGTGAAGAAAGTTTGACGAATAGTTTTTCTCCTTCGAACTTTGTGTACGAACGTTTTTTGGGGGGGGCTTGAGTCTTTTGCCTGAATACAGTTTTCATGTTTTGCCAG